>CM076584.1:547829777-548216091 GCA_034641835.2 Pinus albicaulis | reverse complement strand
CAGAATACCTAGATCCCAAATCTAGTTTCCATTAGAGGAATTTTGAGGTCTAAAATGGGCCTCATAAGAAAAATGTACAAAAAAAATAAACTTTATAACAACCAATAGGATTCAAGATGATGATGTCATCCATAATGGATGATTCACCATTTTTGGAGTAAAAAAGTAAAAATATTAAAAAATAATAAAATAATAAAACTACTTTTTCAACTCGTATTTTAAATTTATCTCCCAAAATTTTTACTCAAATTTCGAGCGGGAGTACTCGTTGGATGTGGAATTTAATTCCTCATCCAAGGAGTACCCATGTTGCATACTTTCGATGAACTCTTCTACACGAAAAATGAGAAATACATAAAAAATGTGATTGTAATCACGTTTTTTTATGTATTTCTCATTTTTCGTGTAGTAGGACCCATCGAAAGTATGAAACATGGGTACTCCTTGGATGGGGAATTAAATTCTGCATCCAACGAGTACTCCCGCTCGAAATTTGAGTAAAAACTTTGGGAGATAAGTTGAAAATATGAATTGAAAAAGTAGTTTTTTCATTTTTCCCTCTAAAATTTGATGATGTCATCAAATCTTATTAGATTTTTCCACTATTATTTTATAATTTCCTTAGGAGGCCCATTTTAGACCTCAAAATTCCCATAATGCAACATCCTCGAAGGGAACCCCAATATATAATACACCCACCTATGCAACCAAAGGCGCAGCTACCTTTCAGGCACCCAAGTGTTGTCTCGCGCTGAGCTCCGGTAAAGGAACGGTCCCAATAATATGAGTGCAGTAGGATTTCGCTCATTAATGACTCTAGTTTCAAGTTTTGAGATCTTGGGTGATTTTCTCACTTTCCTAACCCAAGATCCTAGCCTGAACTACTGTTTGTGTGAGCTCAAAAAAGAGTAATGTGATTGATTTTATTATCGCTTGATTCTTAATGTACTTTATTATTAGTCTTGCGGAGGGGGAGTGGACGTATGAAATGTAATGAGACTCTGACTCAAGAAACCATGCAAAATATGCTCTAAATATTCAATTCGATGAAGAGTATTTCAACAAGGAGAGGTTTCTTTTCAACATCCATGCACTAACATTCAAATAGCACAGTTCAACTTTAAAGATACATAATTCTATCTACGTCTTATTAACAGTCTATGAACTGAAATTTTCAGAATAAACTCAGCTAGATGCAGAAAAATTTAAAAAATAAAATTCTTCTCTAAAAATTAAATGCTTTTGATTCTAACTTTTCAAACAAGATTAAACAAACATAAATGCCAGCTTAGTAAACAAGCACAGGGATTCAGTCAAGGAGAGATATTGATGGCCAAAAAACTCTACAACTAAAACACAATCACAGCAGTGAACAACAAGTTTTGGCTAAGTAACGCACTGTCTCTGAGTAAAGACATCGTTAATCCAGAGACTAACGCACTGTATTTAAGCAGAGACAACCTTATAACGCACTGGAAAACCTACAGAGGTAGTGTTAGCCAGGGTAAAGTTCTTCAGATGGTAAAACAGAAACAGGATTGAACTCTGCGAGCTTTTGAAATGTCTATTGGGCATAAAAACTGGTCGGAAGGGTCTGTGAACAGAGGAAAGAAGAAAGGAGGGAAGAAATAGTCTGGAAACTATGGGGAAACTCCCCATCGGAGTCACCAATTCTACTATAGGGTAAAATTCTTGGGTTGTTGGTTATCGTATATCCCTCTCAGGGCTTTCCGGTGCCCGAGGCAGACAGTAAGATTAGTTGTATAGTTCACAAAGACGGTATATACATGTTCATATTAACTTAAAACCACTTGATAGAATAAGCTATAAGATTACCTCTTTAATGATCTCGGAGTCCTTTGGAGAGCACTAGGCAGCGAAGCAATAGTTCTTCTTCATCGGCTCCAAATCTTGGTCCTGCAATCAATCAAACCACCCATGTAATTTATAACATAACATATATCTTCTATCAATTAAGCCAATATATAATAAAAATTTAAACTATGCACATCTAAGCCATTCATCTCATGCTATATAAGTGATTAAATAATAATGACAATATCAACGCATAGAATGGACAAAAAAGATACATTTCTATTGATTTATAAAAAGGAGGATTACAACCGTCAGTTGCACCAAGCCCTCCTCAGCCTTCCAATCTCTCTATCTCTCAAAGTGGTGATGTCTTGATCAATAAGTTCTCAATGAAGCTCTTTGACTCTTGACCTTCAGACTACAACAATGATCTCTACTTCACAAGTATGCAAAAAACTTTAGCAATCCTTCGACCTTGAACAAAGATCCTTCAACTCCATTTTATAGGAGATGGAGAGAGCAATCATTTCCCTTCTCTTTCCACCAGTTCTGAATAGAAAAAACCAAGATGTTTCTCCAACCTCCATTCTTTTTCCTTCTTTGAGAGTTCAGTTGTTTATGGCAAGGCCGAATAAGAGATCAGTGCTTTGCAGTTTCCTTTTTGTACTGAATCTCTTGTGAGAAAAAGCTGGAGATTCAAATCATTCTCCGCGGGTTTTTCCCGTTTCAAACTTAAAACATGGGTAAGGCTGCCCTCTAGTGTAAAAAGGGAATTTCCCTAGCCACTAACGTGGCCCATTCACTAATTAGCTGTGTTATAACGCTCTTGTGTTGTTATAGAGATGCGTTACTGTTTGGTCAATTTAGTGTGTCCTAAATTGATGCATTTAATTTTTCAATCCGGGAATCGTAAGCTGATGAAGTGCGGCGCACTATATGTGCAAGATAACCTATTTCTTAACTTTTGTCGTTTTTGGTCTTTCTAAGGTGAAATGGGAATTCTAAAATGAAAAACAAGTTTGGTTATATTTGTTCAAGGAAGTGATATCCCCTATAATGATTTACCAATCTTGAAACTTTAAAAGCAAATTGAAATTACAATGACAAGACTTGAAAGAAAGTAAAAGTGTAATGCTGAAATGAAAAGGTGCTGCTAATCTAATGAATCAAAACAGGAAACTAGTGAACATGAAAACCAAACTATTCTTGCTGCCAACTGAACACAAAAGAAACTACGCTTATGGAAATTAAAAATTGCAACAAAATAAATCTAAATCAGATTACATCAATTCATTTTCTGACCCTTCATCATTAGACCAGCTATGACTTTCGGAAGTAATCATAAACAACTTGTGTAACTGATATTTAATTTGCAGAAAGTAAACTAATAATAAACCATACACTCATGATTCAATCCCTCGCCATCAGTCCAGCTGTGGCTTTCGGAGGCAACTGAAGATGTCATACATGATTTAATATATCTAAATTTGCAGAAAAGAAACTAATACTAATTTAATTTTTCAATCCGGGAATCGTAAGCTGATGAAGTGCGGCGCACTATATGTGCAAGATAACCTATTTCTTAACTTTTGTCGTTTTTGGTCTTTCTATGGTGAAATGGAAATTCTAAAATGAAAACAAGTTTGGTTACATTTGTTCACGGAAGTGATATCCCCTATAATGATTTACCAACTTGGAACTTTAAAAGCAAATTGAAAATTACAATGACAAGACTTGAAAGAAAGTAAAAGTGTACTGCTGAAATGAAAAGATGCCGCTAATCTAATGAATCAAAACAGTAAACTAGTGAACATGAAAACCAAACTATTCTTGCTGCCAACTAAACACAAAAGAAACTATGCTTAAGGAAATTCAAAATTGCAACAAAATAAATCTAAATCAGATTATATCAATTCATTTTCTGACCCTTCATCATTAGACCAGCTATGATTTTCGGAAGTAATCATAAACAACTTGTGTAACTGATATTTAATTTGCAGAAAGTAAACTAATACTAAACCATACACTCATGATTCAATCCCTCGCCATCAGTCCAGCTGTGGCTTTCGGAGGCAACCGAAGATGACATGCATGATTTAATATATCTAAATTTGCAGAAAAGAAACTAATACTAAACTACACATTTCATAATGCAGTCCCTCACCATCAGTCCAGCTGTGGCTTTCGGAGGCAACTGAAGACGCTATGAGCAGCTTAATATATCTAAATTTGAAGAAAAGAAACTAAAACAAAACTACACATTTCTTATAATGCACCTCACCACTGGCTCCACTGTATTTTGAGGTAATCAAGGAAGAGTTCAACTTTATTTGATATCTAAGTTTAACTACTGAATCAGATAAGCAAAACTGAAATGTACAAAGCAAGACTGAAGTTAAACAAAAGCTATGAAAAGAAAACTAGCAGCAGAACAATGTTAGATTCATGTCATTAGTCAAAAATTGGCTACCTAGTTACACTTCCCCGGCAACGGCGCCAAAATGTTTGGTCAATTTAGTGTGTCCTAAATTGTTGCATTTAATTTGTCAATCCGGGAATCGTAAGCTGATGAAGTGTGGTGCACTATATGTGCAAGATAACCTATTTCTTAACTTTTTGTCGTTTTTGGTTTTTCTAAGGTGAAATGGAAATTCTAAAATGAAAACAAGTTTGGTTATATTTGTTCAAGGAAGTGATATCCTCTATAATGATTTACCAACTTGAAACTTTAAAAGCAAATTGAAAATTACAATGACAAGACTTGAAAGAAAGTAAAAGTGTACTGCTGAAATGAAAAGGTGCTGCTAATCTAATGAATCAAAACAGTAAACTAGTGAACATGAAAACCAAACTATTCTTGCTGCCAACTAAACACAAAAGAAATTATGCTTAAGGAAATTCAAAATTGCAACAAAATAAATCTAAATCAGATTACATCAATTCATTTTCTGACCCTTCATCATTAGACCAGCTATGATTTTCGGAAGTAATCATAAACAACTTGTGTAACTGATATTTAATTTGCAGGAAGTAAACTAATACTAAACCATACACTCATGATTCAATCCCTCACCATCAGTCCAGCTGTGGCTTTCGGAGGCAACTGAAGATGTCATACATGATTTAATATATCTAAATTTGCAGAAAAGAAACTAATACTAAACTACACATTTCATCATGCAGTCCCTCACCATCAGTCCAGCTGTGGCTTTCGGAGGCAACTGAAGACGCTATGAGCAACTTAATATATCTAAATTTGCAGAAAAGAAACTAATACTAAACTACACATTTCATAATGCAGTCCCTCACCATCAGTCCAGCTGTGGCTTTCGGAGGCAACTGAAGACACTATGAGCAGCTTAATATATCTAAATTTAACTACTGAATCAGATAAGCAAAATTGAAATGTACAAAGCAAGACTGAAGTTAAACAAAAGCTATGAAAAGCAAACTAGCAGCAGAACAATGTTAGATTCATGTCATTAGTCAAAAAGCTATAAAAATGCCCGGGCTGTCTATCTAAAACCCGCAATCAAGAAAACTGATCAGTGATTAACAATCATAAAACATGAAAGACAGAAATGGAATGGAAATTATGGAAATGTATAAACAGAAATGAAACAACTGTAAAGTATGAACATATGGATGGATTATGATACAATTACTTTTAAAGAAATGAAATGAGAAATATACACTAATACACAAAACCTTAGCTGAGCAGGGGCCCTCTACACAGCCTTGGTAACGATCCTCAAACACGAATTAAGTTGAAAAACAGAGTCTTCTCATATTAACAAGCAGTTCATTACAGAATGGTAGTGTTATGGCTTAAGGGCTGCGTAATCACTACAAAGCAAACTAACAGATAACAGAGTACATTCACGAACATCAACTATCAACTAACAACTAACTTTATGTGCGTATGCAAACGCTCTATATATAACAATAAACTGTAACTGTCTCCTAAAGTTCATGATGGCAGAGAGCACATAGACCACTACGTCCACGGATATAGGAGTATGGTCGTGTTGGAAAGTGAATCTACAGAAGGTGGATGCTTGAATTCAACTCCAGAGCTCTGCACAGATGTCGATTTAACCTCCGCAAGCTTAGAAACGACCGTATGGATGTTTATGTGCCACGAAACAGAGTCCGGCTGACATGAAACTCCATAGTTGACTTCCATGTGGACGCCTTTGACCGTGGCTTCTTTGGACGAGTTTGCTTGAACCAATAGGACACGAACCATGTCCACGTCATTCCTAGCCTGCCCATGTGGCTCGTTTCCCTTGTAGACACCTGTAGCATAGAGTTCCACAAAATAGTTGCGGAAAGTTGCAGCAGCTGCGGAAAGTGGCAAGATTCCGCAGCTGAATGAACAAAATCTAGATCAAATAGAAAACACAAAAATATAATTAAAAACCATGTTAGATACCCTTTTGCACATGATATTGAAAATTTGGGAGGTTTAGGTGAGTGAAAAAGGTATGGAAAAGGTGTATGGAAAAGAGGCAAATTCGGGACTCAACATACCCCCCTTTGTGAAGGTGTTGCATGTCCTCATGCAACCAAAATTTGATACTCTTTGTTCAAAATCATGTGCCTTGATAACTTCAGCCAGCACATCTAACCCCTTCTCTTCTTCTTTGAATCTTGCCATCGTCTGGGTTTCTTCATTCGCTTTGAATTTGATATTCACAAGTGCTTTCTGCTCAATTTTGGCATTTCCTTTTTAACTTCTTATTCTTCTTTTTCCAGCCACCCAAATGTAACATAGTATTGTCATGGATGATCTTGTCCGATTTGCCTTGCTCTTTGAATGTTTCATTTTCATTTTTGATATGCCGATTCAAAAGCTCCATTTCAAAAGAAATTTCTGTTTTAATATTGAACTAAATCATCCTGAAATGTATGAGGCTGAATAGAAGAGGTACTTGGGCACATGTTTGTATTACTCCAAGGATTCTATATAGTCATATACCTCCTGTTTGTTTTGGGGTCTACTTGGGGTGTCTTCTTTTCATTGAAATTTGTCCCCAAAGTGTTGCAGGAAAAATTATGTTCAAAATGCGTAGGGAGAACTTACATCAATATTTTGCTGAGAATAAGATGGAGTATGCTCATTGTACGATTGGGGAGTGGTGAGTTCACTAAGCGAAGCCAGAAATGGACTATGGTATTATTGGCTTCTTAGTTTTGATTTCCTTCTTCTTCCTTTTTTACCAATCTCTCTTCCTATCAGTTTTCTTCATATTAGTGGTAGAAAGTATTTTGGATTTCATCTCTTGTTCTTTCCTTCTACTTCTTTTGTTTGTGTAATTGCGAGAATTTCTGTGTAGGAGCAACTTGGGTTTCAACATTCATTTTTCTTTCTTCTCCTTCTAATTGGACTACTGTCGGGGGAATTTCTTTGCAAGTTCTTCAAAGAAGTTTCTAACTAGGGTGTTCCACATGTATCTTGTCTTTCTTTTAGCTCCTTTCAATCAAATTTTTATAAGCCCATGGTGATATAAATGAGGCTCTACATCTCCTAGGTGTTTTTGCCGAGTCCAGCCATTTTATTCAAGCTATTGAATAAAGGAAATAAGGAAGATTGAGTTTGGTTTTTCAAGAAAATTCATCGATAGCCTAGTATGATACATGTACATAAGAGCCAAAGCAGCCTTACATGTAATAAATTCCCCGAACAATGAGTAATAAAGTGGCCCATTCATCTTTTATTGCATGCACGGGGATTCCTCTTTTGAAAGCAGGTGATATCCATACCTTGATTTAGGATTGTTCTCCATGCCTCATCAACGTGCTTTTATTTTTGAACCAATTCTCCTTCTGAAGAAGCTGCGCCATTGTGCTATTGATGCTTCATTGACCAAAAACTTGGTCTCCGCCTTCCGAGCCATCAAATGATCTTGCATACGCTTTTAACTTCTACGCCAGTAACTTACGAATTTCTGAATAAAACGGCCATTTGCTTTCTCAACATCTCCTTTGCTTGGTAAATCCCTCTATAAACTTTGGTCCTTAGGCTATGCTTAATAATTTTTCCCATTTTGCTTCTCCGTAGCTACGGGCTTGCCTCTGTGAGGTTTAAGTGGAAATGGAACGATGGAATACAGGATCAAGCACAATCACGTGGGAATGTTATCATAAAATGGAAATGAGTACCATAAACGAATGGAGTAAGGCTTGTGGGTAGATATACGGGAGTGAGAGTGAGCAAAAGAAGACGGAATGGAGTGAAACGAGGGGAGTGAGAATGAGTGAGGTGGGGTTTTGTAAACACGTGAGAGACACAACAAAAGGAGTTAACAAAGTATAATGCATTGACCGCATTTTGAATTTTGGTGGCTGTGTCATAAATATGAACACGTTTCAATCAATGATTATGAAGTTATGCGGCTTGTAAAGATCCTTTGTCAACTCAAATACGTATCGTATCTACGGTGGGATATTTGAACATGAGTGAGAGTGATTTCAATGATGAAACCGTTTGTGAATAAATGAAGAGGATAACATAGAGATCGTATGAGTTACGGGACTGTCAATATAATCATTGTTCGCGTTATGAGTGAAACTCATAGTTTAAAATTACATAAAAATGTGTTTTACGATACTATTTGAAATAAACTTTATTCATACCTTTGAATCCTTGCTTTTGCCTTTGGTCTTCAGCTGAGGATTGATCTTCATTAGTGTCTTGAATGTTCATTGATCCTCTCTCCTGCATTTTATTTCATAATTTATGAAAATGTCTAGTAGCTGTCACATTCTTTTAAGCGGAGTAGTAGCTGACTGAATCTTGCAGCAGGCTGTGAAAGCGAGAGTCGGTACTTGAGCTTGAGATGTCATTACGACTGACACAGCTATTACTTTGGCTGAAATAGAAATGAACAAATGACAAATGACCAAGTGGAAATGGTCATAAAAGATTTTTATTGATGGAATGGATGAAATGAAGTGGAATGAAGTGAAATGAGAAATGAGGAAATGAAGCTTGGAATGAAATGGAGTGAGTTGGTGAGATGAAATGAAATGAAGGAAGCAGTTTTTTGGAAAATATAGAGTGTCGGGTGTCCTGATTTTCACCCATATTTTCTGTATAAAATTGCCAATCAATGATTGGTTTTCAGGCTTTTCTCCATTTTTTCTTTTTTCTTTTTTTTCTTTTTTTTTTAACTTGAAAAACATAAAAGCTAATTACAGTGGAGAAAGAAGAATTCTTGACACCGGCTGATCTGAAACTTTCTGAAAAAACGGCAAAATCCTCTTTAGAGAGTGGCTATGATAAACTTTCAATCTATGGCCATTCACTATAAGAGGAGTTTGAAACTCATCAATGGTCTTGATTCTTCTGACTCCATTGTTAAAAGAGATCTTGTCAATCTCATATGGCCCAAACTGATGATCTGAAATTTCCCTTGAGAAAATCTTTAAACTTGAGTCAATATGTCTTAATCCTTCCTTGAAACTTCTTCTCTTTGATATATTTGTCATGCCATTTAGTTCTTTGATATTGAACTAGATCAGTTCTTAAATTGCTTCTTGTCAATCTCATCTAGCTCATTCATTGCTCCATTCTATGCTTTTGGAGCTTGATAAGTCCATTCCCAAGTTTGACTGCTATCTTGAAGGTCTGACTTGGAACTCAATGGGGAACAAGACTTCTTTCCCATAAACAAGTTCATAGGGAGAATGTCCTGTTGTATTCCTCCATGTGGTTCTGTAGGCCCTAAGCAGGCCTTTACTGCCCAATCTCTTCTATGTAGATGAGCAGTTTGGTGATGATACTTTCCAAGAACTTTGTTTGTGGACTCCACTTGACCATTTGCTTGTGGATGGTAAGGAGTAGATTTTAAATGGCAGATTTTGTATTCTTCCATCAACTTCTCCACCAAATTTGATGTGAATTGGCTCACCGATCATTACAATTTCTCTTGGAACACCGCGATAAATACTCTAAAGAAAATGAACAAGTTTGAATTTTAGATAACGAGATACTAATGTAGCTTCTACCCATTTAGTAACATAATCGATTGCAAACCAATATATACTTCTTTTGCTTAGATGGTGGATTAATTGGTCCAATGAAATATAAAGCCCATTTTTCAAAGGGTTCGTGAGTACTTTGTGTTTGCAATGGCATTTCATTTGAAAGGTAGGTTTTCCCTACTCTTTAGAAGCTATCACACCTTTTGACATATTGTTTTGCATCTTTGAAGAAGGTAATAATATCAAGGAAAGGATTTTATAGGCCGTCCTTTTGTCCGCAAAGTGTCCACTTGTATGGTTCATCATGACATGCCTTAAGAATATCAGGCATTTCATCTTCCCATGACACATCTTTTGATCACAAGATGTTTGTACAGTTTTAAACAATTCGTTAGAAATCCATAAATATCTTGAACTCTCTACGAATAATTTTTCGTTTTCTCTTGGGAAATAAATGTGAAGGTAGTTTCCTGTAACCATTAGTTAGCAATATCTGCATACCAAGGGTCTTAATAGTTCTTTTTACCAAACAAATATTCATCGAGAAAATTATCTTCTACGGGGAAGTATTTCTTTAGTATTATTTTTGAATCCTAGACAAGAAATCGCTACATGATACATTTTCTGGTCTATCAACACGATAATATTGAGTCTTGCAAAAGTAAAAGCCATCTTGTTACTACTGCCATTAGTAACGGGTTTGTTCATTAAATATCTAATTACTGGGATGAATTAGAGTATGAATAAAAGTTTCATGGCACATTATGTAATGTCTAAACTTATTAATTGCATGAACAACGGCTAAAGAACTCTTTTTCAGTCACGGTATAATTCAACTCGTAGGAGTCAAATTTTCTGCAATTGTAATAAATGGCATAAGGAATTAAATATTTTTGACCCAACACGGCTCAAGAGCTGTATACGGCTTTGTATTAGAAATATGGAAAAGGAAGTTTCCAATTTGGTCCTCTCAAGATGGGTGCTTGAGATATTCTTGTTTTCAAAGTTTCATAAGGCGATTGACAATCGGGATCCCATTTAAATTCTGAGTCTTTTGTAAGCAACTTGAAGAGTGGAGATGCTATTTTAGTGAAGTTTTCTATAAATCTTCTATAGTAACTTGATAAAATCTAGAAAACTTCTAACATCTCTTTGACAATTTGGAATGAAGCAGCTTGGAGATGACTTCAACTTTTGATCTATCAACCTTAATTCCATCTCTGAAATATGATGTCCTAAAACAATCCTTCGGTAAACATCATAAAGCATTTTCGCTAGCTTAATGAAAGGTTTGTTTCTTCACATCTTATGAGAACTTTTCAAATTTTTAAGCAATGCCTCTTCAAATGAATTACATAAACATGTAAAATCATCCATATAAACCTCTACACAATCATGGATTAGATCGGGAAAAATTCTAATCTTGCTCTTTGGAATGTTGCTGGTGCATTACATAACCAAAAGGAAGACACTCGGTAGGCAAAAAGTTCCCCATGGACAAGTAAATGGTGGTCTTATCTTGATCTTCGGAGTCTTGCTGAATTTGATTATAGCCACTAAAACCATAAAAATGAAAAGTACTTTTTACACTGCTAATGTATCTAATACCTGATCAATAAAAGGCAAAGGAAAGTGATCCTTCAAAGTTGCTTTATTCAATTCCGTAATCAATGCATACTCTCCATTTACCATTCTTTTTAGGTACTATAACCAAAGGAGAAACCCATCGGCTATACGAAATTGGATAAATGAAGTTTACATTGAGAAGTTTTTGGAGCTCTTCTTTCACTATCTCCCTAAGATTTGGATTCATCCTTGTTTGAGGTTGTCTGATTGGTCTACTGTTTTCCTCAATATAGATATGATGGATGCAAGTCTTAGGATCAATACCCTTCATGTCGGTATACTCCCATGCAAATGCGGTAGAATGTTTTTGCAAGATTAGTTAGTTCTTCTTGTTGTGACTTCTCAGATGTTTGTTGATATTTCAATGTCTTTTCTGAAAAATATCAAAAGCCAGAATTACCAAACTCTTCCATAGAGTAGAGAACATTTGTCTTGATGATAAATATTCTATGTCGATTCCAACTGAAATTATTGGCGATTATATCTTTGAGTTATCTCAAAATTTTCTAATGTGTTCGAGAATTTGACTATCCTCACTAATTTGAAATGGTAAAACCGGGTTGTATAGTGTTCTCATCATCGACCCATTCATTGTCTCCTATTTCTATAATTGCTCTTCTTGAGGAGGATACAAAATTGAATTTCTTTGTCGAATTACCATTAGAAATATGTACATGTCTCAGGATCTACAACTAATAAAAGCATCCCAATTTGTGTAGGCCAAGGTCTTCCTAAGATAATTGAATATCTCTAGATTACTTTTGGGAGTCAAATCATAAGTCTCTTGGATATTCCCAAGAATCTAAGGAGACTGAAATATCTTCTAATACACCATACGGTTTAATAACCGATCGATCTGCAAGTTACAATAAAGTAGGTGTAAAGAGAAAGGTTAGGAAGTTTTTAAGCTGTTCCATGGTACGTACACTCATAGTGATGGCGGCCCCTAAGTCAATCAATGTGTTTGGAATTTCTATCCCATTTATATATGTGTCTTGACAATTGGACTTCCTGGATCTACATGCTTCTTGCATGTTTCCATCGCAATGTCTGCAATCTTTCCTACCAGGTGGATTCTTCTTGTGTCCTTTAGCTTCCTTCCTGGTCTTTTGAAACTCAACTCCTTTATGGTTTCTTTAGAATAGGAATTTCTCCCGAAGATAGCTTGTAGCAATGGAATCTTGATACAAACATTCTTCAATTCATCTAGAAAGTCATAGTTAGGCAACAAGATTTGTTTTCACCCCTTATCAATTTGTAGTCTTTCGGGAAAAGGAGGTGTAGATGAAGATACGGGTTGCTCCTTTATAGGAGTTGCTGAATCATTAGCTTTTCTTTTCTTTTTGAATTTTTGAATTTTGAAGAGATTCTTCCTGAACCTTATTGACTTGAAGAGAGTCCTCCTCAGAGGTATCTTGCTCTTGAATGTCTATAGAAGGTTTTTCTAAAGCTCTGCAGGATACCGAGTTGTACATCGTTGAGAGGAACAATCATATAGGTAGGTGTTGTCCTTCTACCATATAAGTAGTTTGAGGATTCTTATTGTTAGAGATTTGGCAATGGGTGAAATTTGGAGATTGATTTGTCTTCTGTTGGTATGTGGGAGCATGAGTTGAGGATTTGTATTTTTTGTTGAAGGTTGTTGTTGTGGAAATGGCGATGAAAGTTGTGGATTTTTGGCTTGGAAATTGTGGGCTTGTTGATTTTGAAAGATGGAGGATATTGATAAGTGAGCAAATCTCCCATAAGGATTTTGCATCCCTTGTACCACATGGCTGATGAATTTGATGTTGGGGCCAAGTTTGTTGCCAAGAGTCCAATTTGGTGGGGTTTGAAGATTCATAGGGTTATTAAACCGCTTGGATTGTTGTCCACTGCCAAGGTCTCCTTGCGACAAAGCAGAAATTCTATTGAATTTGGATCTTCTTAGAAAAACGACTTTGAGTCAGTTGAAGGATTGATCCTTGATCTCATAATTTTCAGGCTTAAATCTTCATGTTTCTACAACTTTTGCATCAAGGGACATTCCTTAAAGCATGTTTCTTTCTACATTTAGGACAAAAGATGGCTAAAGCATCATTTAAGCACTACGCTTGTTTAGTTTAAGGGTGTCTAGTTGTTCAAGGCTCCCTAAAGATATCCGGTTTTAAACTCATCAAGCATATTACCAATCTCTGCCCCTGCTTGCTAGAATCCGATTTAGTTGTTAGCCCTAATAAAGAAGAATCCACAAATTGCTGGGTTTTAGATTTTCCCCTTGAGAGATGGATACCTGGTTAATTATATCATGAAATGGAATTTGAGAAATGTCTCCTTTTCCCATCATGTTTAAAATGTCTATCCATTCATCTCTAATGGCTTTTAATAGGAGGGCTTTCAAGGTTTCATTATCTAAGTTGCTCATCTTTGCTCTTTTCAAGTTGTATTGAAATCGTTCAATTAGAGTCTTCCAAATTTTCATCTTCTTTTTGCATCATTTTGAATACCTCATCCTTGTGATTGGTGGGCATACAATAGTCAAGTATCTATCCAAAAATGTTTTTTCATATAATTACAAGTCTGATAGATTGGGTATTTAATCCCATGAACCATTTCAAAGCAGATCCTTCAATGTTGAAGAAACGAGTTTGAGTTTTTGAGAATCTTCCATATAGTCATAAGTTCGGCACACTACTTCAAGCTGTGAAATGTTTCGGGGATCCTCGCCGCAATCCATAAAAGTTAGGGAGGCAGTGTTGGAATGTTTTCATTGTTGTGAGTTTATAGCTAACTATAGAATCAAGCCAAATTGTCCCTATTTCTACCGTTATTCCCTTCCACCATTGTTATCTTCATTATCTCCTCCTCTCTTCTGCTCTCACCTCTATTTATTCTTCCTCTACCATGATAGTTTTTAGTCCTTATAGTCCTCTAGTTCTTCTACCAAGGAAGGATGAAGAAAGTCTCTTTGTTTTCTAAGTGGGTTTTAGTAGGTGGTATAGGAGAATCCTCTAATTCATTTGTTCTTTGACTTCCAAAATCTTAAGGCTAGGGGTAGATGGTGGTGAATCTGGTCTATGCCTTGAAGAAGATGAGTTGTGAATCCAGACTCTTGGCTTTAGCTATAAACCTTCCCCTAGAATCTCTTGCTCTATGTAACTCATTTTTTATTTTTTTTTTAAAAAAGTTGGGCTAATAATTCTCTTCCGATCTTCAGGATCACACTGAGGTCAAGAAGAAACTCATACTTAAGAAATTACTAAACCAATAACTCTCTTTTCTGATCCTCGAGATCACACTAGGTGCAAGAGGAGAGCATACTTCAAGAAGTTATCAAGTTTTCCCTTCTTTTATGATTTCATGTTTTTTTAGAAATTGGCTACCTAGATTTACTTCCCCAGAGCACTTGAGCGCCAAAATGTTTGGTCGATTTAGTGTCCTAAGTGCTTTTGCATTTAATTTGTCAATCCGATAATCGTAAGGCCGATGAAGTGCGGCGCACTATATGTACCAAGGAATAACCTCTTTCTTAACTTTGTATTGTTTAATTTTCTAGGTGAAATTGAAATTCTAAATGAAAAACAAGTTTGGTTATATTCATTCAAAAGGAAGTGATATCTATAATGATTTACCAATCTTGAAACTTTAAAAAGCGTTAAAATTCTGATAGAAACACTTGAAAGAAAGTAAAAGTGTCTTATTTGAAATGAAAAGGAATGCTTTAATCTAATGAATCAAAGCAGGAAACTAGTGAACATGAAAACCAAACTATTCTTATTTATGGCTTGAACACAAAAGAAACTATGCTTATGGAAATTCAAAATTGCAACAAAATAAATCTAAATCAGTTATCAATTCATTCGACCCTTCATCATTAAACCCGGCTATGACTTATGAGGTAATCATAAACAACGTATAGTAAATTCTTTAATTTGTAAGTAAACTAATACTAAACCATACACATGATTCAATCCTACTTAAACCAGTCCAGCAGCAACTTTAGGCTGCGAAGATGTCATACATGATTTAAACATATCTAAGTTTGCGAAAAAGCAATACTAAGCCACACATTTCATAATCGATCTCACCATGTTGATCCGTTGCTGTAGCTTTCGGAGAGCAAGCGAAGACGCTATGGCGACTTAATATATCTAGAGGAAATTGTGAGAAAAGAAACTAATACTAAACTACATTTCTGTCTGAGTCCCTCACCATCGATCCAGTGTGGCTTTTGGAAACAGCGAAGAACGCTATGAGCAACTTAATATATCTAAGTAACTCTTTGAATCAATAAACAAAGCCCAGAAATGTACAAAGCAAAGGTGATTAAACAAAAGCTATGAAAAAGCAAACAAGCGATAGGAATAATGTTAGTTTCATATCGTGTAAAATACTATGAAAATGGAACATCACCTAAAACACGCACAAGAAAAGAAGCTGATCGATTAACAATCTTAAAAACATGAAAGAGCGGGGAATGAAATAGAAAATTATGGAAATGTATAAACGAGAAATGAAAAAACTACAAAATATAGACATGTAATGGATTATATTCTATTGACTTTTTAAAGAAATGAAATGAGAAATATATACATTAATACGGAGGCAACCCAGGTACGGCGGGGCCCTCTACCACCAGGCTTTGGTAACGATCCTCAAACATGAATTAAGTTGAAAACATAGTCTTTCACATTTAAGCGGTTCGTATTCTGGTGATAGTATTACGACAAGCGTAATCACTACAAAGCAAACACTCAACGAAATCGCACATCGCTTATCAACTAACAACTAACTCTCGTGCTTGTTAATAGCGGCTCTATATAAAACAATAATTTGTAAGCGTCTCTGAAGTTTGCCGATGTATTAACCGTGACCACTCGATTACGGATAGGAGTATGGCCATGATGAAAATGAATCTGGAAGGTGGATGTGATTCAACCAGAACTTTGCCGCGAGATGTCAATTAACCTCATGAAGCTTAGAAACGGCCCAGGTATGGATGTTTATATGCCACGAAAGCAAAGTCAACCGACATGAAACTCCATGATTGTTGCGTGGATGGCTTTGACCAGCGGCTTCCTTTGGCCAATTTACTTGAACCAATAGGACACAGACCATGTCCTCGTCATTCCCTAACTTTGCCCATGTGGCTCGTTTCCTTTGTAGACACACAGCTGGCATAGATTTCCACAAAATAGGCTGGGAAAGTTGCGGTGCGGGAAAGTGTGAAGTTTCGTGTTGTATGAACAAAATCTAGATCAAATAGAAAACACAAAAACATAATTAAAAACCATGTTAGATACCCTTTTGCACATGATATTGACAATTTTGGAGGTTTAGGTGAGTGAAAAAGGTATGGAGAGGTGTATGGAAAAGAGGCAAATTCGGACTCAACACATTTCCCGAGGATCACATTTCCATAATAAAGGTTTTTGTGAAGTTTAGCATAGCTAAGGCCGGTGTTAGGCACATTTCCTCTTTAAGATGTTCAAAGAACTTGAGTTGCTTCAGGAGTCCATGGAAATGTTGAACCCTAAGTTAAATTGAGGAGGGGGGGGTGAATCGATTTAACACATTCACGGACTTTTAAACTTTATATTAAAACTATTTACACCTTCATTTCATGTTCAACTTAATATGTGAGTAATCTTAGAATGTGAGTAGCAAGTATTAATATAATGTAACAACAAACTTAATATGAGGCAGCAAGTGTGTGAGATGAGATAAACCATATCAACACATAAACATCACGCCTGGAGGGACACGGATATAAGAACTGAAACTCCCATAAAGGGAAAACCACATCTTATTATTGTTGTGATGCAAAGGCAAACTCAAATCCCTCTCTGTTGATTTTCTGTAGGAACCAACCTACGGAGGCTCTACCTCAGTCAGCTACCAAATGACATTTTATCAAGCTACAACTTGATGTGGAAACACCAACTCCCATCTATTTTCTACAGGCTACAACCTACAGGAGGCTCCTACCTCAGTTAGCTACAACTGACATCTATCAAGCTACAACTTGATAGGGAAGCTCCAACTTCCTTACTCTTTCAAAAGAAAACACTTGCTGATTTACCTTGGATATCAACTCTAATCTTTTCCTTCTTTTCTGCTGTCCATCAGTCCTCATATCTTCCTTGTATCATTTCTGCATCTTCTCAGATTCTCTATCATCTCCTTCTTCTTCTCTACTTCAGAGCTTCATTTCTGCATTCTCTAACCTCTTGCAGCTTTCTTATGTTCTTCTGTTCTCTACCATTCTATAGCCTTCTCACAATCTTAAACTTCCTTCAATTCTACTGCACGCTCTCTTTTTCTCTCTCTCTATTTTCGTAACCTTCTTCCCATGGTTAGTACCTATATTATACAAAATAAATTATTGGCTGTTTGCATTCTACTGGGAATTCAAAGTGATCAGTCATGACTCCTTGACTTCTTCCTTCTCATTTATTTTGTCTAGCTTATTCAGAAGAATATAAAAATTTATACAGATTTCAGTTTTACAGTGGAGTTTTGTTTTCCTACCGGAGACTTGCCAATGCATCAAAAACAATATAAAATAAATTAAAACATTTACATTCACATTTTCAGTTACATATATAAATTTCAAATCAACCCTTTTTCTGGCCTTTGGCTTTGTTGGTTTTGTCTTTTGTGCTGCTATTAAGTAACTGTTTTGCATACCTCTGTTTACTGCAACTCTGTGCACCTGCACATGTACACCTGTCAAACCCACATTTTCATTCCTGTGCATATTCACCTGTTTACTGCAATTCTGAATCCCTTCGTTGCACATCTCTTCAACTCTTCAATCTCTGTTTACCTCTGTCAGACCCATATTATCCTAGCTCACTGTAGTTGTGTATCTGCTGCATATATACTTGTTTTACCAGTTTAGTCCCAAGCAAATTTGATTATGTCAAAATCTAACATGCAGAAGCTTTCCTTCTAATGGTAGTAAAACCAATATAATCAAACCCCATATTAAATCATTCATGTCAATCGGACAAATGTTTCAATCTTCCAAGCCTTGGATAACAATCCAAATATCGACCCATATATACTAACTACCATCATATGGAGATATCGAATTTATATTCGATATTTCAAGGTCCAAATATTATATTTGATCACACTTACCAACACACATATACAAATTCATTTGAATCTAGGCGCTAAGGAGAGCTGGCCTCACTGTTTCTATCTTTTCATTAACTAAGGGAGCCTTCTTTAATTTCTTCTTTCTAGTTCATTAATAAAATTTATGGAATTTGATAAATGAATTTCTATAGTCCAATGATATATAGTCTTTCAAATACAACCTTTGGTATTTTAAATAAAACACCCTAACTATAAGACCTTTGTTTCTTTTGAATAGTGCGCTAAGACTATATCTCTCTTTATTATAACCCTTGGTCTTTTTACAAAGCGCTTTAATTATAATTGCAACCTTCCTTTGTATATTGTATCATGAGGTAAATAATCCGACTTTGACACCCTTTTAATTAACTCAGAGGTTTAACACATGATATAATGAAACAAATTCATACTTCCGACCTTAGCACTTAATACTATAACAATGGTTCGATGCCTTTAAGTAAATATGCAAGCATTTATAACATTCCAACCATGGGCTTATAATGTTAACATGACATTTTATAATGTATTGCATTCACGCACCCCACACATCAGAATGCGTATAATGAGCGGTTTTCAACATAAATCAATGGACCATACCTTAACTTATGCCTCGTGCAACTATTTGCACGATTGTAGTGAGATCTCTTAGCCTCCAAATTGGACAATGCTCATCAATATCACGTTATTTTACTCGCCGGACTTTAACGCTTCAGAGAAATGTGATATGGGCAGTATTAACTTGGTGACGTGTCAGGTTCTGACAGGATCGCATTTTTTTGTGGTTGTTTCATCTCCGACCAAAAGCTACGTGATGAGGGTTGTATTGGTTTTTGGAAACCACTTCTGGAATTGGAACAGTGTTTAGCTCAGGTTATAACTATATTTTAACACATTCCTTTAACTTATTTCATCGCGTTAACTCTGGGTTTAATTCCTAACAATATTGCTCCAAAACAGTGTTATTTCCAATGAATAGGGATTACACTCTCGACAAAGCTTCACTATTCTTTTGCCAAACAGAGTATGACAATGGTTTCGTTCAACTGAAGCCAATTAAACCACAGATCTTACTCTCAGTCTCAAACCACATTGTTTTGCCTGCAGAAGTTCAATACCGATTCAATATAGATTAATGCCAGATATAATGGGTTTGTTTGCTATTCCACTGCACTCTTGGAGTTTCAACCGATTTCATAATTCTGTGCAATTGAATCTCCAATCGATTGTCTACTCTCTACGTTCAATTGTCTTGGTTTGTTTTGATCAACCCCTGGTTCCAATTCTGTAGACTTCACAACCTGTTCCACCATATAACTCTGCCATTCGTTCAATGCTGAATCAATTGTATTCAAAACTCAAGTGCTGATATCGATTGTGTCTTTTATAAAAGGACCAAGTCTCATTGATTTTCTGCATTGTGGCTTCAATACAAGAACACAAGTAGGAACTCATGATTCTTACATGGATTTATATCATAAAAAAACCCCTGTTCTAAGTACTGTGTATGGGACAACATTATGCAAACCCCAAATTCATAAACTCAGAAAAATACAAGGATACACAGAGTATATTTAAACCACCAATTACAGAGTCTCCCATAGATACACATGAATCTCTAGCTTTGGTCCTTTTCAAGATTAATACTAACCCTACATTTAATCATCAATTCCTCCACCATATACAGGATTCACACTGGTTTACCCTGCTGCTCTAAACTGGTGTACTAGAGTTGTTGAGAGAACACTTTTGAGAATATTTGAACTTGTATATACATAGTACGTTGATACCATTCCAAAGCATAGACTCCTTGCTCTTGCATAACACTGAAATGAAGATAATGACACTTCACAGAACACATTGTACTAGCCTTATCTAATCAGAGATGCATGATTGGATCAAAACTAAAATACTGAGAAGGCTTCACATATACTTCAATCTCTAGTATTATCTTCATCAAAACTCCATATCTATTGAGGAATATTGTAGATGGAATATGTCTTCTTTTGCAATACACATTTGTAGTACAACACCTGTTCAATTATGATGATGATGACAAGGATATTGCCCTTAATAACTGAAGGTCATTGTTACAGATGTGATCAATGAATCAAGCCAGAGTTTACAACTTATTGTGAGAATAGATGATATCTTTCAATCTAAGAGACCAAATGACTTTACTTCTTGTACAATGTACTTTCAAAACAAACCCTTGAGGCTAGATACATTCAATGTATTGGTCAGTCTCACTTATCAAGCATGCAATTTATTTATGACATAAGGGGTATGTATGTCAATGACCACTCTCTCTTTAATGGTGAAATACCAGCAATTACTTTATGTTGAAGTATGCTTGTGATGAATCAATAACAGACTTTTGAGCTTCAACTATTAGGTTAACACATCTAGTCTTTCATACTTCCAATACTTTAACTATTTTGTCATGGTGATTTCTAAGAAAGGAATCTTCAAGCTGTTTGATTGATATCTCATCCAACAGACTTTACACAGTTTATGAATAATCCTAAGAAAGAGGCCTTGAAGGTATGTGTACTGACTTCAGGAATGCATGCAGTTATATATAGAAAATGATACTATTTCAGAGCTCAATATAAAGCTTCAAGTGTAAACAAAATACCGATCCTTTAGTGCTGCTACTGACCTTTTCATGCTGAATGTAGATAATGCTGGGAATACTACCTTGATGTTCTTTTTCCATAATCCTTTGATCCCGAGGACCTGTACCGTACTGCTGCTCCACTGATAACACCTGGTATTCTATTGATATGCATGTTTCTTGTACCAAATACCAATTGATACTACTTTGATAAATTATGCAGAGATTTCACTTTAGCTTGCACATGAACCCATAGTTTCTACCATTGATATTTACACTGTTCACACCCACAACCATCAATATACTGAATTTGATCTTGTCATTATTAACCAATTTCTTATTATGTCATTCTAATTTAAAGAATGTCACTGCATTTCTTTTCTAGGACTGCTCCAGAATCCTTACTGCTTTAAGTACAATTCAATTGTCTGACATAATGATCTTTTAGGAAGACATCTTCAATTTATTTACTAGGAATCTTCATGGGCATATCACTCAGAGATTTATCACTTACTTAACTGTACTCCTTCAAGGGGCATATTCATAGATGAATGATGTAATGACATAATGATGATAGGCACTTTTCTTACTCATCCTTCTTAATGTGAATCATTGTTAATTCTAGATGTTCCCTCTATCATCATAGCTGCTTGCTTCCTTTTCTTCTTTCATCAACCTATTGCCTATTGTGTGCTTCAGATATTCTTCTTCCTCTCTAGTTCATTGTTAGAGAAATTGTCCTGTACATTCCTGATTTTATAGCTATCCTCATTCCAAGGAGCTCTTCTTAAACTACTTTTGTGGGGACTATTTATGAACTACTCTCCCCCTGGGATGTTGCTTCATATTTATCACTGATTGGATATTTTCTTTGCTTCCTAGAGTAGCTCCCCCTGAGACTATGATGGATTCGTTATGTTATTGAGATAATAGGCTCCCCCTTTCTCTTTTCCTTCCATACTTTATTGGGGTTCTTCATAATGGCTTCACTTCTTTTAGATTCATAGTTTTGTTTGCTTTGCCTTGATTCCATCATCTTTCTAGAGTTCTTTAATGTATATGGTAGATTAAAGTCCTTTGCTTTGTGACCAAGCTTGAGGCATACATAACATCTTACTTTTCCAAGGTAAGTTTGAGCTGATGTATAATATTTTATTCCCCTTTTTTGAATACAATTTACAATCAACAAGTTTATGTCCAAAATTATTGCATGCATAACAGTAGCCATGGAAATTATTTGTGTACCTGGTGAAAGATTGTCTTTTCCATTTGCTTGCTTGAGGTAGTCTTCTCATTTGCTGCATCCTTTGCTGGCTGGACTGGATTTTCTTTGTCTTACAATATGCTGTAGTATGTCCAACTTTGTGGCAGGAAAAACAAGTGATACTTCCCATAGGAGGAAAGAACCTTCTTTGAAATCTTCCAAATTTATTCAATTCATCCTTAGGAGCATATGAGCCTTTAGTAGCTAATTTTTTCATCCTCTCATTCTCTGTTCTTTCATGTTGCTGCTTGTTTTTGTTTGTTTCTTTGCACATCAAGTTCTTGCTAGCTTCTACTTTTGTAGGAATCTTCTGAGCTGCTTCATTATCCTTTACAACTTTTACAAAGATGATATTTTTGTTATCTTCTGCCTTGGACTTATTGGTTTCTCCTTCATATCCTATCCCATCCTTTATGAGAGGTGACCTTTGTGCATTTAGAATCTTGTCCAAATTTTCAGAGCTTTTCATTTGAGGAGTATTCATTAATAATTCTCTTTGGGCTTTTTCTAATTTCTTTCTAAGACACACTACTTCTTCTTCCAATTTCTCACATTCCAGACTTTTCTCTTTCATTTGTTGTAGCAGAGTGTCTTCAACTTTCCTTGCTTCTTCAAGTTGTCTCTTCAGGCTAATAATTTCTTTCTTATCTTCATATTTTTTTTCATCACATATTTGTACCAATGTCTTAAGGTCTTTGTTTTCATTCTTCAATATTTCTATTTCAGTCAGGGCTGAGTCAAGTTTGGCTTTTTCCTTAGCTGTAGTTTCTTCATGGTTCTTACTACCATTCACACTAGCAGGTACCTCATTTGATTGAACATTTTCCTTTTTACATGAAGTTTTATTCTTCTTAATTCTCTCCTCCTTCTTGAAAATGCAATCCTCAGTGTCTACTCCATGCATGAAACGCAATCTGTCCCAGATTTATTTTGCAGAGGTTAAATCCATTATTAACTCAAGATCCTTGCTATGAAGATTTTTGTATATCACACATTTTGCCTTGGCATTCCTTTGTTGTTATTGCACTGAGAGAGATTCTGTGCAGTAACCATCACATACAAGTTTCCATACCTCAAGTTCATAAGCCAATAATCCTATTTTAACCTTATCTCTCCATTCAAGAAATTTTGTTGTATTTAACAAAGGTACATTTTGATAGTCCATGACTCAACCAGATCTCCTTCAAGCTATTAGGCTTACACCAAAGGAACTGGCTCTGATACTAATTGTTGAACCCTATGTTAAACTGAGAGGGGGGGTGAATCAGTTTAACACATTCATGGACTTTTAAAACTTTTCCATTAAAACTATTTACACCTTCATTTCATGTTCAACTTATTATGTGAGTAATCTTAAAATGTGAGCAGAAAGTATTAATATAATGTAATAATAGACTTAATATGAGAGCAACAAGTATTAAGAATATGAGATAAACCATATCAACACATAAACATCATGCAAAGAGACACCAGATATAAGTGGAAACCCATAAAGGGAGAAAACCACATCTTATTATTGTTGTGATGCAAAGGCAAGCTCCAACTCCCTCTCACCACTGATTTTCTATAGGCACCAACCTACAGGAGGCTCCTACCTCAATTCTTCAAGCTACAACTTGCAATGAAGATCCATCTCCCATCAATTTTCTACAGGCACCAACCTACAGGAGGCTCCTACCTCAGTCAGCTACAACTAACATTTTATTAATCTACAACTTGATGTGGAAGTACCAACTCCCATTTATTTTCTGCAGGCTACAACCTACAGGAGGCTCCTACCTCGGTAAGCTACAACTGACATCTATCAAGCTACAACTTGATAGGGAAGCTCCAACTTCCTTACTCTTTCAAAAGAAAACACTTGCTGATTTACCTTGGATATCAGCTCTGTTCTGTTCCTTCTTTTCTGCTGTCCATCAGTCCTCATATCTGCCCTGTATCATTTCTGCATCTTCTTAGATTCTTTATCAGCTCCTTCTTCTTCTCTGCTTCACAGCTTCATTTCTGCATTCTCTAACCTCTTGCAACTTTCTTATATTCTTCTGTTCTCTACCATTCTGCAACCTTCTCACAATCTTCAACTTCCTTCAATTCTGCTGCACACTCTCTTTCTCTCTCTCTCTCTCTCTCTATTTTCGTAACCTTATTCCCATGGTTATTACCCGTTTTATACAAAATAACTTCTTGGATGTTTTCATTCCCTTGGGAATTCGAAGTGATCAGTCATGACTCCTTGACTTCTGCCTTCTCATTTCTTTTTTCCAGCTCATTCAAAAGAATATAACAATTTATACAGATTTTAGTTTTGCACTGGAGTTTTGTTTTCCTACCGGAGACTTGCCAATGCATCACAAACAATATAAAATCAATTAAAACATTTACATTCACATTTTCAGTTCGATATATAAATTTCAACTTAGCCCTTTTTCTGGCCTTTGGCTTTGCTGGTTTTGTCTTTTCTGTCACTATTAAGTAACTGTTCGGCATACCTCTATTTACTGCAACTTTGTGCACCTGTGCATGTACACCTATCAAACCCACATTTTCATTCCTGTGCATATTCACCTGTTTACTGCAATTCTGAATCCCTTTGCTACACATCTCTTCAACTCTACAATCTCTATTTACCTCTGTTAGACCCATATTCTCCTAGCTCACTGCAGTTGTGTATCCGCTGCATATATACCTGTTTTACCAGTTTAGTCCCCAAAAAAATTGATTCTGTCAAACTCTAACATGCGTGAGCTTTCCTTCTAATGGTAGTAAAACCAATATAATCAAACCCCATATTAAAACATTAATGTCAATCGGAAAAATGTTTCAACCTTTCAAGCCTTGGATAACAATCCAAATATCGACCCCTATATACTAACTACCATCATATGGAGATATCGAATTTATATTCGATATTTCAATTTCCAAATCTTATATTTGATCACACTTACCAACTCGCATATACAAATTCATTTGAATCTAGGTGCTAAGGAGAGCTGGCCTCATTGTTTCTGTCTTTTCATTAACTAAGGGAGCCTTGTTTAATTTCTTCTTTCTAATTCATTAATCAAATTCGTGGAATTTGATAAATGAATTTCTATAGTCCAATGATATATAGTCTTTCAAATACGACCTTTGGTATTTTAAATAAAACACCCGAACTATAAGACCTTCGTTTCTTTTGAATAGTGCGCCGAGACTATATCTCTCTTTATTATAACCCTTGGTCTTTTTACAAAGCGCTTTAATTATAATTGCAACCTTCCTTTGTATATTGTATCAGGAGGTAAATAATCCGACTTTGACTCCCTTTTAATTAACTCTCAAAGGTTTAACAGATGATATAATGAAACACATTCATACTTCCGACCTTAGCACTTAACACTATAACAATGGTTCGATGCCTTTAAATAAACACGCAAGCATTTATAACATTCAAACCATGGGCTTATAACGTTAACACGACATTTTATAATGTATTGCATTCACAGGCCCCACACATCGGAACTCATATAATGAGAGGTTTTCAACATAAATCAATGGACCATGCCTTAACTTATCCCCCGTGCAACTATTTGCGTGATTGTCGTTAGATCTCTTAGCCTCCAGATCAGACGACGCTCATCAATATAATGTTTTTTTGCTCGTCAGACTTTAACACTTTAGAGAAATGCAATATGGGCAGTATTAACTTGGTGATGTGTCGAGTTCTAATGGGATCGCATTTTTTTGTGGTTGTTTCATCTCCGACCAAAAGCTGCACGATGAGGGTTGCATTGGTTTCCGGAAACTACTTCCAGAATTCGAACAATGTTTAGCTCGGGTTCTAACTGTAGTTTAACACATTCCTTTAACTTATTTTGTCGCGTTAACTTTGAGTTTAATTCCTAACAATATTTATCCAGAAAAATATTATTTCTTCCAACGGACAGGGATTATGCTCTCGATAGAGCTTCACTATTCTTTTTCCAAACAGAGTATGACAATGGTTTCATTCAACTGAAGCCAATTAAACCACAGATCTTAATCTCAGTCTCGAACCACATCGTTTCACCGGCAGAAGTTCAATACTGATTCAATACAGATTAATGCCAAATATAATGGGTTTGTATGCTATTCTGCTGTGCTATCGGAGTTCCAACTGATTTCATAATTCTGTGCAATTGAATCTCCAATCGATTGTCTACTCTCTGCGTTCAATTGTCTTGATTTGTTTTTATGAACCCCTGGTTCCAATTCTGCAGACTTCACAACCTGTTCCACCATATAACTCTGCCATTCATTCAATGTAGAATCAATTGTATTCAAAACTCAAGTGCTGATATTGGTTGTGTCTTTTATAAAAGGACCAAGTCTCATTGATTCTCCACATTGTGGCTTCAATACAAGAATTCCAGTCGAACCTCACGATTCTTACATGGATTTATATCATCAACAAACCTCGGTTCTAAGTACTGTGTATGGGACAACATTGTACAAATCCCAACTTCATAAACTCAGAAAAATACAAGGATACACAAAGTATATTTAAACCACCAATTACAGAGTCTCCCATAGATACACATGAATCTCTAACTCTGGCCCTTTTCAAGATTAATACTAACCCTGCACTTAATCATCAATTCCTCCACCATATACAAGATTCACAGTTTAAACCCCTTTGTACAGAGTTTACACTATTCATACTTTCATAAACAATTCCAGTAGTCAATACATGTTTCATTTTTGCCACATAATATCGAATGTTCCTTCAATAATATCAGATCAAGAATACCTATGTACTTCACACAGAATTTAAGTCAATCTGAAATATGTACCCACATTCAGAACCAGTTTCTCATTATATATATGAAATCAAATACCTCTACTCCTTGACTGATGCTACTCCTTGACTGATGCTGCTCCTTGCTTCTCTTTTTGCTGCCTCTACTGCCTCTCCATATCTCCAATAAAATGACCCTTCTACAACTGCCTCTGCTTCATGTCTCATGCTCTCTTTGCCTTGTTGCTGTTTTAGGTGCTCCTCCTTTGTCATCTCCTTTTCCATCAATGACAACATTTCCAACAGGAAATGCATCTTTCTTTAATAATGTTGTTAGAGGTGCTGCTATTCTCCCATAATTCTTAACAAGCTTGCAATAATACACTGTTAACCCGAGAAAGCCTCGCAATTTCTTTATGGTTGTGGGGAATTTCCTTGAGGTCATTGTACATGTGGTGTTGTGTACATGTTGTACATGCGGTGATGTGTGCAGGTGGTGTTGTGTACATGTTGTGCATGTGATTCTTGGGGAGGCCTGGTATTACACAAAGAGTGTTGCAGCTCCCAAAGTCTACTATACTTTACTTTATCAACCCGAGGTCATAAAAACTTGGAGGTGATAGTGCTATATACACAGCAGAGGCATTCTACTCATTCCATCCTCTTCTGAGTTCTACGATGAGGTGCTACTTCTAGGGTTACTTCTAGGAAAGGAAGTCTGTCACACTTCTGAATGAAATCTAAGACTGAAAATAACTCATGACCATTACTCTATCAGCAGGAAAAGAAACCATTCTATATCATAATGACTCATATAGCTATCTGCAATAAAGGAAATAGACACTTAAGCTAATGCAACAAATAATGTTAAAATAAGTGGCATTCATTATCGAATTTAACTTGCAAAAATGGAAACTAACCTAGGCACACATGCTAAACCAAATGACTGATTGAACTCTATCTATCTCCTGCTTAACTATTATTCTTAACAATGCATCTATCAATGACCTAAATATGCTTGTAAATAACTTTGTTTTGTAGCAAAAGAAGGATGCGCTAAGGTGACCTAAGAAGGTATTCGAATCAAGGTTTCACATATGAAGGTGTCTTGGAGGCTATGCGAGGTATAGATGAGGTGAAAGAGAGGTTTTTTGAAGAAGAAGTGATTGATTGATGCTGCTACAGGATGTCTTGAAATTCTATAGGAAACAAGTCGAGGGTAGTTTGAGGCCATAAATGGCGAGGAAAGGGGTAGGAGAGGTGGAATGAATGTGGATCTAGGTGCGTGGAAGGTATCCAACCCTTTGGCCAAGCTGAGAACTTATCTCAAAGCCTGTCTTGCACTTCCAAGGTGGCTTTGGGTGTGGTAGTGGAGATTTCCACAAATAGGGTTGAAGGCGATTTTATTGGAAGTTGGTTTATGAGGGGTGGAAACTGAAGCTAATGGTGTTGGGGAAGTCGTCCTATACTTATCTACTCAAACCTATAAGAAAAATATTTTTTCATGCATTCATCATTGAAAAATCTATCATGAAAATGGTGGAAAAAATGAGTTGAATTTAAGCAAACCTACCTATGCACTTCAAATGGAAAAATAACTTTGCATCTACAACATGTTCATGATAAACAAAGAAACCTATCTAAATTTTCCAAGAAATCATAAACTGAATGAAATTTTTGGTCTGTGGTGAAGATCTACCCTCCTCAAGTTCCAATGGAATAGGTGAGAGAGAGAGGCTTTAACACATAGTTTTGGAGTTTTATATGCTATTGCAACATGAACTGTAATAGATTAACTATAACAATAATGAAATGTAAAGAAAATAACTACAACAAAATTAAATGTAAAGAAACTAACTACAACAACATGAAATGTAAACAAAAATACGTAAGAGAGACTGAGGCCAATGGATTGGGCCCTAACCCACAAGCTCATGTCCCCAAAACTAACTCGGTGAAGCAGAATCTGGATACTCATTTTTTTTCATCACCAATCTTGTTACATAGCATATGAAAGTCACAAATGTATATTAAAAAAGCTAAGATTTCTCTAGCTATCTCTAAAAGTCAAATCTAGGTGAGCTCTTTCTCTGCCCTATTTATCCTGAAGGATAGCTACCAACAACTCCCTAAAAATTATGTGGTTTGTCTCCTTGGAACTCGAGAGAAGTGGAGCTTGGTTCCCCTTGATTTTCCACTTGCTTGGCTACCTTTGATTTCTAGCTATTGGAGGAGAATATCGAGGATCCCTTGGCTATCTTTAGGAGTTAAGGAGGTGGTAAACCACCTACAATCACTCCTTTCTTTCTAATCCAAGCCTTGATTGTGCAGTCTTCAGCAAAAATGGCATATTGTCTTAATTTTCCTGGAATTAAACCATATTAGGCCTTCGAAGTATGAAAACCTTAATACACCATCTACACTAAGAAACACATGACCATAGTGTATTTGAATGTGAAAAAGAGAGAGTAATGAGGCTAAAAAGGTGAGAATTAACCTCTTAAAATATAGCTAATGATGGTGCTCATTATCACCCACCTACGAAATGGTTGCTCATCATATGAGAAACTTGGTCCTCTTTATTTATCTCTTTTAGTGCTTTAGCAGCTTCTCTCACATCCCAAGGAATTAAGGAAGGAGTCCCCTCAGGAGGGTAGAATCCAAAATTCTTTTCTTCCTCCTCCTATCATTTTTCTTCTTCAACTTGGTATTTTCCTTCATCCAATCCCAACAGCAAAGGTGGACTGAGTTTTAAGCCAAACCATTGAATATTCATTTTCTACATAACCATCTTGTACAAAGGTGCCCTTTATAGGGAATTTCGCAATCTCTTTGGAGTATGATACTCCATGTTTCTTAGGCTAAGAGGAAGGGCATTCCATCTTCTTTGAATTTCCATTACACAATCCTATCCCAACAGACAAGAAATGTCATCAAAGTGTGCAATGCCCCATGCTTGGGTGTTGAGGTATTCATTTGCAAGGCGAGCATCATTTTTTATCATTAGGTGATTGTTAATGACCCCTCTATGGTTGAATAATTTTGTACTGATATGGAGAGGCTACTTTCCTTCTCTTCTCATCACCCTTTTGAAATCCTCTTCCACGGCCTCCTCATTGGTCATCCAAGAGGCTAGGGCCATCCACTGTATATCCCCCAACCTAGGGTTAGGGTCCCATATTTTCATATCAGTCAAGATAAGATTATGCATATAAAATTCTACCAACTTGGCCTTATATGCAATGTTGAACTGATTGTAAAATTCAATAAATTTCCTGCAATTTTGAAAAGGTAATTACCCATAGGATGCTAGTGTTTTGATCTGAAACTAAAACCATTGTTCCTTCAGGTATATGGAATAAGAGTTTGAGGGATGACCGTGTTGTATTTCCTCCATGCACAGGTCTTCCATGGTGGAAATCTGATTGTCGTTCTACTGTAGCTGGATTTTTAATCTTGCATTTTCTTCTTGTGCCTCTTGTAGTTTCTCCTTCACCATTGATTTCTCGAGTCAAACATGAGCCAAATATCTCCCCATCTGATTGATTTTTTATTCCATGATCCCTACATATTTGACACTCTTTGTTTTTAAAATTTGCATCCAGTGATGTGCGCTTTCTCTCTCTTGCTCTTGATGATAAAATTGGGGAACTCAGAGATTTTGAGGGATCAACCTTCCTCCTTCAATGGATATGTAGTAGGATATTAGATTTGTTTGTGGGCTAGGATATGTAATTGTTGTTATGTATTTTGGAACATATTTTGGAGAGGCATGCTCCTTCTTTGGTTCCTCCTTTTCCTTCCCTTTGGCATCCTGCCCCTCAATTTGTGCCTCTTCTTCAAAATCTTGGGCTTCTTGCCCTTCTAAAGGTACATTATCTTCCTCCCTCATGAATTTCTGCTCTTCATGTGGCACACTTAGAATTTCCTGTAGCCCGGCTAGAGTTTCTTGTAGAAAACTATGTTTTTCCTATAAAAAACCCTCCTTTTCTTGTTGACCCTCCTTTTATGCCTCTTGAAGGTCTGTGGGTGTTGGTACTTGTTTGAGTGATGCTAGCCTCAAAGAGTATCTCCTGATATAGGTCACATGTGTCTTCTCGGGTGAGGTGACTTCTTGAAATTTTTCCTCCTTTGGGAATATTTCTAATTTATTATTGGGTGACCCTTCAATTGTTATTGGGATCTTAGTTGGAGTTTAGGGTCTCCCCCATCTCACCTTGGCAGTCTTTCTTGTCCTAAAGTACATGAGGGTCTGTATTTTTCTTTTTACCTTTACAGGGGTGCTTAGAATGGCTAAGGTGGTATAAAATTCCTTTTCTATGGTTCCTGGTGATAAGCTGGTTTGTTGAGGAGAGATATCAGTGCCCAACATAGGTTCTAGTATCTCTTCTTCTCTTTTATTTCCTTCCTTCCCTTTTTCTTGCTCTTCCTCCTCCTTTTCATCTCCTTCTCCTTTTTCATCTTTCACTTCCTCCTCCTCTTTTTCTTCCTATTTTTCTAGGGTTTCTGTATGTTATGATTTCGTCTCCATATTCTCTTATTTATCTTCTTCCTCCTTCCTCTATCCCTTCTGTCTCTTCCTCTTCTATGAAGGTAGGGGTTTTTCCAGGAGTGGCAGCTTGTGTCCCAATGAAAGTTTCTCTATCCATATCTATGAAGGTGGACCAAGGGACATGGATGCTTAGTTTATTGAGAGAATCTCCCACTATGAGATTGATGAGGCCATGGAAAGGTAGGTGTTGATACTTTCTTTCCATCACTCTTTGGATCATGTATCAGATGGAATGTAGGAGGAAGTATGGAATTTTTAGTCTCTGATTAGTGGGTGATCTCTTTTGAATCTAATCTTGTGTAATAATTTGAAGTGATAACCATAAACCACACTGAGTCTTCCCTCACAGGAAATATATTTCATGATGTGATGTTCTACTTCATCCCATGAGTAAGAGAGACTTTCCCTTATCACTCCATTTTTATCCTCAATGTACTCCCCATTAGGAAAAAATAAGCTCTTCTTAGAGGTTGTGCTGGAGACTATATTCTCTCTGTTCCACTTGACTCCTAGAGGCAAGGTTGTAACTCTACTAATAAATTTAGGGGTTATGGTAATGGCTAGTCATATAACCATAGTGGTGGCCCTATCATCTGCTTGGGAGTGCAAGGCCATTGCAAATTCCCAAGCCACTTCATCATGAAAGACCTTGAGGAGCTCAAATAATCTTAGCCACCGATGAATTCTAAAAATTTTAACCACCCGACGGTGTAATCTAATTCTATTAATATCTATGGATTCCCTTCTGTTAAAACCTACCCATATTATGACTGTGTTATGGAGATGGTTGGATGGTTTTTTTCTAAGAAAACTGGTGATATGGGACCTCAAAGGATTTAATTCAGCACAAAATGAGACTATCTTGAACCTACTACTCTTAATAAACTCGGAAATTTTGAAAATTTGTTGTGATTGTGCATAATATTTCACGAAAGTTTTCATAACTTGGTGGGGTGACATGCACTTACCTCTGCACTCTAATGTTTTATTTCTTGGGAGATGATGGTGTTGGGTGTCAATAAACTCTGTGAGTGTCTCTCATGGTATTTCTTATTACTGTGCAATGTTCCTATAGACTTCTTGTAGCATCAACAGACTTCCTCTGGCACGAGCTTGCATGAAAATTTCGACCTTGGTGTGAAATTCCTCGATGGATTCTGTCTCTTTCCTATTCAAAATGTTTTTGAAATTCACAATGGAATGAAGGAGAATGAGCCAAGGCACACCTTTATTCCAAATTGACCAGAGTGGTGATTTGGATTTGGTACGGGGTTTCCTCATTTAGATTGTTGGTCCCACTTGAGCCAATTATTTCCTTCTACCTTGGAATCACCTCCAACTCCTCGTTATATCTCCCTTAACTAATTTGAAAACCTAGGTGGCATGAAAAACTCCACTTCTCCTCCACTTTAACTTTACGAGGGTGGCCAAGTTAATTAGCCACCTTTTTCCCTTTTTAGCTCTCTATTCTCAACATTAATTCACTTTAGCCAATATGATGAATAATGAGAGGGTGAGGGAGCCATGAGCCTACCTACTATTGAGGAGATGTAGAATTTATTTTATTCATGGATTTGGAGTATGGTGATGGCCATAAGTGTTTTTCCTTTTGTTTTGTTTTTTTTTTGCATATTTTTATGGGTGAGAAACTTATTTCTGAGAGAGCTTCTTATTATTTTTGTTTTCTAATTCTTTTTATGTAAGTGTTGCATGGAGATCCTCAGGTGCTTCTGCTGGTGTGGAATTCCTTTAGGAGTCCTTTGGTGATCATATGTAGCCATTTCCTTCAACTACCCCTTGCATTTTTGACTTGTTGTTACATGTATAAGATTCCTACAGGAAGTGATTGTCTTCCTGTAGTAGTCCCCTTTTTATCTCTTTGGAGCTCCACTTAGCTGAGAACTGAGGAGAATTAGTGCAGGGATGCTAGGGATGGAGTTAGGGAGTGAATGGAGTGGTTGAGAGATGAGGGGAGAGGACCTGTGTAAGGATTTAGTTGAACTAGCTCATAGTGATGAAAGAGAGGGTTTAGTGAGTGAATACTTATGCATGGAGTGGAGTGATTGTTAAGAGTGGTAGATTAGGGAGAAAAAATTATTTTCATTTCTCCTTTGAGGGTTAGGTGTCCTTGAGTAAGTTTTTTCTCTCTCAGATGTATTTCTTGTAGCAGTATAAGGTTTCCTGTAGCACTACATGAAATCATGTAGCAGCCTAGGACATCCTGTAACACTGCAGAGAGTAAGAAAAACATGGGGTTTTTGCTCACCTAGAGGGAGAAATGGATGGATGGATGCATATTGGGGTTGATCATGGAGTGGGTAAGTATAGGAGAGAGAGAAGGGAGAAAGGATGTTGCTCCTATTTGTCCAAACTATCCTTGATCAAAAACCTATAAAACAGAAATAGGTTACTACATAGGTGTTGTTTCATGCCTTTTAATTTTTTTTTTGTTCTTTTTTTTAATTAAAAAAAAAATAGGTGGGCTGCCTCCACAGAGGTTTTCAACTCACAAGCCTGCCTTGGGTGCTTCAAAGAGGTTTTCACCCAAGGATCTTTTATATCTTTGTTTTTTTTTTTTTCTCTTTTTTTTTGCTCCAGGATTGCCTCATGGAGGTTTTCAACTCAAGAGTTGGCCTTGGATTCCTCAGAGAGGTTTTCACCCATGAATCTTTATTTTTTATTTTTCTTTCTCTAGGAAGGTGAGGGGATAGAAACTATGGAGCTTACAATGAAATTCACCTTCGTATTTATTGAATTGATAAAATCAGCCCTAGATAGGGGCTTCTTATACATTCTTAGCCTATAACCATTGAAAAGAAAGGGGATCCCCTCCTCATCTATGGTTATGATATGAAAAACCCCATTTTCATGGCATTTTTCCACTTGATAAGGTCCTAGACACCATGTCATTAGTTTTCCTTTGAAGTCCTTGAATTTGGAGTCATAGAGTAATGCTCAATCTCCTTCTTGAAATGTCTTTTCTTTGATGTGCTTGTCATGCCAAAATTTCCTTTGCAGCTGAATTAAATTTGTGTAAAGGAGGGCCTACATTATGAACTCATCCAAACCATTTAGCGGCAACAACCTTTCTTGTTTTTCCTTTGTGATGTCCAGGTCTAACTGAGCTTCCATTCTCAGGGTGTTGTACTCAAACTAAATGGAAAGCAGAGCTTTTTTCCCATAAACTAAATCATATGGATTAAACCTTGTGGTTGTATTCCAAGTGGTATTGTAAGCCCAAGTGGCTTCCACCTATCTATCTACCCAATATTTTTTATTGCTGCTCATAATCTTGGTGAGGATTTTCTCCAAGGCTCTATTTTTTACTTCCACCTAGCCATTTTCTTGTGGATGATAGGCAGTGGAATTATTGAGCTTTATCTTGTGCCATCTTAGGAGGATTTCAATGAGATGAGATGTAAATTGAGCCCCCTGATCAGTGACTACCTATCTGGGGTATCCAAACCAGTAGAACACATTCTCTCTCATAAAATCAACTACCTCCTCTTCTGCTGCTACTTTTACAACTCTTGTTTCGGCCCACTTGGTGAAAACTATGATATACCTCTTCTACTTGTATGGTGGATCAATGGGTCCAATGAAGTCCATGCCCCACTTGTCAAATGGCTATAAATCCACCTAAGGATGCAAGGTAATTTCATTCCTCGGTGTAGGTATCCCAATCCTTTGGCATTGATCACATTTAATGGTGTATCTCCTGGCATATTTGTGGAGGGTAGGCCAATAGTAACCTGCTTGCAAAATTTTGAAGGTTGTCCTCTTAACAATAAAGTTCTCCCCCAAAAAATTACCATCATGAAATTCCGAGAGGATGTCAAAAACCTCTTCTTGCCTCACACATCTTCTCAGAATTTGGTCACGAACCAACTTGAAGAGATTTCCACCAATCTAGGTGAAAGGGGTGATTTTCTTGATAATCTTGCTCTTTTCTCTGGATGAAAGGTTTGGAGGAAACCTTTCAGCAACCAAGTAGTTAGCTATGTCAACAAACCAAGGAGAGAGTGCTGAGATAGCTAATATGTGTTTGTCTGGAAGCTGATCATCCACTATCCCTTCCTCATCTATAGTTAAAGTTAGTATAGATAGGAAATATGCAACAACATTCTCCTTTCCTGGTTTATCAACAATTGTTAAATCAAACTGTTGTAATAACAACAATCATCTAATGATTCTAGAATTCACATCATTTTTATTCATTAAGTAATTGATGGATGCATGGTCAGTATGTACAAAGGTCCAATAACTAATAACATAATTCCTAAACTTGTTTAAAGAATGAACAATGGATAAGAGCTCATTTTCTGTGACAATATAGTTAAGTTCATATTTGGACTGATTCTTGCTAATGAATAGATGACATAGGGTAATTTGTCTTCAAATTTCCCCAAGGATTCCCCCACAAATTTATGTGATTCATCTGTGTGGATGTGGAAAGGCAGATCCTAGTTTGGACCTTGAATAATGGGCCAGTAGTTGGCTTTTACTTAATGAGTTCAAAAGCTTCTGGATAGAGAATGGACCAGAAAAACTTAGAATATTTGGCCAAAGTTACAAATAATGTGAAGCCACTTTTCTGAAGTCCTTAATGAACCTCTTATAGTAGCCAACAAAACCTAGGAAACTTCTTACATCTCTCTTCTTTTGAGGAACATACACCCTTTTTATGATGGTGATTTTTTTTGGGTCTACCTATATTCCTCCTTGTGATATTAAGTGGCCTAGGACTATCCCTTACCTCTTTAGGAATTCACACTTTTTCGGACTCAGGGAGAGATTCATTTCAATTCACTTTCTCAACACCTTTCCTAGATTGGAGAGAGCTTCCTGGAAATCATACCCATAAGGTGTGAAATTGTCCATGTAGATTTTTACAGAGTCATGGACTAGTTCAAAAAAAATACTCAAGACTGCTCTCTGGAAAGTAGTATGAGCATGGTAAAAAGCAAAGGGAAGGACTCGGTAAGTGAAAGTGCTTCAGGGATATGTTAAAGTGGTATTTTTCTGGTCCTCAGGGCTAACTTGGATCTAGTTATACCCAATATACCCATCTAGGAAAGAAACAAACTTCTTCCTTCAAAGGCCATCCAGGAATTCATCTATGAAGGGAAAGTGGAAATGGTCCTTCTTAGTGGCTTTGTTTAGTTCCTGATAGTCAACACAGATTCACAGCTTTCCATTCCTCTTTGGGACTAGAAAAAGAGGAGGCACCCACTCACTGTCTGATATGGGATAGATGAAACATGCATACAATTTTTTTTTCAGCTCATGCTTCACTATGTCATTTAGAGCTAGGTTCATCCTCCCTTGGGGCTGGCACACATGCTTACATCCTTATTTAATATAAATATGATATGTGCACACTGAGGGATGCACCACTTTCATTTATTTGTAGTCCCAAGCGAATGCATCAAGGTTTTCTTTCAAGAGATGGCATAACTACTCTTCTTCCTTGGCTGATAGGAATGAGTTAGTATTCAGAGATTTTTATGGGCCAAATTCCACAGTTCTGGTGGTTTCATAGGTTGACTCAACTGGGAGTAGTTCCATTCAAGGGTGGCTTTAAGATTCTTTGACTAGGTCATTGAGTGGAATGACAGTGGGGGGTTGGTTTTGAATGATGTGGTCGATGAGATCATCCTCATCACCGCCCCCCCCCCCCCCCCCTCTAAGAAAAATATCTACGATATAAATGGGGTAGGGTGTATCACTTTGTAATTCATCCTCTTCTTCTTCATATTTCAACTAGAAAGGTAGATCTTGGCCAATGGAAGGTTGGGCAGGAGGACATAATACCAACTATTTAGACAAGGGCCCATTCTTTATGGTCATGTTTTCAGCCCTACAACTGATATAAGCATTGGTAGTGGCTAACCAAGGTCTTCCTAAAACGAGAGGATATCCATTAAACTTGGTTTTTGGCTGGAGGACCAGGAAATTAGTAGGGTAATCCCAAGAGTCAATTGAGACTATAACATCCTCAACAATTCCTTCTAGAGTTACTGTGGACTTGTTTGCAAGTTGCAGAACAATGGTGGTCTTTCTCAAAGCTCCTTGGAGGTTGAGTTTAAGCATAGATTCCTTGGTCATCACATTGATGGTAGCCTCAAGATCAATTAGAGTATTGGGGAATATGGCACCATCAATGTGTACATCTACTACTAGACAACTAGGGTCTAGGTACTTTTGGAATATCACCCTTCCCAACATTAAGTTGGACAAATTTCCCACAACATTGATGGTGGGGGTGCCTTTCTTCTTTCTCCTAGGGCTCGTAAATAAATTTTCTTTGAAGAGCCTATTTTAAATAGGAACATACTTAATGGCCTGGAGAAGGGGTATTTTCACAAAAAAAAAATTCAATTCTCCTAGAAGCTCAATCTCTTTTGAGGTGTGTTAACTAGAGTGGATCAAGCGCTTAGGAAAAATATGTTGTTGGATCTAAATGTTGCTTTCTTCCTTTTCCTCCTCAGCCTCTCTAGGTGGGGATAGAGGATGATTTTCTGGGAGTACTCTTCCCAACCTGAGGTTGATCTCATGTACCTCCATAACATAAGATAGATAATATGTTTCCCCACTATAAACCTACTGAGCCTGCTTGTTGTTCAGGTTTAGATTGGGCTAGGTAGGGATATGAGGAAACTTAGGTGGAGAAGAATTGGTGAGATGAGGTTGAGGTTGGGGTGGAGGCAGTAAAGTAGGTGGTTGATTGTGTTGGGGCCTCCACTCTTGTGATGGGTTGCTCCATTGAGGTGGTTGAGGAGCATATTGTTGGAATGGTTGTTTCACAGGCTGAGGGTGATATGGAGGGTTGTAAGGCCAAGTAGGAGGTGTAGGACATGAGAGGATGTGTACCAAGGCTGCATAAGTGCATTATGGTTTGTATGATATTAGGAGTAAGGTAAACCTTACATACCTTGCTGATATGACTGAGGCCCTTGAGGCCTCCTCTGATTTATGAAATAGAGTTGCTTGGGTCCTCCTTCCCAACCTTGATATAAAAATTTGATCCTAGGTAAGGAGGGACACTTATATGTAGCATGATGCTCTTCACAGACTAAGAAAACCTCTATGAAATTTAGTGGACATTAATTCCAAGGGTGTTTTATAGTACATCTAGGGTAGAAGATAGCCAATTCCCTCTCTAATTCCTCTTGCTTCTTCTTGATATGCATTGTGTCCATGTGAAAAGAAAAGGTATGCCATATATCACTTTTGAATTCCTCCAACATATATATAATATCATGCTTGATGGAGGTGGAAGAGGAAGGGGTGTTGATTATGCTTTGGCTATCTCTAACTTCTTCCCACCTAATCTAGAGTAATTTCTAAAGACACTTTTGATATACTCATAAGGTAGCTGGTAGATTTATCCTCTAGACAAAATATTAAGGGTTTCTATCATCTCTTCCCCGATCCCTCAAAGATGTACCAATTTAAGTGATCTGGGATCAAGGGTGCAGTTGGCTCTTTTATAGCTCAGTTGGAATATTTCTTCATAATCCTCTAGGGATTCATTAGGTCCTAGAGTAATCCTAAATATTTCCTCCTTGGTTTTCTTGGACCTACAATAGCCTCTATATTTTTTGTTAAATGAATCCTGCATCTGTGCCCAGGTAGTGATGCTATTCCCAGGCAAACCCATGAAACAACAAAATTCTACATCCTTGAGGGTGGATGGGAATAGTTTTCTCTTTTTGTCATTTGAGGCATAGTCATAGGTCCTACAGACACCATCGAATTCAAACATGAAGTTTTCAATATTATCAAAAGTATGTCCATGGAAATGTGGAAGGGCTGAGGGACTGATGTTGTTCATTCTAGTTTCCCTATCTTTTTCTCTAATGTGAAAGACTCCTTGGATCCCAGTATCAACTATGACTTGAATTGGTGAAGCATGTTCCTGAAGTGAAGCAAGTTCCTCTTCTTCTCCAATAGGTTCTTCAAAGTTTTCAAGTGACTCACCTATGGTGTGTTCAAACTCATAGTCATTGAAGAAGAGTGAAGGGTGACTATGTGGGGATTTGGGAGGTTTTGGTGAAAATTTTCCTTGGTTATCACTACTGCTATGAGGCATGAAAGTCAAGATGTTTTTGTATTTTTCAAAATTTTGGAACTGAATTCAAAAGAAAATAAAAGAGTAATGCTAAAGTAGAATCAAAGCATATACTTATACATCTCCCTGAAAATGGTGCCAAAATGTGGTGAGCCCTTGTATTACACCAAGAGCGCTGCAACTCCCATAGGCTACTCTACTTTACTTTATCAACCCGGGGTTCATAAAAACTTGCAGGCGACAGTGCTATATACACATCAGATGAATTCTACTCATGCCATCCTATTCTTAGTTGTACGATGAGGTGCTACTGCTAGGGTTACTTCTAGGAAAGGAAGTCTATCAGACTTCTGAATGAAAGCTAAGATTGAAAATAACTCATGGCCATTACTCTATCAATAGGAAAAGAAACCATTTTAGATCATAATGAATCATATAGCTATCTGCAAGAAAGGAAATCCAAACTTAAGCTAATGCAAGAAATAACGTTAAACTAAGTGGAATTCATAATTTAAATTGGTAAATTGAACCTGCAGAAAGGCAAACCAATCTAGGCACACATGTTGAACCAAATGACTTATTGAACTCTATCTATCTTGTGCTTAATTGTTATGCTTAACAATACATCTATCAGTGACCTAACTATGCTTGTAAATAACTTTGTTTTGCAACAAAAGAAGGAGGCACTAAGGTGACCTAACAGGGTATTGGACTCAAGGTTCTAGGGCTGAAGCTATCTTGAAGGCTATGCCAGGTCTATATGATGTGAAAGAGAGGTTTTGGGATGAACAAGTGACTGATTTGCGTTGCTACAGGATTTTCTAAAGGATGTCCTGAAACACTACAGGAAATAGGTCGAGGGTATTTTGAGGTCAGAAATGCTGAGGAAAGGAGTAGGAGAGGTGGAATGAAGGTGGATCTTGGATGCAAGGTAGCCAACCCTCTGGCCAAGCTTAGAAATTCTCTCAAAACCTATCTTGTTCTTCCAAGGTGGCTATCGGTGTGGTGGTGGAGATTTTCAAAAATAGTGATGAAGGCGATTTGATTGGAAGTTGGTTGACGAGGGATGGAAACTGAAGATAATGGTGTTGGGGAAGTACTCCTCTATTTTTCTACTCAAACCTACAAGAAAACTACCTGTTCATGCATTCATCATTAACAAATCTATCATGAAAATGGTGGAAAAGATGAGTTTCATTTAAGCAAATGTACCTATGCACTCGAAAGAGAAAACTAACTCTGCATCTACAACATGTTCATGATAAACAAAGCAACCTATCTAAATTTTCCAAGAAATCATAAACTGAAAGTAAGTTTCAGTTTGTGGTGAAGATCTACCCTCCTCAAGCTCAAATGGAACAGGTGAGAGAGGGAGGCTTTAACACACAATTTTGGAGTTTTATATGCTACTACAATGTGAACTGAAAGAGATTAACTACAAAAATCATGAAATCTAAGGAAACTAACTACAACAAAATGAAATGTAAACACAAATACATAAGAGAAACTGAGGCTAATGGATTAGGCCCTAACCCACAAGCTTAAGTCCCTGAAACTAACTCAGTGAAGAAGAAATTGGATACTCATTTTATTTCATCACCAATCTTATTACATAGCATCTGAAAGTCACAGATGTCTATTACAAAAGGTAATAGTGCAATAGATATCTCTAAAAATAATATCTTAGTGAGCTCTTGCTATGCCCTATTTATCCTAAAGGGTAGCTACCAATAGCTTCCTAAAAAATAGGTGGCTTTTCTCCTTGTAACTCGAGAGAAGTGGAGCTTGGATCCCCCTGATATTCCACTTGATTGGATCCCTTTTATTTTGAGTTGTTGGAGGATAATCTCAAGGATCCCTTGGCTGCCTTTAGGATTTAAGGAGGTGGTCAACCCCCTAAATCACTCCTTGATTTCTACTCTGAGCCTTGATTGTGCAATCTTAAGAAAAAATGGCATATTCTCTTGATTTTCCTACATTTAAACCATATTAGGCCTTCGAAGTAGGACACCCTTAATACACCATCTACACTAAGAAAAATATGACCATAATGCAATTAAATGTGATAAAGAGAGAGTAATTAGGCTAAAAAGGTGACAATTAACCCCTTAAAATTTACTTAACGATGGTGCTCATCAGTGTTGTGTACATGTGGTGTTGTGTATAGGTAGTGTCGTGTACATGTTGTGCATGTGGTGTTGCGTACACATTGTATAGGTGGTGTGGTGTACATGTGGCATTGTGTACACATTGCACAGATGATGTTGTGCACATGTGATGTTGTGTAAACATTGTGTAGATGGTGCTATGTATAGGTGGTAATGTTTACATGTTGTACATATGGTATTGGTATACATGTCATATTGTGTGTATGTCGTACATGCTATGGTGAGGGTAGGAAGTACTATGCATGTGCATGGTGTAGTCATGGTATCGTGGCATGTGTATTCATTGTTTTGTATTCTGTATATGTATATGTATTGTGCTGTATTGTACACCAGGTGTAGGTGTATGTGTTGTATGCCAGTGTAGGCATATGTATTGTGTTGTATTGTACATTGGGTGTATGTGTGAGTGTCATATACTGGGGTGGGTGCATGTATCACATGGTGATGTATGTCGTAAGTGGGTGTATATGTTGTGATGTACACTATGTGTATGTGTACATGATTGAGGAGAAGTAAGGGAATTGGGTGTTTATAGACTGTGGCAACCATTCTGGTATGTGTATAAAAGAACAAAGAAAAAAATAACGATCGATGAAGGATACGTATCAGTATTTTATTCCAGTCTTTTTATGCATGTGATATCTAATTTTGACTTATTATGGTTACATGTGATTTATGATTATGGTTTATGGTGATTTCAAGAAATTCACGATTTCAATTTATGATGCGTTTATTTTGAACTAAACAGATGTGATATGTTTATATGTGATGATTTGATCAAACAAATATTTTGACTTGTGTGATAGGAAGTAAACATAATTTCAAGTGTACCTTATTGATGAGATACCAATGAGTTATGATGTGAATTTATTTCAATTTATATTGAATCTGATGGTAGTTATGTGCTTGGTACAAGAAGCACGAAAATGCCTGATTGGGTGGTTGAAACTAATTGCAAGCATTAGCGGCCACATAAAAAGTAATTGAAACATGAAGCGGTATGTTGGTAAAGCACTTCAAGAGCAGGGCCATTGTGGGACACTGGTACCCAATAGTGTCCATTGATTTCCATGAGCATGTTATGATCGTTATGGTGTTTTTGAGGCAGTTATATGCCTTGGTTGTTTAAACTTATGATGCCAGGAAGCTTTTCCAAGGGATGGACTTCTTGAGTTGGGAGTGCCAATGAAACTTGGAAGGTGTGTGACTGCATGGAAGGGGGTGACTTGATTTCCCGAGGGACTGTGTAGCAGGGAAGGGAAGGTCGAGGGTGGATTTGTTTTGGTCATTATCATTTCTAGATGGAATCAGATGCACATTGGTTCTCTAAAAAACCCAGGCTAATAGTTCATGTAATAAAAATTAATAAAGGAAAAATAAGACCACATTCAAGCAAAACATATTCCAAGTTGAATAGTGGGTAAAAAATCCTAGTGGGTGTTCATTTCGGTTTATTATGGCTAAATAAAATTGACTAAGGAAATGACAAAGGCTTTGGAAAGGCATGAGGCATTAATTGGCATTTTATTTATGAAAATAATGGAAATTATGAGAAAATAAAGGTGAAAGGCCACATGTTTCATGTGAGGATGAAATTGAAGAAAAATAATGGAAAATGAAGAAAACATAGGCATCATTGATAAAAAGGATTCTGAGGATTAGTTGGAAATATTTTTCTCAAAGATTTTTATCAATTCGGTTTTGGATCTCTCACTCCTTTCTCTCTCTCCCTCTCTCATACTCTTGGATACTTAGAGTATTCTTGGAGCACACTTGGAGACTGTGGTATACTTTGATTTTGGATCAAGAAGGAAAATAAAGAGAAGGGAAGCACAAGACGACATCTGTATTAGTGACTACAATGGGGTTTCTTGCTGGTAACGAGTTTGATGTATGTTTTCCTCACTATTTTTGGCATGCATGGTGTATGGATGTTGTTTCTTGGTCATGATATATCATTGTCATGGAGGATTTCCTAAATGGACAATGGATTTTACTAACCTTTCCATTTCCTATATAACCATGGATTTGGGGATTCATTTTATTGTTGTTTTATGATTGGTTTTCATGTTTCCTTTAGCTTGGGTTGAGTTATTAGTTCCTAGAAGCCTTGGTTGGACAAATGCTCTGGAAGCTCTGTAACATCTTAGGTTGAGTTACTAGTAATGAATGACTTGGTTAGAAAAATGCTTTAGAATCCCTTGGTGGGTTGATTTACTAGTCTTGGAATCCCTAGTTAGACAAATTATTTGGAAGCTCGGTGGTATATGTGGGTTGAGTTACTAGACCTAGAAGCCCTCATTGGAAAAAACACTCTAGACCCCTAGATAGCTTGGGTAAAGACCAATCTAGTTATGGTTGTGATGTCTGACCATCAGGTGGACTCACTAGTTGAGGGTTGAGGTGATTTGGCCTCCGGAAGCCCTAGTTTGGTTTTGGTTTATGTGTTTGATGAGATCACACATTCATGCTTGGAATATGGCACGTAGGTGACTAGATGAATAGATATTTGGCTCAACCATGTCTACGGTCAGGTGGAACATGGAAGTCCCAAACCTAGTCAACTATTTCCTATGTTTTATAAAATATAAGTACTCTTAATTTTGTACCTATTAATGTGTGTCTTTAATGGTTGTGTTCTCATCATTATTTTCATGGTTTTATGTTGGTTATAAGCATGGTTATATGACTATTTAAAGTGATAGATATTTCATATATTTAATTGTAATTGTAAAGATAATGGATGCACGACCTAACTGATGTCATAAAAATTCAAGGGAGAAGGTGGTGATCCTTCTTGTCATGTATCATAAGAGTTTTCAATCGTTCATGCTATGTATTGTATCCTAGACCTATAGATTGCATTGATGCCAAGTGCTTGTAAAAATGTCAGTTCCAGTTAGGGATAGTTGAACTATGTCCTAGAGTTATTTTTTGGTTTATTAGCCTTCTCGTCATGTGTCTAATGGATTCTGGATGTTACAGGTAGTTTTAAGAGATGCCCAAAAATTTCGAGCTTAAAAAGTGCCGCAAATTCAGCAGATGCTAGAAAAGGTTTGCTGGGAAAAGTCCCTAGACCCAGGCATGTAGGTTTGTGGGAGCATCCAAATCCTCTCAGATGCACCCATGCCCATATTAAGGGAGTTTCAATGGGTTTTCTTCCTAAAAAATTAGTGGCACCTAGGGATAAGTCAGGTGGTTAACTGGGATAGCCTCTAGGGGTATTGAAGCAGGTGGTGTAGGTCTGTGTTATGATTTTCCACTTCGATTCCATTTCCTTAAAGTCACCAAGGAGGTCGAGTCTATCTTAATTGCCCCTCATCTCATTTTTACCTCGATTGGCCGGTTACTTGGGTAGGTGTGGGGGTAGGTGGAAATTACATCTAATCACTATGGGCATGCTTTAATGCCTCCTAGGTAGTACCTTCTTCATCTAACCTGGTGGTGATATAACCAAAATAAAACCATCTTAGGTCACCTAGAATCAAAATGCATGTGATGGATGTTTCCATAAATGTGAGTATATATACCAAACAATGATTTGGGTTACTAGATTTTAATCAAGGTTAAAAGATATGGCACCCACATTAGAAACAAAAAATATAGCTTTATCATAATAAGGTTATAAGAGGGAGGGGAAAGGGTCAAAACTGGCACCTATGATAATTCAAAACAAATGCTTAACACATCCTCCAAACTTGAGATATTACATGTCATCGTGCAATATGGGTGGAAAACCAATCATGATCTCCTAATACTAATTCCTTGCTTGCTTCAACAACCTCTTATTTTTATATGTTGGTTGCTACTTTTCCTCTTATAACCTAGTCTCTAGATTTTCAGGATTTTAGTTTGTCTTTTGACATAGTCATCCAAGAGTTCCAACATTTTTTTATTTATTATTCTAATATTTTTATTTTCCTTCTATTCGTTTTAAGTATTCTTGAACCACCATTCAATTGTTTGAGGAAAACTAGTGACTTAAGCCATTGGTTCTTTAGAGATTGTGATAATCGGGTCACCAACTCGAGAAACCTTTCCATTTCAAATATTCCACAAAATATTAGTTTGCTTAGTTTTTGCACACTTATAATTTATTGAAGAAAGGATACCACCCATCTACCCAAAAAATAAGCTTGCATGCATTGAACTTTGAATACCCCTCCAACACCACCATTCATAGGATTCTTTCCTTACCACCCTCTATTTATACATGGTGCCATTTTTTTGTGTCACAAGCTTTATCGAAACACTTGATTTCTTGGTTTAAAAATATTAGTGAGATAGGTGCATAGAATGTTGAGAGAATTTTTTGAAGGTTGAATGTGCAAATCAAGCTCGAAAACATGTCATTCATGAAAATCACAAGTTTAGTGGTAATAATAGTATGGTAAGGGATTTATGGTAATGATTATGGTGATGATATAATATAAAAGGTCACAAGTAAGGGGATGATGTTGATATATATACATATTAATGAAGGGATAATGGTAGTTGTATCCTATAATAGTCAATTGGAAGGCATATGATAATGATCACAATCATGTAAGGAAATATATAAAAGTTCATGGTATTTTTTTATAATTTTCCCATATTTTCAATAAAATAAAGAGTTTTAAAACTTAACGTTACCTTATGTTACCTGGTTGGAACTCGTATATCCATTTATGTTGATATTTGAATAACATAAACAAGGAAGCGAATAATGAAGCTTGAGAAATTGTGTAGTATACCAAAGGAAGTTAATATTCTACCATTAAGAAAGATAAAGGATTATGATAATTGTTGATGTTGGATTTGGAATAAAAAGAATTGTGCTAATATGGTGATTGATAAGCTATAATGGAAAAAAATAATAAAAATGGATTTTAAAGCTATGTAACAAGAAGTTTTATTGCAGAATATGAAAGCTACTATCAAAATAATCTCCTATAGGAAGAGGGAACTTCCTCTTTTTAAAACAAACTTGTTTAAATTAACAATTAAAATTCCCTTTTTATTTGAAAAATTTGGGGAAGATACAAGCTACTATTAGTGACATTAAACCATACAGTCTTCATCCATATCCAAACTTTTTTACAACTATATGCATGTGAATAGCTATTTTTTATTTGAACACTGAAATAAATTGTTGGATTGCTAAACATAAATGAACATCATTAACCAATTTGTGACAACTCACCATTAATAAAAATTAATATGAAAGTGCCATGATGCTCATTGACAAAAAAAATATATGCGTTTTAGTCAAGTAACTTGCATAATATTTCAACTAGGGGACACCAATGAATTCCCATTGTTGACAGCTAGGAGGCATACCTGTAATGTATGCAATTCCCAAGGGAACATAAAATATCTTTAATATTGACTATAGATAAGGTGATAAGGTTAATGGGACAAGATTTTTTGAAAGGAGGGTCTCAAGGAATCCCACATAATCCAAATCAAGAATTAGACATAATACTTTGAAGAAATATATATGAAATATTCAAACAACATCATTATGCATAATTTTATTGTGAACATTTTCAACTAGATACCTATTTTTCAGGAAACATCTGTGCCTAACTATGCTAGTATACTAGTTTTCATAACTTGACTTACTTTTATCGTTATTATTTTATTATTTATTTATTTCTCTACCTTATACTACTCTACTAGGAAAATAAAACATCTTTTGTCAAATGTAGGAATACTTTCAATGCATCGTTTTATGTAAGAGGATCTCAAGTGTACTCATATCCAAATTTGAAAAATATACCTCAATGACTACTAGGATATGAGAAAATTGTCTCTTTAGTGAGAATGGTGTAATCAATGCTAAATATTGGAGTCATACTACTAGTGGAAAATTTTATGGAACCAATATTTAATGTAGCCATTGTCTCATTGAATATTTATCATTAGTAATACTTTTCACATATTTATTTATTATGAAAACAAATTTTTTATGTGGCTTCAATAAATATAATACTCAAGAATGTCATAGGATATGGTGACAAGCTTGAAAGAAATGATTCAATCTCTAGATTTATTGTTTTCACTTCATTAAAAATTTTCCATGACTCTTTGTTCTCATTTGAGTGCTTACAAGTACAAATAAACAAATATTCTGGATCCTCCTCTTTTGGAAGTTTCTCATAAATCCTTCGCTCTTCTATTTTTTCTTGATACACGTCCCTAGTTACAATGCCAAACTTTGAACAAGTATTTGAAAAGAACCTTGTGGTAATATACCCTCTGAGCATCCTTAAATTTTCTTGTTGTTATAAAATTCCTTCTTAGAAATGGATTAATACATGAAGGTGTTGAAAAGTAACTAGGTTTGGTATTTATAATGACATGTGTAATTGAGATTTTATGTAATTGATGAAAAGAAGAAAAATACAATTATTATTGTAATGCATGTCTCATGGGTGTCATGAGCAAGGATTTTGATTTTTACTATGATTCCCATTGTGAGTCATTAGGATTGTTCATAAAGTCAAATTGAGTCAATTTCATGTATGAAGGAACCTCTTGGGCATGTTACACATTTGTATGAGTCATGAAATTAGTATTAAATCCCTCCAAGACAAGCACAAGACCACTCCTGGAATTTGACTTTAATATTGAATGAATTAACTCCTCCAAAGGGAATGTCAGCTCACATACACTCATGACAGATAATTACAGAGGAAAATAAATATAAATAGGATTGTTCTGCATCATTTCAGAGGTAGATTTTCAGTGAAGTTTTCTGTGACGGTCTGCGGTGAACATAATTCCGAGAAAGGAGATAGAAGCCTCTAATAATTAGTGAAGTAAAGGACAAGAAGAGATAGGTTCTTAGGGTACTTTGTGGGGCCATTTTAAGGGTAGAAAGAACCTATCCATGGTAGAAGTATGTTACAATTGATCTGAAAATGAAAGTATTTGTACTGTTGTTCAAAGTATTGATTTCCATTAAATTAAGTGTGCAAAGTGTTTGTAATGTATTGCAAGTAAAACAAATCTTTCTTGGTAACTGTTTATGAGTTTAAGTGTGAGGGAATGTTAATTAAATTTATTTTTTAACATCTTAAATCTGAAATACATAGTAGAATAACCTCACCATAAACAAACAACAACATGATGAGGCAGTTCACCCCTCCTGGGCTACATATGTTGGTTCCAAGGCTCCAATGGGCATGTACTTGATATATTATGATGTTGGAATTGGTTTTACAGTGAGAAAGAAGCTTAAACAGGCTGAAAAAGCTGTGGAAATGAATTCAAAAGACAAAAATAAGCTAATTATGGCTTTTATTTCACCTCAAACAGTGAAGTGTAGCCCAATGCAGCTCCATTTCCCTCATGGCCCTAATGGCTCTCCAAGCTTACCTCAAACAAAAATGGCTGAAAAAACCTCTGTTGGCTCTGCAACCTATTCCAATGGCTCCAGAATGCTCAGAATACCCAAAATTGACTAAAATTTTGTCTAATTTGGTCGAATATGCTGAAAGTTATGATCCAAACTGTATTTTGCCCAGTGGCACTAGAAATCCTTCACTAAAATTGGCTAACTCCAGTTAGTTCCACCAAAAAGGTGGAATCTTCGTAAATTTCAAAACTCCGTGCTAAAAATGGTGTTGGAATTTAATTTGATTGTCAGTTTGAGTGCGTGTTCATATGCGGAAAGGTCAGACGATTAGTTACATCAGGGGTTAAGTGTTAAGCCCCACTCCTGGTCATGACACGTGGTCAGAAGAATCGCAGCCTTAAGTCCTGAGGGCTAACCCTTATTTTACCACCAGTTGATTGGGCTTAGGCCACAGTTTCTACAGGATGGTCACACGTTATATCTTTTAGCGCTGCGGGGTTATCCAAACTCTGCTCAACCGTTCAGCACACAACTTCGACCCGACTGCTGACCCTTTTGCATGCAGGTTGGGTCGACCTCTGCCCAAATGACCCTTTCGCTTTTAGCGCTGCACGGGTTTGCACTCAGGGTGACCCATGAACGTTTGGGTTGGGTTGTGCTCGACTGACTTGAACACGTTCAGCTCAGGTCAGTTTGCCATTTAAACACCAATTTTCAAACAGTCATAAACCTTTGGCCTGGGGCCATGTGGTAGCCTCCGGGCAGGCCACGTGGCACCCTTTGATAGGCCACCAAAAATCCTTAAAAAATGAAATTTTTTGCCATAATTTTTTTTCTGAAGATGACAAAATTTGTAAGTTCAAAGGTCCTGTTTTGAAGGTTATTGGGCATTTTAAAACTTCAATATCTTCCTCATACGCCATCATATTTGGGTCCCATTCACATCACCATAATCGCAGCGACGAGGCCTATTCAGTCATTCAGTTTGCAACCAATTCTAAGCAATTCCAATTTTGAGCATTGTTTTCCTCTTGGACATGATCACCTAATCACACCTCCCCATTGGGAAGCTTTTGGACCCAAAAAGCCTTAAATTACTTGTTAAGAAGATGAGGGTATAGATCCCTCACCTTTTCCACCTCAATCCACTTTGCCTTACTCGATTTGCTACCTTTAAGACTAACCCGAACATAATCAACATTTCCCCTCCTCGAAGTGCGTGTCCTTCTGTCAAGGATAGCATCCTCTTTCAACTCATCCAAAAATTCTAGCGAGAAATCCTCTATGGATGGAAGCTGAATGTCACTTTCATAATCATCAATTAAAGGATGTTCATACAAACGTAAATTTTCCACATTCACAATGGAATACATTTGCATATATGAAGGCAAATCTAGTTGAAAAGCATTATTTCCAACTTGTTTAAGGATCTTGAATGGACCATAATGAATAGGCTTCAACTTTTTACCTTCTCCTTGCATTCTTTCCTTACTAATATGCAACCATACCTCATCTCCTTCTTGAAACTTATGATCAGCTCTATGTTTATCATGCCTCTCCTTGTACTTGCCTTGACTTTTTTCAAGCTATTCTTGAACCTGTTGATGTATGAGATGAATTCTTTCAATGAACATGTGAGCTTTGTCAATGTCACTATGCCCATCAATGGCCACATCCTTCTCAAGAATGAAATCTAAAGGTGACTTAGGCAAATACCCAAAGCAAGCTTCAAAAGGTGAAGTATTTGTAGAAGAGTGCTTGGCCCGGTTGTAAGCATGTTGAATGTAATGCAAGTGCTCATCCCAAAGCTTGGGATGCTTGCTGCAATAACCTCTCAAAAGATGTACAATGGTTCTATTCACTACCTCTGTTTGGCCATCTGTTTGTGGATGGAAAGCAGTACTCTTCTTCAACTTGGTGTCCATCATCTTCCATAGATTGGACCAAAAATTCCCAACAAATATGGAATCCCTGTCACTAACAATAGAAGTAGGCAAGCCATAATGAACCCATACATGTTGAAAATATAAATCAGCAGTTTGTTTAGCAGTTATAGATTTCTTACATGGCATAAGAATACACATCTTGCTGAATCTATCAACTACTACATAAAGATAATCATGTTGCTTTCTAGATAATGGTAGACCTCCAACAAAATCCATAGAAACACTTTCCCATGGTCTAGAAGGTACCGGTAATGGCGTATATAAACCAAGCTTCCTATTGCTAGGCTTGCTTGTAGCACATAATGAACAACCTCTAATGAAATGTGAAACACTATCTACCATGCAAGGCCAATAACAATACCTCTGTAAATGTGCCACCGTTTTGCTTACCCCGAAATGTCCAGCAATAAGAGAAGAATGAGCTTCTCTCATGATGCTTAGTCTCTCCCCTTGTGGTATACATAACTTTCCCATATGAAACAACAAATTATTATGCAAATGATAATCATTCTCCTCAACATGATTCCCTTCACTCAAGTTAGCATACACATCCTTAAAATCAACATCTGATGCATACTATTCTATGTAGCTCTCATGTACAATAGAATCATTCTTAAGTAAAGTAGTAGCACTAATAATAGGCCTTGAAAGCATATCAACAAATTTATTGTAAATACCTTTCTTGTACCTTATTACCAAGTAAAATTTTTGTAGGAAACCCATCCATTTGAAATGTCATGACTGCTGCAATTTACTTTGCGACTACAAGTACTATAAGGGCTGATGGTCGGTATGAACAACTATTTCTTTGCCTATCAAATAGTTTTTCCACTTTTTGACGCTTTGTACCAACGCATACAACTCCTTATCATATGTAGGATAATTCACAACAACACCATTAAATGTCTCAGAATGAAATGCGATAGGCTTACCATGCTGTAAGAGAACTGTACCCATGGCATAATCACTAGCATCGGTCTGAATCTCGAATGGTTGTCTCTGAAAGTCCAGTAATGCAAGGACTGGAGCTAAAATTACCTTCTCTTTCAAAGAATTAAAATATTTATTTTGCTTTCCTCCCCATTGGAAAACACGCTTCACACTCATCACTGCATGCATAGGAGCTGGTATGGCAGAGAAGTTAGAAATAAAATTCCTCCAATACTGAGCTGCACCCAAAAAAATTCTTACCTCTGTAATGGATTTGGGAGTAAGCCAATTCACAATGGCTTCTACCTTAGAAGGATAAATTATCAAAGCACCTCATCCTACTATGTGTCCCAAATAAACCAAAGAAGTCTTTCCAAATTCACACTTTGACATTTTAAGAAACAACTGATTTTTCTTCAAAATATCGAGTACTTTCTTAACATACATGACATGCTCTTCTCTAGTCTTGATGAAAATTAAAATGTCATCTAACTAGAAAATAAAAAAATCATCAATAAAAGGACGTAAGATATCATCCATTACCAGCATGAAAGTTGCAGATCCATTGCATAAAACAAACGGCATAACAAGCCACTCAAAGAGTCCCTGTTTGGGTTTAAATGTTGTCTTCCAAATGTCACTTTTTGAAATTCTAACCTGATGATAACCACTACGTAAGTCTAACTTATTGAAATATTTATCATATTTCAGCTGATCTAAAAAATCATGTATCCTTGGGAGTGGGTAATGATTCTTTATTGTTATCTTGTTCAATGCCCTGAAGTCCACACACATGTGCCAAGTTCCATGTTTATTTGGAATAAACACTATCGGTGACCCACATGGAGAAGTGCTTGGTCTTATGAATCCTTTGTCCAACAAGTCTTTAATTTGCCTCTTGATTTTAGAATTCTCCATGATAGACATGTGGTACATGCCTATGTTAGGAAGAGGACAATCTTGATGTAAATGGATTTCATGTTGAATCTCCCTTTTAGGAGGTAAACCTGTCGGTTCCTAAAACATCTCATGATGTGCATCAACTACATCATATAAATCTGATTTAAGCTTGGAATCCCAATTTTCAAATGACTCATGATTCACATCAACCTTTGGCTTAACCATAAGAAGTACAAAACTCTTACTAGAATTCACTAGCCTTTTTACCTGTCCCACATTTACCATCACTATATTTTCCTTCTTGCGATGTGCTATGACAATGAACTCCTTTCCATCTTTAAAGAGATGATACTTATTTTCATGGCGATGGAAGATCAATTTCCTGTCAAATAAGTAGAAACTTCCCAAAACAATTCCTGATATATCAAGCAGTACTACATCAAGTTCAACTGTGTCAATAAAGTGTGCAGTAATCGCGAATCGCAGTATGCACTTTCTTGAGACTTGTAAGTTTTCATCCTTTCATATCCACCCATGTGGATAAGGCTTTGGATGTGGAATGGTCTCAAGTTTAAGCTGTTTGACCAATTCTTCTTATATGAGATTGGCTTGTGACCCATTGTCAAAAAGTGTGTCAATTTTTGTATGTTTTGATACTACCCTCACATGGAACAATTCAATTCTTTATTCCTCATTTGGAGCTTGTACATGACAGTTTGAAGTACTAGTGCTTGGATTAGTTTTAGTTTCCTTTCCCTTCATACTTTTCAAACCCATGGCTGAAATTTTGGTTTCGTCACCTGAATCATCACCTAAGTCTTGTGGTGTAGTTGTAGTAGCTACAGTTTTCTTCTTTCCTTTGTTTTTGTTAAACTGAGTTCTTTTTTCAGGATGTAATTTCCAACAGTTTTTCTCTTCATGGCCTTCTCTTGAATAATGTTTACATATTAATTTTTCACCCTCTTGTTTGACAGATGCATTCTTTTTGCCTTTTCCCTTAAAGTTTTTATCTTTGTTCTTCCCCCTTAAAAGGCTTATTTCTACCCTCATAGAAAGTGTTTTTCTCTCTAGCCTCTAAATGCGTGGCTTGTACACAAAGTTCATCTAGACTAGTAGGATTGAACATAAGGATAGTATGTTTAAGGTAGCTGTGCAAACCACCTATATATTTCAGCAAAGTACCTTGACTCTCTAAGTCTACCCCTAATAAGAGTGCTCTTCTCCTAAACTCTTGGGTGTAGTCTTGTACATTTTTTCCCTTAAGCTGTCTGAAGTTTTTCCAGTTCATGATAGCCTTTTGTAAATGAGCTAATGGATAAAATTTTGTTTTAATTGCAGTAATAAATTCAGCCCATGATAAAGTGATCTTACCATGTTTTGTAATTTCATCCTTGGTCTTGGATTCCCACCATACCAATGCTGCTCCATCCATTCTCAATGAGGCTAACTGTATCTTGGTGTTGTCATCATGAAGGTTCTGTATCCTCAAGTAAACTTCCAATTGTATGATCCAATTGTCAAGTTTCTCTGCATTGACTTCACCGTTAAACATAGGCAACTCAAATTTGACATGAAGCTTTAAAAATGGACTTTTACCAGTGGTTTTAGACTTGTGATATTGATTCATCGAAGTTGAGGATGACAATGTAGAGGAAGAGGATGAAGATGGGGATGGAAGATCACCATTTCCTCCATGTCCTTTATTTGACTTGTCATCACTTTTCTTTCCTCCTGAAGAACCCTCACCTTCTTTCTGGTTTTTAGACCCTTCTCCAACAAGCCTATCATTCCTTTCTTGGTAGAGTATCCTCACCATCTCAGTCATATCCAAGAAAGATTTCTGGAATACCCATTCTTCTTCCTTGGGATCCATATCTTTAGGATCTTCTCCCTCTCTTGAAGACATGCTTGAAGTTTCTTCTATGGCTCTTGGAGGTGGCTCTCTAACCCTTCTTGGTTGTGTATTAATTTGTACACTAACCAAGTGTCCTTCACCTCTCTTGAGTTTAAGCTTAGTAAGCATCAAAACTTGCAAAAAATCAACTATATATTTTCACAAAACAAATGCTAAGTAAAAATCTACCTCCTAAGGCTCAAAGCCTTAGCTCTGATACCATCTGATCTGAAAATTAAAGTATTTTTACTACTGTTCAAATTATTTATTTCCATTAAATTAAGTGTGCAAAGTGTTTGTAATGTCTTGCAAGTAAAACAAAGTGTTCTTGGTATCTGTTTATGAGTTTAAGTGTGAGGGAATGTTAATTAAATTTATTTTTGAATATCTTGAATCTGAAATACACAGCAGTATAACTTCACCATAAACACACAACAACATGATGAGGCAGTTCACCCCTCCTGGCTACATCTGCCGGGTCCAAGACTCCCAATGGGCATGTCCTTGATATATTATGATTCTCAAATTGGTTTTACAGTGAGAAAGAAGCCTAAATAGGTTAAAAAAACTTTGTAAATGAATTCAGAAGACATAAATAAGCTAAGTATGGCTTTTATTTCACCTCAAATAGTGAAGTGTAGCCCAATGCAGCTCCATTTCCCTCATGGCCCTGATGGCTCTCCAAGCTTGCTTGAAACAAAAATGGTTGAAAAACACCTATGTTGGCTCTGCAACTTTTTCCAATGGATCTATAATGCTCAGAATACCCAAAATTTCCTAAAGGTTTGTCTAATTTGGTAGAATATGCTAAAAGTTATGATCCAAACTGTATTTTTCCCAGTGGCACTAGAAATCCTCCACTAAAATTGGCTAACTCTAGTTAGCTCCACCAAAAAGGCAGAATCGTCGTAAATGTCGAAACTTCCTGATAAAAATGGCAGAGAAATTTAATTTTACTGTCAGTTTGAGTGCGTGTTCATATGCGGAAAGGTCGGATGATTAGTTACATGGGAAATTAAGTGTTTGGACCCATTCCTGGTCATGGCGCGTGGTCACAAGACCCGCAGCCTTAAGCCCTGAGGGATAACCCTTGTTTTACTGCCAATTGATTAGGTTTAGGCCATGGTTTCTGCATGATGGTCACACATTATTTCTTTTAGCCCTAAGGGTTTATCCAAACTCCGCTCAACCATTCAGCACAAAACTTCAACCCGACTGCTAACCCTTTTGTGTGCAGGTCGGGTGGACCTCCGCCCAAATGACCCTTTTACATTTAGCAATGCACAGGTTTGCATTCAGGGTGACCATGAATGTTCAGGTTGGGTCATGCCCGACTGACCCGAACACGTTCATCTCGAGCCGGTTTTCCAATCAAACACTAATTTTCAAACAATCATAAACCTTTGGCCTGGGGCCACGTGGCGCCCTTTGATAGGCCACCAAAAAACCTTTAAAAATGAATTTTTTTTCCATTTTTTTTTTCTTCTGAAGATGACAAAATTTTTGAGTTCAAAGGTCTTGTTTTGAAGGTTATTGGGCATTTTAAAACTTAAATATATTCCTCATATGACATCAAATTTGGGTCCCATTCATGATTCCAGAATCACAGTGATGAGGCCTATCCGGTCGTTCAGTTTGCAACCAATTCTGAGTTGTTCCAATTTTGAGCATTTTTTTCATCTGGGACATGATCACTTGATCAACAATAGTAAAGATGAAAATAAATAAATTACAGTAGTGAAGTTATATAAATTTGAATAATATTGAATTATTCACCGAGATTATCCTAATTACACACTATTTAAGCTTCATGCATAATACATAACCTCTTCTACAATTGATCATCAATATGCGGAAATAGAAACAGTCACATGCGCACATAAACACAATAGTCAAGCACACATAAACACAGTATGTACTGGGGAAAGCAATAGCTGAAAACCCCCAACTATCTGTATAATATAATGATATAGAACATGTAACAATACATAGCACAAATCTCTCACAACTCTCAGCACTATCTCACATGCTACACACAAACTAGCACGGAAGATGAACAAGTCACAGGTTCAAATCTCCTCCACAAGTCTGCCTGCCTCTACTGCGCAATCCAAGATGAATAATGATGAGATCCAAGTTTGAATCCCACTAGCTTGAACTTCGCAATCCTCATTAGCAATCTCAATCAATGTGTGTGCAAATCTCATGCACAACCATAGTCACAACTGATAGTAGACTCACCCTTTCACCCACCTCTAACACTGGTCTCCACTGAACTGTCCATGCATTGCGGTTAACTGATGTGTTCTTTAGTTGATTTATGAGTTAATAATTAGTGAATTAATTAATAATTAATTCACACCACTCATCACTAGTGTATTTGTCAGTTAGACTAAATACAACTAGTTCAACTAAATTAAACCGAACACAACTCCACCAACTGTCTCATCAACTCCACCAAACTCTGCCACATGAGTTCTAACTGAAGTCAACCATGCAATAGCTCAACTAACCCTTAGGAAAAGCGTATTTCCTTCTGTCAACTGCATGTGCCACATCCAAGCATCAAACTGAAGTGCTCCAAGAGGAAAAGATATTGTTTATAGTCTAAATATTATTAAGGGTTAATAATATTTGACTGTTCTATTTTTAGCCCGGCAGTCTAAAAATAGAAACCGCCCAATGTCTAAAAATAGAGGTCCATCTATTTTTACCAACTTGACCAATCATCCATAAATAACATCTTGCAACTCATAGACCATGATCCATATGTCTAAAAATAGACATAGTCTAAAAATAGACTTTGCGCCAAAAATAGCCTGCGGGCCCACTTAGTGAAGGCGACTTCTTTTCACTAAGCTCCATCATCTTGTTGCATTTTCAACACTCCCTCTCAACAAGATATGGATTATCTGCAACCCCTATCTTGCCTCTGTGGTATTCAAATTTTCTCCTGGTGAGCGCCTTCGTCAAGATATCAGCATCCTGATCCTCCGTGGGAATGTATGAAAGTAACATGATTCTCCACTGCACACAATCTCTGATATGATGGTACCTGATGTCGATGTGTTTGGATCTATCATGAAATACTGGATTAGCCAAGATTTTAATGCAACTCTGGTTATCACAATAAATCATAGTAGGCTCCAAGTGTGACCCGAACAACCCGACCAGGATCTTCCTCATCCATATAGCCTCGCATGCAGCCAAGCTTGCTGCCATATACTTGGCCTCTGCTGAACTGAGTGCCACGGATCTCTGCTTCCTGTTGTACCAAGAAACTGCTGTCGACCCGATACTGAAGATCCCTCCAGATGTGCTCTTTCTGTCCGTTGGGCTCCCTGCCTGATCTGCATCCGTGAAGCCGCATAGCTTCACCTCATCCTCTTGTCTGTACCACAAGCCATATCCCGATGTGCCTCTAAGATAATGCAATACATGCTTTCCTGCCTTCCAGAAGAGCTTGGTAGGCTTAACCATAGCTTGTGAAAGCTGGTTAACAGCATAGCATATATCGAGTCGTGTATTGACCAGATACATAAGCGACCCCACCAACTGTCGATAAACAGTGGCATCCACTACCTCCGCTGAAGTAGCATCCTCCTTCCTCCAACCACCAGGAAGAGGAGTATCAACAGGCTTGCATCCATGCATGTTGAACTTCTCCAGTATCTCTCGGGCATACTTACCCTGAGAAACAAACAATCCATCACTGCGCTGCCAAATTTCCAATCCCAGGAAATAATGAAGGAGGCCCAAGTCCTTCATCTCAAACTCTTTTGCAAGATCCTCCTTGCATGAGAGTATCAACAGCTCATCACTTGTCAAAATCAAATCATCTACATAAAGTACAATGATCATCAACTTACCCTCCACCACAATCTGGTATAGGTTAGGATCCGCCTCACTCTTGGAGAATCCAAGTCTGGTGAAATAACTGTCTATCCGTGTGTACCAAGCACGAGGTGCTTGCTTCAGCCCGTATAGTGCTCTCTTGAGTCGGCAAACATGCGACTCACTGCTGAAGATCTCGAAACCTTCGGGCTGCTCTATGTACACCTCCTCCTCAATGACTCCGTTGAGGAACGCAGTCTTCACATCCATCTGATGGATGTGCCACCCCATCTGTGCTGAGAGAGCTAGGATCATCCATATGGAAGAGTACCTTGCGACAGGTGCAAAGGTCTCCTTCACAATCGATCCCCCATTCGTGAGGAAGCCTCAACAAATCTTACCTTGTACTTCTCCACACTCCCGTCAGCTGCCTGCTTCACTTTGTAGATCCATCTCGAACCCACCACTAATTTCCCCTCCGGTCTTGGGACAATCTCCCATGCACTGTTTCTGACAATCGAATCATACTCTTCCACCATGGCATCTACCCATGCGGGGTCCTCCACAGCTTCCTCGAAAGAGGATGGCTCTGTCATGATACATTTGCTCACAAGAGCCATGTATCCAGTGTACCGATCCGGTGACTGTCTCTGTCTGCGCTGTGTTGTAGGTGGTCCTACAACCTTCTCTCGCATCTTGACCCGCCGCTAGCTTCTAGTGCGCTTGCACCTCCTAATGGTTGGCGCCTGATGAGTGGTCGCTTCCACTCCATGAACCTCATCTTTGTGGCTGATCCACATCCTCGAGACTCATCCTTAGAACTAATAGCTCCTCTTCTCGTACGCAAGTGTGGCTCCCTCTCAAGCGAACACCGCATGGGCTTTTCTCCCCGGAAATCTGATATCCTATCGCACAACAAGCATCATCGTCTGTTGTGGGGGGTCGTTGTACCCCACAAATATCCCAACCTCTGCTGTGTCGGTTCCGCTCTTCCTAGCATCCTTCGTCACATGCATGTAGACAAAAAAGGAACTAAAAAATCCTCAAATGGGAAAATATAAGGCCTCTGCCGAAACTTCCTGTACTCATGCCAAGTATCTTGTGAGGAAAATGTTGTGCACATATACTGCAGCATTGCATGCCTCCGCCCACAAGGGAAGGGGTAGGCCCCTGACCATGCAACATCGCTCGTGCAACACCCACAATCATTCGAAGCCCGCCCGCAACCCCAACTGCCAGGGTTGGTGAGGTGACCATTGGTTATTCGAACCCTTCGTGTCGAAACTTTGCGAATTCGGCAGAGATGAATTCACCACCATTGTCGCTCCTAAGAGCCTTCACATGCTTCCTCGATTCCTTCTCAACCAGCGCCTTGAACTCACAGAACTTTGAGTATGTCTCGCTCTTCTTCTGCATGAAGAAGATCCAACACTTCCAAGAAAAATCATCAACAAAGATCACATAGTACTTGTGCTTTGCTGTCGAAGCTACTGAGAAAGGTCCACACACGTCTGTGTGAATTCTCTCAAGGATCGTCGTGGCGCGACTATCCTTCTCGTGAAAGGTGGATTTCACAAATTTTCCCAAGGTACACCCCTTGCACTGATCTGACTGCACAAGAGTGCCCTTAGGAAGCCCAGTAGAAATCTGCTGCAGTATCTTCAAAGCTCCATGGTGAAGGTGGCCCAATCTCCGGTGCCACAGCTCGCCATCATCCCGGCTCACCACTCCTTCAGCCTTGCATGCCATTGCTGCACCGCCATCTACATGCAATTGATAAAGGTTCTTGACTCGAACCCCTATCTTCCGGGTTTCTCCAGTTGTCTTACTGCGCAGGAAAGCCTTTCCTTCGTTGAAGACAACATCGTACCCTTTGTCTTCTAACATCGCCACAGAGATCATATTCTTATTCAATCCTGGAACATGCATCACATCCTTCAATACGAAGGGTTTACCAGACTCCCTCTTAAAGGAAATGGTACCGATACCGGTCGCACTGTATCTACCATCATCGCCCATCTCGATGTGCACTCCAAGATCTTTCTCATCCAGATCTGAAAACAGATCTCGATCTTCAGTCATGTGAAAAGACGCACCACTGTCCAAGAACCATACTGATCCCATCACACTTGAGACCAAGCATGCGATCAGCGAAAAATCCAGCTCAAACTGCGAGGCTAAGGCCTCTCCCACTGCAGATCCAGCAGCTTGCTTATTTTTCTTCTTCTGCGGACAATTTGTGGCATAATGTCCGTGTTGGTGACAGTGAAAACACTTCACCTTGGACATGTCCTGCTTCTTGCCTTTCGCACCGGAATGAGAAGCTTTCTTGCTCTTCCCCTTCTTTGCTTTGGCAGCCAAAGCGCAATTTTCTTCATCAGATGCCTTTGATGAAGATCCGTCCTTGGTATTCCGCCTTATCTCCTCTTGCACAAGATCCGACCAAAGTCGCTCCCATCCTGGCAATTTCTCCCGACCATTGACAGAATCCTGATAGGCATGCCAACTCTTCGAAAGATCAAGGAGAGCCAAGCTCACCAATTCCTCATCATCAACAGTCACCCCCACACTTCCCAGCTCATCCCTGCATTGGATGAACTTCGTGAGGTACTTGGGCATACTGTCGCCTTTCTCCATCTTTATGTGTCCGAGTTTATCCTTGAGCGCCAACTTCCTCTGGTCGCTCTTGCTTTGGAATAAATCTGTCAACGCTTTCCACATAAATTATGGAGAATATTTTCCATGCATGCTGGATACAATGTGATCCTTCATGCCCTCCAACAGAATCCTTCGACATTTTTCCATCTTCTTTTTCCAAGCCTCAACTTGAGCAGCATCAGTAGGCTTTGGGACCTCAGCTTCTATGAACTCCTTCAACCCGTTATCATCTAATACCACCTCCATTCTGTCCTTCCATGCAACATAATTCGAGCTGCCCTCAAGGGCATACTCCAGTCGCAATCCGTTGAAAGACATTTTGACTTCGACACCAAGAAAACTGCTGCAAATTCGAATTCCAAATTCTGCTGCAAATTCGAATTCCACCAACTCAAAACTCAACCGCTTCCGATCTGTGAGAACAAAGTATTTCTAGCACAGAGATCGACTGTAGGGGAATTTACTGGATATATCGCCTTTCAGAGAAAGGATGGATCCAGAGGCTACCTAGCCCGCTTACAGACTCTGTCTACCGAAATAAATTGTAATCACTGTAATAGATCCAATGATCAATTTCGCTCTGATACCATGTAGAAATTTGAATAATAGCTGAATTATTCACCGAGATTATCCTGATTACACACTATTTAAGCTTCATGCATAATACATAACCTCTTCTACAATTGATCATCAATATGCGGAAATAGAAGCAGTCGCATGCGCACATAAACACAATAGTCAAGCACACATATAACACAGTATGTAATGGGGAAAGCATACAGCTGAAAACCCCCAACTATCTGTATATTATAATGATAGAGAACATGTAACAATACATATCACAAAGCTCTCACAGCTCTCAGCACTATCTCACATGCTACACACAAACTAGCACGGAAGATGAACAAGTCACAGGTTCAAATCTCCTCCACAAGTCTGCCTGCCTCTACTGCGCAATCCAAGATGAATAATGATGAGATCCAAGTTCAAATCCCACTGGCTTGTACTGCACAATCCTCATTGGCAATCTCAATCAATGTGTGTGCAAATCTCATGCACAGCTATAGTCACAACTGATAGTAGACTCACCCTTTCACCCACCTCTAACATTGGTCTCCACTGAACTGTCCATGCATTGCAGTTAACTGATGTATTCTTTAGTTGATTTATGAGTTAATAATTAGTGAATTAATTAATAATTAATTCACACCACTCATCACTAGTGTATTTGTCAGCTAGACTAAATACAACTAGTTCAACTAAGTTAAACCGAACACAACTCCACCAACTGTCTCATCAACTCCACCAAACTCTGCCACATGAGTTCTAACTGAAGTCAACCATACAATAGCTCAACTAACCCTTAGGAAAAGCGTATTTCCTTCTGTCAGCTGCATGTGCCACATCCAAGCATCAAACTGAAGTGCTCCAAGAGGATAAGATAATGTTTATAGTCTAAATATTATTAAGGGTTAATAATATTTGACTGCTCTATTTTTAGCCCAGTAGTCTAAAAATAGAAACCGCCCAATGTCTAAAAATAGAGGTCCATCTATTTTTACCAACTCGACCAATCATCCATAAATAGCATCCTGCAACTCATATACCATGATCCATATGTCTAAAAATAGACTTTGCGCCAAAAAGAACTCCGTAGCCCACTTAGTGAAGGCGACTTCATTTCACCAAGCTCCATCATCTTGTGGCATTTTCAACAAAGGCCGAGTAGATGGAGTGGCCGAGGAAGGGAGAATTTTGTTGCAAAAATGGTGCAGTCCTCCTAGAGAGATGAAGTAGATAAGGCTGAAAGTTAATATATTGCAGGAGTGAAGGCTGAAGAGAGAAGAAGTTTTTTGCAGCAATGGTGTAGTCTTGCCAAGGAGTTGAAGTGGAAGAAGGCTAAAAGTCTAAAGTAAGCCAAGGTTGAAGATGAAGTCAAGAAGGAGGAAAGGGGAAAAAGGTTTAATATCATTGACAAACGAGATTTGTGTCTTGGTCTTAGAGAGGAAAATAGGTCATGGGTATTGGTCTTGGTATTCATTAATTGGAATCTCTATACAAAAAATAATTTGTTATGGTTTTTATCTCAAATATTGAGAGGTTTTGGCCATGGATGATAGCGTATATTTTGTGTATTTTTCCTCCTAATGGTTTATGCATTGGTAGTTTTTTGATTAATAATAACAATAATAACCCAAGTAAAAGAAGATCCTAATCTAAATAAGTAAAAAGCACTCACAAGTAGTTATGAATGGAAAAGAAATCGCATAATTACTATGCCCTAGTTTTCTCAACATGGTATCAGAGCTAAGGTGACTAAGTAAAGGAAGGGAATGCTATCAAGGGACACTCAAGGATCAAATCTCAAGGAAGGCATTAAAGTAAAGATCATCTTGAATTCAAAAAGAAAATAATTCTACAAAGAAGTATTTGAATCACCATTGAAAGGGAGAAAGACAAAAATCTACATCTACTAAAGTTAAAGTGTTTTGAAGACTATTCATCCAAAGGAAGATAGATTAAAAGATAGTGTCATCTCACTCTCTCTGGGATCAAGGATGATTCTTGAAGAAAACTACCTTCATTAAGGATAAGTTTTCTATCCTCCATATCATCATCAACATCAAGAAAGAATAAAGAAGGATAATCGTATAAACTAAGTATATTCATGTCCACATATGAATTTGTGAAAATGTTTTTTTGTAAGGAAATGAAAATATTAGATGGGGCTTCAAACTATCTTGCGTTGAAGAAAAGGACATATCTGAATTTGATTGAAAATGAGATGATGAAAAATGCCAAAGGATCTATCACAAAACCAAGAGAGGAAGATGCTCAAGCTCTTTCCAAGTATATGAAAGGGGAAGTTAGGGCTCAAAGTATTCTCATAGAATCCATCAAGGATCCAATCATCCCATACATATCTAAACTCAAAACATCAAAATAAATATATGAAAAACTGGTATAGTTGTATTCCGTAAGAAAAATTGTAGAAGTCATCTCATTAATGCAAGAAATCTACATGTTGAAGATGTATAGGAAAGATGGAATAGCCTCATTCTTTATGAGGATATCTGAGATCCATGATCATCTACAAGATCTAGGAGAAGTCATGTCTAATAGTGAAATGACTACAATTGTATTAAATGCACTACCACAGGAGTGGGGTAACTTCACTTCAAGTATTTATGGCAAGAAAGAAGCTATCCATTCTAAGATCTATGGTCAATATGCAAGATTGAAGAATCTAGAATAAATGCCAAATCTGATGTGGGATCAGGTGAGAAAAGTCAATATTATGCTACAATGACAAGAAGAAAAGGAAAATTTGGAAATTCTGGTTCTTGGAAAAAGAAAAGGGACATGTCTAAGATTCAATGCTTCGGATCTCAGGAATATGGGCACTGTTGGCATTATGAAAAATGTGTTTTCCTTGATGTCAACCTATGTGATGTGTTGTCCTTGATGACAACCTACTTGATGCAAATGTTAACATATTAGTAACGAGATGAGTCTGCATGCCAAGTACACATGTGACAAGTGTTTGGACAAAGGCATAGAATTTCAGGGATAGAAGAATGATGAAGGTGATTTTTTGAGAAATGCACGCAGGTTATATGAAGCAAATATGGGTGCATACGTGGGTATGTTGAATAAAATTTGTGTATACGTGGTTTATGTGAAGAAAAGTTGCATACATAAGCAAGTATGGTGTATAAAATTAGAGTATACATGGATATGGTATTGTCCCATAGTAATGAGCATATCAATAGATATTTGATCCCATCGAGGAATACCATTGGCCTTACTATGGATTTTCCATGTGGTATTTGCTATGGTCTAAGTTATATAAGGAGATGAAGATAAACATGTTTTGGGTGTGAAAGTTGCTTGTGATTAATGGATAACTTGATCTGAAGTAAGTGTGTATGGTATGTTTAACTTGAAATAAGTGTGCACCCGGGAATATGATAATGGATCAGATCTAATACATATAAAATGACTATACATTGATGATTTTCATATAGGTTGGTTTGGCCTGTGATATTGATGTTTGATGCATTTTTTACTAGGTATGTTGATATATGGGTTCATCTGAAGGTCTGATGTGCAGCACAGGTATAAGTCAATAATTGTAGAAATGTACGTGAGTTTGATAGGTAAAAGGCAAATGCATACACAGGTGTCATACTGGTAAGTCGTGTATATTTTGTGCAGTATGGACATATATGTACGAGGGTATGCTTAGCTAAAGGCGTGCAAAAATGCATAATTTTTTTGTGAAAGTCACGTACATATGCTAGCGTTTTTTCTGAAAATGATGTTTGATTAATCCATTAAGTCCTGTTGTGTTTGTTACTATCTCTCAATGAAGTATTACATGATTATTTGAGTTTGACAATGATGATTGAAGTTTAATTGATTGTGGATTGATATATTAAAGAATTATGATACTGCTAGCTAAATGTGGTTTGAGATTTGTGATTATTTCAGAATCATTCATTGAGTCTATGTGTAACTTAGTTTTTATTTCATAATGAAAGTAATTCAGTTGCAACGTTCAATGTTTCGAGATTTGTATGCAGGTATGATTCAAGGAAGTCACGTATACACATAGAAGTACTAAAGAATAGTAGAATATACATTTTGACATATTTTTGATTGAGGTCTGTGAAGGAGGATCTGAGAAGAAGGATAAATGTGTTTATGTGATTGAATTCAGTAGTACAACGACTCATTTGAGGTTTCTTTCTTTTGATTTATGTACGCAGTTTTGTTCAAGGAAAATCACGTGTATACACAGGTATTGTTCAGAATAATAGCATATACATTTTAAAATATTATTGATCTGTGTTTGAAGTTGCAACAATTGATTTCAATGATGGGTAGTAGTGTATGTCTTCATATAATCATGGGTAATAGTGCATTGACATGATCTGTTCTGGTTTAGATTGATTGGTTTCAATAGTTGATTAAGATTTAGTGATTAATTTTTTGATTTAGTTGGTTCACTGATTGAGTGATTTGTTACAGTGATTGGCTTTAGTTTTGATATTTGGTAGCGGGCTTAAACGACGGTAGTGGGTCCAGTCTGAAATTTTGCTGAAAAGGGGCCTACAAGATGTGATGATTTGAATCAGGTGGATCCAGTGTGAAAATTTATGAAATGTGGTCCACGAAGGTGCTAAGGGTTGGAGCCTTTGGTGAGGAAGTCGAAGCTTCCTGCTAGTAGAATCTTGTGATTAGATCAGTAGGTAGGAGCTCACTTATGGCAGGTGTCGGTAAATGAGTTCAGGGGATTGGAGCTCCCTTTAGTAGGTGCTAAAGAATGAGAGAAGGTTGTAGCCTTCTCCAAGTGGGTTCCTGCATGCTGGTATGGGTCTTTGCCATTACAAGATTGTAATGAATATTTTTATTAACTAAATAAGAATACAAAGATGAAACGGTGATGGTTTTATCCACATTGGGTTTCCACCTAAAATCATGTTGTTCATGTGTGTTTCTTATGTGTGATGTTTTATTCTATTCTTACTGCACATGGTTACTATTTATTTAATCCATGATGAAATACTTACATACTGGTTCAAGAAAAACAATTGAAGAATTAACTAAAAAATAAGTTAACAGGATCTAAAATAATTTTCTACATAAAATTCATGTACATACACAGGTTTACTTCAGTATCATCATATAAAAAACTTAGAATAAAAAAAATAAAAGCTTAAGTGAGTTTCTAAAATATTGATTCACCCTCGACTCTTATTATTTTTCCCAACAATTGGTTTCAGAGAAGGTCCTTTAGAAGAAACGTGATCAGTTGAAGGAGATTCGTCAAGATGATGGGAAATAAGAAGATCTCTCCAAGCAGGAATTCAAAAACCTGTGACTGTGATATATCATATGTAGTGACAATTACATATGTCAGAAAATTCTCAAGTTTGGGAGAACTCCACTTTGATCAAGAATGAAGAAGACGGTAACAAAGAACTATCAGGTATGGGATTTTTTTCTAACTGTGTTCCATTTCCTTGCCTATGAAATAATGATAGTGATGATGACAATGAATCAAATGAACTTTCACTCATGGGTAAAAGTGAAAGTAAGCAATCTAAAGAGAAATTAAATTAAAAAATTGTGCGTCTAGAAGTAGAAGATTAATGAAAGTCAGAAATAAGGGTCAATGTAGATGCGCCTATGATATGCAAATTTAATTATCAACAATGGAAATAAAATATGACAATTAACTGTAATGTCCCTTAACAATAATAAAATAATAAATAAATAATAAATAATATAATACAATTAAATAAATAGTAAATAAATAAAAATTCAAGAGAACAATAAAATAATAAATAAAAGAGTAAACAATAACTCGAGTTGTAAATAAAATAGTAAATAATAAACTAGAGTTCTAAATAGTAAATAAATAAGTGAAGTTAACAAGAGTAAAAAGGAATAAATTAAGAAAGAGTTAAACTAAGAAACTATAAAAATAAGTAAAGTTAAAAAAAATTAAGTTAAACTAAGAGAAACACTAAATTAAGTAAAACTTGAAATAAATAAGTAAAAGTTTCATGTTGACACAGTGAATGTGTGCATGTGGTTCCCATTCCATTGTTTGGTCTATTTAATAGATATTGAGGAAGTTGCATGGATCATTCTATCATCCATTCCCTTGAGAGAAAGGTATTGTGAGGCAAAGGTTTCCCTGACAGTAGTACGTTGATTGAGGGCTCGGGGGTGGCCAATTGTAGAAAGGTTACATACAACAGAGACTACGGTTAGGTGGAGAGTGATGAATTCCATCATTAGACATATTTGGAGGGGTTAATGGTAACATTTTTGCCTTCTTAGATCTCTTTTTCTTGCATTTTTATTATTATTTAGCATTATGATGCTAGTATAGGTGGTGATTAAGGCTAACATACTCTGAGTGCCTAATATAAGGTTGAGTGCAGAAAATCATGAATTATTAATCAGTTTTATAAGGATTTTATCGTAAAGACTCAGAGGAGACAACAAAGAGGAATTGTAGGAGGATTTTCCACCCTCAAAGGTAGCCAAAGGATCCCAAAGATTCTCTCTAGAAATTTGAATTCCTAAAGCAGCCAAAGGATCCCCAAGGATTCTCTCCAACAATTCGAATTCCAGAGATAGCCAAGCAACTCAAAGAGGAGTGCACCCAATCCTTGTTCACTGAGAGTCAAGTGGACTCAATCACAATTTTTTAGGGAGCTATTGGTAGCTTCCCCGTAGAATAAATAGAGTAGAGCTAGAGCTAGGAAGAGTTAGTCTGTTCTAGTCTTGATTCCATTCAGAACTATTGTTGTGAGCTATTGAGATTTTTGTTTTATTCAGTGATCAAACTCTCAGAGATGTATGAAGTTACTCTTTTATGAAATGAGAAGATTGATTTGATTCGACTGATTTAAGTTTTAGAGGGCTAGGCTGTGGGTTAGGGCCCAATCCATTTGCCTCAAATTCACTATTGTTACTATATTTTCATTCTGTCATTTAGTTAGTTTTGCTTCTGCCATTTAAGTTAGAACTACTTCTGATAAGTTTCATTGCCATTTAGTTTTTGTGATGCCGTAGTTTTTAATTACTTATGCGTAGTAAATAGAGGAACAAATTCAAAAACTATGGTCAAGTCCCCCCTCTCATCTCTTTCAATAGAGTTTGAGTAGGCTAGACCTCCCCACAGGCCAAATTTTCTTTCTGTTTGAGTTTTGGGAAGAAATTGTATTACCAAGTCCAAGCCTTTCTTTCACTATTTTATCACACATTTTTGTATGTTTCCTGTGCATAATCCACAGTCATGTTTCATTTCTAAGAATTCCTCTTACACCTCCATTCCCATCCTTTCCTTCTCACCTTAACGATTTACTTAGCCTTTTTCCTAACGTACTTAAGCCCTTCAAGCCTTATTCCTTTTCTTTTCTTTGTGCACGTCTGCCTTACCCTTTTTTTATGAAAAATGCATGAAATCCATTCAAAACCATCGAAAACCCAACCTCCACCTTTGCTCCTCGAGTCTCCCACCACTGTACATTGCACTTCGCAAATTGAAACTTTTATCTTTTACCTTTAATCACTTACCGCTTTTTCTTGCAATTGCGATATTGTGAAATTGTGCCCTGTCATCGGTCCCACTGCCACATCACCCATCGCAAATCACACTTCATGAATTTTAGCTTTTACCTTTAAACACTTACTTCTTGTTCTTGCGATTGCAATATTGTGAAATCACAAATCACAAATCGCACCATTTCCCTTTTCGCTTAACACTTACCACTGGTTCCTGCGATTGCGATATTGCAAAGTCGCGCCCCACTGTCGGTACCACCACCACATTTCCCATCGCAAATCGTGCTTTGCATCATTTATCTTTTACCTTTAAACACTTACCGGTCATTCTTGCGATTGCGATATTGCAAAATAAAAAATCGCAGTTCACACAGTTTAAATTTTTGCATCATGCTTACTGCTCATTCCGCTGATGCAATAACTCTGCCATGTCACTCATCGCACTTCGCACTTCGAAGAACTTACCACATCGCAGATCACAGGTCGCAACTTTTACCACGTCGTCAATCACACTTCACACATTTTAGTTCATTCTTGTTAATCCTACTGCTATTCCTTTAAACTTGTGATATTGTGATTCGCAACACGTCACTCATCGCACTCCACACTCCACACAACTTAGTTCACTCTTGTTAATCCTTACCGCTATCCATTTAAACTTGCAAAGTTGTGACTGTGACATCGCACATCACAAATTTTGTCCTCCATCGCACTTCACCATCGTATTTTTGTGTTATGTCCACTCCAAAGTCATTTCTCATGCTATCATAAAGGTTTATAAGGGTTTAACCCCCTCTTTCCACTTCCAAACATTGTTTCATGTGTTAAACCGCCCATTAGCATCTTTTAGCCCTTTTCTTCCATCCAAGCTACAAATTAACTCTTTTTAATTAGAATTAAGTTATGGATAGCCTAGTTGCATGTATAGAAGCATGGTAGATATATCATAGGATAAGTAGAGTGCATTTATCCATTTGGCCAAGTTAAGTGTGGTTTAGGATTAGTTTCCTTTCTCCTATTTGTTTTCTGAAAATTAAATTAGTTTCCTTCCTTTCATTTATTTTCAGAAATTTAATTTAGTTTCTTAGAGTCATTTCCTTCCTACACATTAAATTATTTCCATTTCTGTCATTTCCTTTCTGTGATTTAGTTTAGTTTCATCGAAGTGTCACAAACTTCACTGAGAGCCCCTAGAAGTAGCACCCTTTCATAAAGCAGAAGAGGATGACATGGACATAATGCATCTGTTGTGTATATAACAATGTCCCCTCAAATTTTGTATGAACCCTGAGTTGATAAAGTAAAGTAGGGTAGCCCTGGGAGTTGCAACACTCTTGGTGCAATACCAGGGCTCACCACCTTTTCTGGCTCCGTTGCTGAGGATGTGTCTAGTAGATGTTTTGATTTTGTTTTTGGCATTATTTTTTGCTTTCATTTCTTTTCATGCAAATTCATAAATATTGAAAAAAATACAAAAATATTTGATTTTCATGCCTCGTAGGAATAGGAATACCCAAAGACAAAATCTTTCCTAAAACCCCCACATCACTTGCTAGGCACCCTTCACTCTTCTTCAGTGGTAGTGATATTGAAACACCTATAGGAGAGCCTTCTGAATATTTTGGGGATCCTATTGGGGAAGAGGAAGAAGACCTTATTTCAACTGAGGGACGTACTTCACCTATCTTAACCCTGGCTGGGATCCAGAGAGCCTTTCCCATAAGAGAGGCATATGGGGAAACTAAGATTAAAAACATTAGCCCCTTAGCTCCCACACTTCCATGGAATTACCTCTTAGGACCCTGACACATTCATGTTTGAATTTGTTGTTGTTTGTAGGACTTATGACTACACCTCTGATGATCAAAATTTGAAACTATTCCCATCCACCCTTAAGGATGCATCCTTGCACTGCTTCATGGGTCTTCCTGGGGATATCATCACTACCTGGGCACAGATTGAAGAGACCTTTAGCAGCAAGTAAAAATACTATTGTAGGTCCAATGAAACTAAGGATGAGATATTTAGGATGACTCTAGGGCCTAATAAATCCCTAGAGGATTATGAAGAGAGGTTTCAATTGAACTATAAGAGAGCCAACTGTACTCTTGATCCTGAGTCACTTAAACTTTTACTTATTTGGTGGACCAGTGAAGAGATGATAGAAACCTTGAATATGTTATCAGTTGGAGATATCTACAAAAAACCCTATGAAACAATCAAAACTGTCTTCTGGAACCATTATAGGGAATTTAGGAAGAAGGGTAGAGCTAGCAAAATTACATCCAATACCCCTTCCTCTTCCACCTTCATAAAAATGAGATTGGAAACATGAAAGAGAACTTCAAGAGTGACATGATGCACACCTTTGCTTTTCATATGGACACAATACAGGTCAAAAGGAAGAAATAGGAACCAAAGAGAACCCTAGCCATATTTTGTCTTAGATGTACCAGGAAGCACCCAAGAAATGGATGTCCACTAAATTTCATAGAGGTTTTCTTAGTTTGTGAAGAGAATCATGCAAAAAAAAAGTGTACCTACTTACCTGGACTTAAAGTTTTATATTAAGGTGGGGGAAAAATGCCAAAGTAACTCTGTTTCATCAACTAGAGAAGGCCTCAATGCCCTCAGCAATATCAACAAGGTATGAAAGGTGCACCTTACTCTTAGTATTATAACAATCAGAGTGCACCCATGCAACCTTGGTACACCCCCACTCCATCCTAGTCTACACCTCCTACTTGGACCTCCAACGCTTCATATCATCCTCTGTCAGTAAACCAACCATTTCAGCAGTATGTTCCACAACAACCTCAGTGGCGCAATCCATCCCAAGGGTGGAGGCCTCAAAAAAATCAACTATATGTTCTAATGCCTCCACCCCAACCTCAATCTCGAATTACTCATGCTGCTCCTCCTAGGCTACCTATACCTGCACAACCCAATCCATACCTGAACTCCAAAAATAGGCAGACACAACAAGCTCCTAGTGGAGAAACATCCCATCCAGCTTATGCACTAGAGATACAAGAGGTTGATCTCAGGTCAGGAAGACTACTCCCAGAAAACCATCCCCCATCTCCATCTGTAGAGGTTGAGGAGGAAAAGGAAGAATATAACACTCAGATGCAACAACTTTATTTTCTGGAGCGCTTGATCCACCCTAGTCAGCACACCCTATAGGAGACTGAACTCCTAGGAGAATTGGAAAATTTGTGTGTAAAGATACCACTTCTCTAGGACATTAAGGATGTCCCTATCTACAATAGGCTCATTATATAAAAGTGCTTAAAGAAGCCTAGGAGAAGGAAGAGAGATCCCCCACCATCAATGTTGTAGGAAAATTGTCTAACCTGATGCTGGGGAAGGTGATATTTCCAAAATACCTGAAACTTGGTACTCCAGTTGTTGATGTTCATATAAAAAGTGTCATAGTCCCCAACACTTTGATTTATCTAGGGGCTGCCATCAATATCATGACCAAGGAAAATATGTTGAAACTTAATCTCCAAGGGACTTTGAGGAAAACCACAACAGTTCTGCAACTTGCATATTGGTCCACAGTAACTCTAGAAGGAATTGTTGAGGATGTTGTGGTTACCATTGAATCTTGGGAGTATCCTATAGATTTCCTGGTCCTGCAACCAAAAACCAAGTTTAATGGTTATCTTCCCATCTTAGGGAGAACTTGGTTAGCCACTGCAGATTCTTATATTAGTTGTCAGGCTAGAAACATGACAATAAAAAATGGGCCTTTGTCTAAACAACTAGTGTTGTATCCTCCAGCTCGGCCTTCCATTGGTCATGATCTCCCTATATGGTTGGAGGATGGAGAATATGAGTTGTATAACACTGCCCCAATGTGTACCATAGATTCTATTATTAGAGGGGGGCAACTTGATGGAGATGAACTCATAGGCCATGCCATTTAAAACCAGTCCTCCACTAACACTCCTCTCGAAACCGTAGTCAAAGAGTCTGAAAGCCAACCTTGGCTAGAAGTGCACTCAATTGAGAAAACCTATGAAACCACCAAGGCTATTGATTTTGACCGATCCAGATCTCTGAAAATCAACCCAAACCTCTCAAATGAAGAAGAGAAGTAGTTATGCCAACTTTTGAAAGAAAATATTGAAGCATTTGCTTGGGATTACAAGGACATGAAAGGGGTGCATCCATTCAGTATGCAGACATCACATTTACATCAAATAAGGATGCAAGCCTATGAGACAATCCCAAAGAAGGATGAACCCGGCTCTGAAGGACATAGTCAAAGAAGAGTTGCAGAAACTATTGGATGCAGGGTTCATATATCCTATATCCGACAGTGAGTGGGTATCCCCGCTTGTCCTAGTACCAAAGAAGAATGGGAAGTGGAGAATTTGTGTTGACTATTGAGAAATTAACAAAGCAGCCAAGAAAGACCATTTCCCTTCGCCCTATATAGACCAAGTCCTAGATGGCTTGCAGGAAAGAAGTAATTTTCCTTCTTATATGGGTTCAGTGGGTACAATCGGATTCAAAACAACCCTGAATACCAGGGTAAGACTACTTTCACCTGACGTTGGGGTACCTTTTATTATAGAGTCCTACCCTTTGGGTAATGAAATTCTCCAACCACCTTCTAAAGGGCTGTCCTGAGCATCTTTTTTGAGTTAGTCCATGACTTTGTCGAAATCTACATGGATGATTTCACACCACATGGGGATGACTTCTAGGAAGCTCTCTCCAATTTGGGTAAAGTACTAAGAAGGTGCATTTAGATGCATCTCTCCTTGAGCTTAGAAAAGTGTGAATTCCTGAAGAAAGCAGGGGTTGTATTAGGACACTCCATTTCCCAAGAAGGAATACAGGCAGACCCGAAAAAAATCACTATCATCAAAAGGGTACCTGCTCCCCAAAAGAAGAAATATGGCAGGAGTTTCTTAGGCTTAACTGGTTACTATAGAATGTTCATCAAATATTTCAGCAAGATGGCTTCACCATTATTTGGGTTATTGGCCAAGGATTCTGAGTTTATTTGGTGCGGCCCTTGTCAAGAGGCTTTTGAGCTCATTAAGAAACAGTTGACTACTGCCCCCATCCTCCTAGGTCCAAATCGGAGTCTCCCTTTCCACATCCACACTAATGCATCTGATAAAGCTATAGGGGAACCACTAGGACAATTAGAGGACAAAATACCTTATTCCATTTATTTCGTTAGCAAGAAATTGTCCACGGTTGAGTTGAACTATATTATTACTGGGAAGGAGATGTTAGCCATTGTCCATGCATTGAACAAATTCAGGCATTATGTCACTGGATATCAGATCTTTTTCCACACAGACCATGTAGCCATCAAGTACTTAATGAACAAACCAGATGTAAATGCTAGGATAATTAGATGGTTTCTACTTTTGTAGAATTTTGATTTGAATATTTTTGATAAAGCTGGAAAGGAAAATGATGTTGCAGATTTTTTTTCCAGGTTAGTTATCCCTACAGATGAAGAAGGAATGGTGGATGACCAGCTACCAGATGAACACCTCTTTGCCATATAAACACTCTCACCATGGTTTGCTGATATAGCCAATTACTTGGTTGTTGGAAAACTCCCTCCTAATCTTTCATTCAGGGAGAGGAGCATAATCATTAGAAAAAGCACCCCTTTCACATGGATTGGGGGAAATATTTTCAAGCTAGGCCTTGATCAAATCCTAAGGAGATGTGTGATGGAGGAAGAAGTTTTTGATATCCTCTCTTAATGTCATGACAACCCATGTGGAGGCCACTTTGCTGCAAAGGGAACTGCTTACAAATTTTTGCAGGCAGGATACTATTGGCCTATGCTTCACCAATATTCCAGAAGATACACCAGCAGGTGTGACCAGTGGCAAAGGATGGGGAAACCCACACAAAGGGATGAATTCCTTTACACCCTTAGGTGGCTCTTGAGCCATTTCATAAGTGGGGTATGGAATTTTTTGGACGTATCGATCAACCATCCAGACAAAAGAAGTATATCATAGTCTGCACTGATTACTTGACAAAGTGGGCTGAAGCAAAATTAGTGACGGTAGAAACCGAGGAGAAAGTAGCAGAATTTATAAGGGAGAATGTGTTTTAAAAATTTGGATACCCCAGAGGAATATTCACTGATTAGGGAGCACAATTCACCTCTTACCTCATTGAGGATATTTTGAGGAAGCACAAGATTAAGCATAAAACTTCTACTGCCTATCACCCTCTGGCGAATGGCCATGTAGAGGTAACTAATAGAGCTTTAGAGAGTATCCTCACCAAGGTATTGAGTATCAGTATAAAATATTGGGAAGGTAGATTGGTAGAAGCTACTTGGGCCTACAACACTACTTAGAAGACAACAAAAATATTCACTCCTTCTGAACTAGTCTATGGTAAGAAAGCTCTACCTTCAATTGAATTTAATTCAATACTTTAAGAATGGTAGCTGAATTAAATCTAGATCTATCAAATGCTCAAAAATAGAGGTTATGGCAATTAAATGGATTGGATGAGTTCAGAATGCAAGCACTTCTTCACACAGAGGTAGTTCCGCTGCAAAGGAAGGTATGGCATGAAAAGAACATCAAAGAAAATACCTTCCAAGAAGAAGATTGGGCACTGTTGTATGATTCAAGATTTAAAGTTTTTAAAGGCAAGTTGATGCTAATATGGTTAGGACCTTACACTATGGAAAAATGTTTTGATAATGCCGCATTTCAAATCCAAACCATAGATGAGTAAGGAATCCCCTTGCTTGTCAATGGTCACTAACTTAAAATTTGCAAGAAGCCTTTGTCAAAGGCAAAGTTCATAAATTCAAAAAAAAAAGGAAAGAAAAGGAAAAAAAATATTGTGGGTTGAAAAACTCGATGGAGGAAACTCACTTGCTAAAAAAAAAGAGAAAAAGAGAATAAATATCCATGGGCGAAAACCTCTCTGAGGCGCCCAAGGAAAGTTTGTGGGTTGAAAACCTCCATGGAGGTAGCCCACTTTCTTTCAAAAAAAAAAAAAAAAAAAAAGAGGAAAAGAACAAAAAAAAAAATACACATCTTCATCTCTTTTTTTGCTATTTTGTAGGTTGTTATTGGTTTATGGAAACACAGGGAAGCATTCATCTTCTTTTCCCTTCTTCTATCTTACCATCTATCCCATCATTCACTCCATTCATCTTCATAACTTCCTCCATCACCTCCATACACCACACTCCTCCATTCCTGAGCACAATGTAGCAAGAGAAGCAACACACAAACATCAGAAAGTTCGTTAAAAAAAAGGAACAGAGTTGTTCATGAACTACCAAGAAGAACAAGAAGGAAATCTACATAACGGAATCCAAGAGAACGAGAATGCCACATGCTGGCTTGTCATTATTTTGAAGGGATAAGGAAACATCAAAGCCAAGAAAATGAAGAGCTGGAGGGAGTAATATGAAGGCCAAAGGCTTCAAGCATGGGCTAGGCGTCCCCCACTTTTGCCACTCTACATCATTCATCGGCCATCGGGGATTAACGTCGGTGCTAATCGTTAGGCAGGAGTTAAAGAAATGAACGATAATCTTAGATCAATGGAAACCTGCAGGCACAAACATCACATGGGCTATCAGTGTTGGTGCATCCATAGTTGACTCTGCCAGAAGGTCGCTGACCATAGATCTACGACTCATGACAGTTGCAGGGGTAGAACCCCGATGGGTGCATCGTACCCTAGAGAACCCCCGCAGTGACATAAGTAGCCCGTCATCCATCTGCCACATCACTCATCCCCCTGGTCATCGTACATCTATCCTCGAAAGTCTTAAATCTTACCTTCTGTCATGTGCCATTAAATCTTGCAATATGCGATCTGTGGGCGGGACCCCACCTCCGTCCATACCATGTCACCTTTCCCACCCCCACACTTCACACTTCATAAAATATAACATTTAACCGTCACTTATCACACATAAATCTTGTGATTTGCGATGTGCAGGTGGACCCATCTCTGTCCGACCATCGCACTTCGCACATCACACTTTTTACCATTTACCCTTCGCTGCGCACACATAAATATTTCAATTTGCGATGTGTGGGTGGATCAGTGAAGAGATGATAGAAACCTTGAACATTTTATTAGGAGGATATATCTACCAACAACCCTATGAAACAATCAAAGCTATCTTCCAAAACCATTCTAGGGAATTTAGGAAGAAGGACAGAGCTAGCCAAAATACATCCAATACCCCGTCCTCTTCCACCTTCATAAAACATGAGATTGGAAACATGCTAAAGGACTTCAAGAGTGACATGTTGCACACATTTGCTTTGAAAATGGACACAATGCAGGTAAAAAGGATGTAAGAGGAAGCAAAGAGAGCCCTGGCCATATCTTTTCCTATATGTACCAGGAATCACCCAAGAAATGAATGTCCACTAAATGTCATAGAGGTTTTCTTAGTTTGTGAAGAGAATCATGCCATAGAAAAGTGTCCCTCCTTACCTGAACCTAAAGTTGTATATCAAGGTGGGGAAATAATGCTAGAGAAACTCTTTTTCATCCACCATAGAAGGTCTCAAGGCCCTTGGCCATATCAACAAGGTATGTAAGGTGCACATTACTCTTACTATTACAACAATTAGAGTGCACCCATGAAACCTTGGTACACCCCCACTCCTCCATCCTGGTCTACACCTCCTACTTGGCCTTCCAACCATTAATATCAGCCTCAGCCAATAAACCAACCATTTCAGTAGTATGTTCCACAACAACCTCAGTGGGGCAATCCATCCCAAGGGTGGAGGCCTAAAAAAAATCAACTACCTACTCTAATTTTTCCACCCCAATCTCAACCTTAGCTTACTCATGTTGTTCCACCTAGGCTACCTATACCTACACAACCCAATCCGAATCCCAACAATAGATAGACACAATAGGCTCCCAATGGAGAAACATCCCATCTAGCTTATGTAGTGGAGATCCAGGAGGTTAATCTCAGGTTGGGAAGAGTACTCCCAGATAACCATCCCCCATCTCCACATGTAGAGGTTGAGGAGGAAACAGAAGAAGATAACACTCAGGCCCAAAAACCTCCTTTTCCTGAGCGCTTGATCTACCTTAGCTAGCAAAACCAAGAGGAGAGTGAAATCCTGGGAGAATTGGAAAATTTGTGTGTAAAGATACCACTTCTCTAGGCCATTAAGGATTTCCCTATCTACAATAGTCTCATCAAAGAAAAATTCTTCAAGAATCCTAGGAGAAGGAAGAGAGATACCCCCACCATCAATGTGGTAGGACAACTATCTGACCTGATGTTGGGGAAGTTGATATTTCCAAAATACCTGGACCCTAGTAGTCTAGTTGTTGATGTGCATATAGATGTCGTCATAGTCCCCAACACTCTGATTTATCTAGGGACTACCATTAATATCATGACCAAGGAAACTATGTTGAAACTTAATCTCCAAGGGACTTTGAGGAAAACCACAACAGTTCTGCAACTTGAAGATCAGTCCACAATAACTCTGGAAGGAATTGTTGAGGATGTTATGGTTACCATTGAATCTTTGGAGTATCGTACAGACTTTGTGGGCTTGCAACCAAAAAGCAAGTTTAATGGTTATCCTCTCATCTTAGGGAGACCTTGGTTAGCCACTGCTGATGCTTATATTAGTTGTTGGGCTGGAAACATAACTATAAAAAATGGGCCTTTGTCTAAACAACTAGTGTTATATCCTCCAGCCCAGCCTTCCATTGATCATGATCTCCCTATATGGTTGGAGGGTGGAGAAGATGAATTATATAACACTGCCCCTATGTGTACCATAGATGTTATTCTTAGAGGGGGGCAACTCAATGAAGATGAACTCATTGACCATGCCATTCAAAACCAGTCTTCCAGTAACACTCCTCTCGAAACCTTAGTCAAAGAGTTTGAAAGCCAACCTTTGATGGAAGTGCACTCAATTGAGACAACCTATGAAACCACCAAGGCTATTGAGATTGGACCATCTAGATCTATGAAAATCAACCCAAACCTATCGAATGAAGAAGCAGCTATGCCAGTTTTTGAAAGAAAATCTTGAAGCATTTTCTTGGGATTACATGGACATGAAAGGGGTGCATCCTTCAGTATGTAGAAATCACATTTACATTAAAGAAGGATGCAAGCCTGTGCGAAAACCCCAAAGAAGGATGAACCCGGCTCTGAAGGAGATATTCAAAGAAGAGTTCCAGAAACTATCAGATGCAGGGTTCATATATCCTAAATCCGACAGTGAGTGGGTATCCCCTCTTGTCCTAGTCCCAAAGAAGAATGGGAAGTGGAGAATTTGTGTTGAATATCGAGAAATTACCAAATCCAGCAAGAAAGACCATTTCCCTTTTCCCTTTTTAGATGAAGCCTTAGATGGCCTTCCAAGGAAGAAGTTCATTTCCTTCTTAGATGGGTTTAATGGGCACAATCAGATTCAAATCAGCCCTGAGACCAGGATAAGACTACTTTCACCTACCGTTGGGGTACCTTTGCTTATAGAGTCCTACCCTATGGGTTATGAAATGCCCCAGCCACCTTCAAAAGGGCTACCCACTCTCTCTAATTTGGGTAAAGTAATAAGAATGTGCATTAAGATGCATCTCTCCTTGAGCCGAGAAAAGTGTGAACTCCTGAAGAAGGCAAGGGTTGTATTAGGACACTCCATATCCCAAGCAGTAATACAGGTAGACCCGAACAAAATCAATATCATCAAAAGGGCACCTGATCCTCAAAAGAAAAAATATGTCAGGAGTTTCTTAGGCTTAGTTGGTTACTATAGAAGGTTCATCAAATATTTCAGCAAGATGGCTTTGGCATTATTTGGGATATTGGCCAAGGATTTTGAGTTTATTTGGTTCGGCCCTTGTCAAGAGGATTTCAATCTCATTAAGAAAAATTTGACTACTGCCCCCATCCTCCGAGGTCAAAATTGGACTCTCCCTTTCCACATCCACATTGATACATTCTACAAAGCTGTAGGGGCAACATTAGGACAATTAGAGGGAGAAATACCTTATGCCATTTATTTCATTAGCAAGAATTTGTCAAAGGACGAGCTGGATTATACTAATACTGAGAAGGAGATGTTAGTAATTGTCCATGCATTGAACAAATTCAAGCATTATGTCACTGGATATCAGACTTTTGTCCACACTGACCATGTATCCATCAAGTATTTAATGAAAAAACTAGATTTAAAGGCTAGGATAATTAGATGGTTGTTACTTTTGGAACAATTTGATTTGACTATTGTTGATAAACTTGGAAAGGAAAACATTGTTGCAAATTTTTTGTCCAGGTTAGTTATCCTTGCAGGTGAAGAAGGAATGGTGGATGACTAGCTACTAGATGAACACCTCTTTTCCATATCAACACTCGCACCATGGTTTTCTGATATAGCCAACTGCTTGGTTGCTGGAAATCTCCCTCCAAATATTTCATTCACGGAGAAGAGAAGAATCATCAGAAAACGTGCCCCGTTCACATGGATTGGGGGAAATACTTCCAAGATTGGCCCTGATCAAATGCTAAGGAGATGTGTGAGGGAGGAAGAAGTTTTTGATATCCTCTTTGAATGTCATGATACCCCATGTGGAGGCCCCTTTTATGAAAAGAGAACTTCTTACAAATTTTTGCATGCAGGATATTATTGGCCTACCCTTCACCAAGATTCCAAAAGATACACCAGCAGGTGTGACCAGTGCCAAACTATGGGGAAACCCACACAAAGGGATGAAATTGCTTTACACCCTCAGGTGGCTCTTAAGCCATTTTATAAGTGGGCAAGGACTTTGTTGGACCTAGCAATCCACCATCTGGATAAAAGAAGTATATCACAGTCTGGAATGATTTCGTGACATAGTGGGCTGAACCAAAAGATTTTAAGGTAGAAACCGAGGAGAAAGTAGAAAAATTTCTGAGGAAGAATGTGTTTTAAAAATTTGAATGCCCCAGATAAATAGTCATTGATCAAGGAGCACAATTCACTTCTCACATCATTGATGATATTTTGAGGAAGCACAAGATTAAGCATAGAACTTCTACTTCCTATCACCCTCAGGCGAATGTCTAAGTAGAGGTAACTAACAGAGCTTTAGAGAGCATCCTCACCAAGGTTGTGAGCATCAACATAAAATATTGGGCAGATAGATTGGTAGAAGCTACTTGGGCCTACAACACTACTTGGAAGACAACAACAAGATTCACTCCTTATGAACTAGTATATGGTAAGAAAGTTCAACTTTCAGTTGAGTTTGAATTCAATTTTTTAAGAATGGCACCTGAATTAAATATAGATCTATCAAATTCTCAAAAATAGAGGTTGCTGCAACTAAATGGATTGGATGAGTTCAGAATGTAAGCACTTCTTCACATAGAGGTAGTTCAGCTGCAAAGGAAGGTATAACATGACAATAACATCAAAGAAAAGACCTTCCAAGAAGGATATTGAGCGTTGTTGTATGATTCAAGGATTAAATATTTTAAAGGAAAGTTTATGAAAAGATGGTTAGGACCTTACACAGTGGAAAAATGTTTTGATAATGGCGTAATTCAAATTAGAACCATAGATGAGGAAGGAATTCCCTTGTTTGTCAATGGTCATAGAATTAAAATTTACAAGAAGTGTTTGTCAAAGGAAAAGTTCTTAAATTCAATAAGAAAAGAGGTGTACGTGATGGGAAAATACATAGTTTCCCACACCTTCTAAAAAAAAGGAAAAAAAGAAAAAAGAATAAGCTTGTGGGTTGAAAACCTCGATGGAGGCAAGTCACTTGCTAAAAAAAAGAGAAAAAGAGAATAAAGATCCATGGGTGAAAACCTCTCTGCGGTGCCCAAGGAAAGTTTTTGGGTTGAAAACCTCCATGGAGGTAGTACACTTTCTTTCAAAAAAAAAAAAAAACATTTGCATCTCTGTGTTTTCTGTGTTTGCTGTTTTGTAGGTTGTTAATGGTTTCTGGAAACACAGGGAAGCGTTCATCTTCTTTTCCCTTCTTCCATCTTACCATCCATCCCATAATTCAATCCATTCATCTTCATAACTTCCTCCATCACCTCCATACACCACACTCCTCCATTCCTGAGCACAATGTAGCAAGAGAAGCAACACACAAGCATCAGGAAATTCCTTAAAAAAAACAAAGTTGTTCACGGAATACCAAGAAGAACGGGAAGGACAGCTGCATAACAGACTCCAGGAGAATGAGAATTACAGCTATTGGCTTATGATTATTTTGAAGGGATAAGGAAACATAAAAGTAAAGAAAATGAGGCGCTGGAGTGGGTAAGATGAAGGCCCAACGCTTGAAGCGTGGGCCAGGTGGCCCCCACTTCCACCACACAACATCATTCATTGCCCATCGTGGATTAACGCCCATGCTAATCGTCAGATGAGAGTTAAAGAAATGAACGATAATCTCATATCAGTGGAAAACCGTGGGTAAAAACAACCCACAGGATATCAGTGTTGGTGCCTCTACAGTTGACCTCGCCAGAAGTCGGCTGAAGACAGATATATGACTCACAATAGCTATGGGAGTAGACCCTTGATGGTTGTGCCATACCCCAGAGCACCCCCGTAGTGACATAAGAAGCCCTTCATCCATATATAGTGTCACTCATCCCCTTGCTCATCACACATCGCTCCTCGCAAGTCATAAATATTACCTTCCATCGTGTGACACTAAATCTTGCAATATGCGATCTGTGGGCGAGACTCCACCTCCGTCCGTGCCATGTCACCTTCCCCGCCCTCACACTTCACTCTTTGAAAAATATAACATTTAACTTTCATTGCTCACACATAAATCTTTCATTTTGCGATGTGTGGTCGACCGCACCTCGGTCTGGCCATCTCACTTCACACATCACACTTTTTACCGTTTACCCTACACTGCACACACAAAAATCTTGCAATTTTCAATGTGCGATATGAGTTTGGGTCCTATCGCCATGCCACACCATCAATAGCCCTCTTGTGGCCTTTGTTATGCTCTTTTCAATGTTAAGAAGTCCTGCTAACTCCACTTCTGCTTTCACCATCCTGCTCTCAGCTTTTCTCCACATTAATACATCCGACGACTCATAATATATTTCCCAAGTCTGTCTCTGGTGGGTTCCTTCTTTGTACTTTCTCAATGCCTCTGCATGTTTTTAAATATTTTGCTCATTTTTTTATACTTGGCCCATTTGAAATCCATCAAGCCTAAGAGCCTCCTGAGCCCTCTCACAGTATAGGGAGTTCATATGAATCGACTCCAAGATCTTCTCCATCCTTGAACCATAAAAACCATTATTCTCTCATTCCATATTTTATTAGAGGCATCTTTATGGTTATCTACATTTAACCTCTAGTTTTAAGATGTCCTAGGCACTAGTATTTTTCAACTCAAGGCTATCTGTAGGAGCTACAACACCACCCATGGCATCTCAAACACCCCACGCGACATCCACAATAGAGAGAAACAAAAATCAAAGATTAGCAGCTCATTTAGGAAGCTACTCATTCAACAAGCTTCTCATTTAGAGTAGAGGAATATGATGAGAAACACAGCATATAAAAGGCTTGTTTCCAACCTCTCGCTCCTACAACCACCTTGGAAAAAAAAGTTAAAATTTTTAGAAAAATTATATATTACAAAGAAATGCAACACGTAAAATATGTAGAAACACAAACACAAAAAACATATAAAACTAGCGAGACACAGATATATGTGGTTCACCCATTTGGGCTATGTCCACCCCGAACAACCAATCCTTCCTTTATATTATCTAGCAAAATGAAGAGACACAACCTACAGTAGATCTGCTGTAATATCCTTTGTTCTCTCTCACACTCTCCCTATTTATTTCTTGCTCTGAGAATTTACATAAAATACAAAACCGCAATACAATACCCTCATAAAAAATGAGGGGTTTCCTTCTAGGGAAAAAACCCTAAATTAAACTTAACTTCTACTGTCAGATCATTCACCTAATGAACGACCCATATTGACTAGAAATTACAATATTTTTACAAGGCAATTTTATATCTATTTTTACCTTTGGGGGCACTATCCTCGAAACTCCCCTCTGGGGGGGGTGGGGGGCTCCATAAAGTCATAGTCGCCCCCCCTGGACCCCCCAGGAAACATTTAATTACGGGTGTCGTTGCCGCCCCATTAAGAACATGGCTTCCAGCATTGTGATACGAAATAAATAAGATAATCAGGCTCCACACCCAACAATCTCCCACTTGGAGACTGATTATAGCAACTGCACCGCTCTTTCATTTGCTGGAAAATGACTCCACTTTGGATGTGGCTATTTCTCATCTTTATCATCATACTTTAAGACCAGTTGAAACTGAGCATAATCTCAGTTTCTCCCATGTTCAACTTGTCCTTAATAAAAAACTAGTTGTAATTCTGGTGAAGGCCTATGTGGTCAAGACCTATAGTGCAAGTAACCATGAGTATGAAGGATCAATAGGTAAAGAATAATCCAAGTTGATTCTTCTTGACCTTCCATCCTGAACACTAGTCTTATATCCTTTTCAACTTCTGCGTCAAAAGCACGAAGACGATGACTCGCTCCTTTATTCCTTTCTTATAAATAATTCTAATTTGGCTTGTCTCAGCTCCAGGGTCTTCTCGAGTTGGAATATGGTCTGTGGTGAAATGGGGCCATCATAAAGCCAGCCAAGATATAAAGCCATATTGCTTAGCATCCTTACATTAGGGAAGTGAGAGAAAAGGGCCCCATAGAAGGGGACTCAGGCATATCTACAGGATTTTGGCTAGTGTGTATCTTTTCCAACTTCAATTGTCCATATTCCACCACTAACCGTAGGAAATGGTACTTGAGCTGTATGTGTTTAGTCCTAGAATGAAATGTTGAGTTCTTTGCAAGATGAACAGAACTTTGGCTATCACTGTATAACGTGCCCATATCATGCTTCTTACCCAATTCATCCATAAACCTTTGTAACCAAATCATTTCTTTACTAGCCTCTGTAGTAGCAACATACTCTGCTTTTGTTGTTGAAAGTGCAACAACACTTTGGATCCCAATTCATCCAGAAACCTTTGTAACCAAATCATTTCTTTACTAGCCTCTGTAGTAGCAACATACTCTACTTCTGTTGTTGAAAGTGAAAAAACACTTTGGATTTTTTAAACCCAACTGATAGTTGTTCAACCTATAGTAAATACATACCCTGTAGTGCTCCTCCTGCTATCTATTCCACCTGCCATATCTGCATCAACATATCCCTGTAGAGAAATGTTTGAACCACCAAAGCATAATGATTGATTTATGGTACCTCTCAAATATCTGAGAATCCATTTCACTGCCATCGAGTGTTCTTATCCTGGATTTTTCATGTACCTGCTTACAACTCCCACTACATGTGCAATATCAAGCCTTGTGTAGACCATTGCATACATTAAGCTTCCAACTACTGATGCATATGGAACATTAGACATATAATGCATTTCTTCTTGGGTCTTGGGGCACATCTCCTTACTAAGTTTGAAATGTCTAGAAAAAGGTGTACTAACTGGTTTTTCATTCTGCATATTAAATATTTTCAATACCTCTTGTATGTTCTCATTTTGGAACAATGTTAATTTGCGATTTTTCCTCTCTCTAGTTATTCTCATACCAAGGATTTGTTTCGCAGCTCCCAAATCCCTCATTTCAAATGAATTTTCCAATTTTATTTTGAGAATATTTATTTCCTACATGTTAGACCCTGCAACAAGCATGTCATCTACATACAATAACAATATAATATAGCTTCCATCATTTTTATTTTTTAGATAAACACAATGATCAAAGTGACATCTAGTATAACCTTGTTCAGATATAAACCTGTCAAATTTTAGATACCACTGCCTTAGAGCCTGTTTTAAGCCATACAAGCTCTTCTTTAACCTGCACACTAATTTTTCTTTCCCTTTGACCTCATATCCTTCTGGTTGCTGCATATAGATCTCTTCCTCCAAATGTCTATGGAGAAATGATGCCTTTACATCTAACTGTTCAAGATGAAAATATTCCGCTACTACAAGACTTAAAATAGTTCTGATTGAAGTTATATTAACAATAGGGGAAAATATTTCATCAAAATCAATACCTTTCTTCTACGCAAACCCATTCACCACAAGTCTAGCTTTGTACCTCTATTTTCCTCCATATTCTTCCTTTAGCCTGTAAACCCATTTACTCTACAATGTTGTTTTACATGTAGGAAACCTTACTAAGTCTCATGTTTGGTTATGTTTTAAGGAGTCCATCTCTTCTTTCATGGCTAGCTCCCACTTCTTCCTGGTTTCAACCTACATTGCTTCTTAATAACATTCGGGTTCACTAGAATCAGTCAAAAATAGATAATATAACGAAGGAGAATATCATTCAGGGGGTATACTTATCTTGGTAGATCTTCTGACACCACTTTTAGGTGTTTGAGGTGCCTGTTGCTGTTGTGGTGGTTGTTTATTATTATTATTTTCAGGCACCTTTAATTTTTCTGTGATCTCATCAATAACTATGTATTCTTTGTTTTTTTTTTCATGTTTCTTTTCCTGCAAATGATTCTTATACAAGAAATTTTCATTGAATTTACATCTTTGCTCCTAATGATTTTGTGATTTTTATAATCATATAAGCGATAACTGAAATAATTAACACCATATCCAATAAGGTATATTTCTTTGATTTTGCCTCAAGCTTTGTTCTATTTTCTTTATTAATATGGACAAAGGCCTCACAACTGAAAGGCTTTAAAAAAGAGTAGTTTACTTTTTTAACTGTCCATCCCTCCTCTAGAATACCACCATCCAAGGAACTTGATGGCCCTCTGTTTATTAGATAAACAACAATATCTACAACATTTTCCCAAAATTGTAAAGGCAATCCTGCATGAAATCTCATACACCTTTCACGCTCCATGATTGTTCTGTTCGTCCTTTTTGACACACCATTCTCTTGTGGTGTTCTTAGAACTATATTCTCTCCACTAATTCCATGATCTGAACAGTACCTATCAAACTCTTTGCTGCAATATTCACCTCAATTCTGATTTCAGACACTTCAACTTCTTTCCTGTCTCAATCTCGACCAAAGCTTTCCATTTTCTGCAAGTATAAAATAAATCATATCTATTCTGAATACAATAAATCCAAGTTTTTATAGTTGCATCATCAATAAAAGTAACATAATAACAAAAGCCATGGAGAGATGACACCTAAGAAGGTCCCCATACATCTGTATGCACAAAATCTTATTTTTTGCTCTTCTTTTCTTTCCCAACTCTAAGAAATATGTCTCTCTTCTATTTTCCATAAATGCAATTATCACAGAAATCCAAATCAATATTCTTTAAACACGGAAAAAAATTTCTTGAGTGAAGAATCTTCATCCCCTTCTCACTCATATGTCCAAGCGTATGATGCCATAATGCTGCATCTGCTCCTTTGGAAGTTAAATAATTAACAGAGTTAGAAATACCATTGCATAAATACAATGTACCAACCTTTTTTCCTTTTTCTATTACCAGGGATCCTTTGGTGAACTTCCAAATTTTATCTATGAAAGTTGTCACACAACCTTCACCGCCTAACTGTGCTATTGAAATAATATTTTTCTTCAGATTTGGTACATGCCTTACCTCCTTTAATAGCCATTGGTTTCCATTATGATGTTTTACAAGAACTTTACCAATTCCAAAAATTTTCAAAGGGTTTATCATCACCCAAACGAACTTATCCAAAATATCCTTGAACATAGTCATGAAAATATTTCTTATCAGATGTGGCATGGAATGAGGCCCCTGATTCTATCACCCAGGAATCAGTAACATTTTCGAAAGAAAGAATCAAAGTATATTGTAACACATCACTTGTCACATTTTCTTTATGATTGTTTTCTTGCTGTGCGTATCCTTATTTTCCCTTTTGAGGTCTACATTATTTCTTTATGTGTCATTTCTTTCCGAATTTCTAGCACGCTATCCCCGATATGGACTTTAATCTGCCTTTCCTTAATTTAATGTGATATGTTGAGCTCTTTCCTCTTTCCATTTTTCTTCCCTTAGTCTCTGCACTCAAAGCATTACCCGATGTCTCATTGGAGCTTTTCTGTCACATTTCCTCACTAAAGATAACACCGGAAACATCATCAAACTTTAAAGTACTAGATCCAGAGACAAATTTTCTAATGGCCATAACTAAATTGTTCCAACTTGTTGGCAATGCGCACAGAAGTCAAAGAGCCCTAAATTCATCATCAAAGTTTACCCCTACAAAACTTAGCTGACTGGTAACTGTATTAACAACATTTAAATGGTCTGCAATAGATCCACCTTCCAACATATTCATATTAAATGAACGTTTCATAAGAAATACCTTGTTTGAGGATGAGGGTTTTTCATATAGTTTCACTAATGCCTTAATCAAACCCTTTGTTGTTGTTTCCTTCAAAATATTGAAGGCTACTAATGCCGCAAGGAATAATCGTACTATTCCAAGTGCCTTTCTATCGAGAATCTCCCATTCTGCGTCTATCATAGTGACCAAGTTCTTTGTTTTTCCGCTCAATGGTAGGTATAGATCTTTCTGATACAGATAATATTCCATCTGCATCTTCCACAACAGGATGTTTTGGTCATTAAATTTCTCGACCCTAAACTTACCATCTCCTTCCATTGCTCCCACTCGAACCAAGAAACCTTCTTTCCTGAGATTTTATCATCCAAACAAACCTTCAGCTTCGATACCAGTTGTTAGAAAAATTACATATTACAGAGAAATGTAACATATAAAACCAGAGAGACACAAATATACGTGGTTCACCCAATTTGGACTACGTCCACCCTGAACAACTATTCATTCCTTTATATTATCCAGCAAAATGAAGAGACACAACCTACAACAGATTCGATGTAATATCCTCTATTCTCTCTCACAGTCTCACTATCTGTTTCTCGCTATGAGAATACACATAAAATACACCGTCGCAATACAATACCCTCATACAAAACAAGGGGTTGCCTTCTAGGGAAAAAAAACCCTAAATTAAATATAACTTCTACCGTCAGATCATTCACCTAATGAACGACCCAGATTTACTAGAAATTACAATACTTTTACAAGGAAATTTTACATCTGTCTTTTAGCTTTGGGGGTGCTACCCCCCCAGGCTCCCCAGGAAGCTTTTGATTACAAGTGGTGTTGTCGCCCCATTAAGAACAGTGGTCCAACACTGTGATACAAAAAAAATAATATAATTAGGCTCCACACGGAAAAAAACTCAAGTATAGCTTCTCAACCCTTTCTACGCATCCATAATAGCAAGCAATAATTAATTTGCATACTTAGAGTTTAAGGGGAAGAAAGGTGGCCAGTTAACTCATCCACCACCATGAGGTATGACTGGAATAAAAATAGAAGTACATGCCACCTGTGCATGCAAAGAAAAGAATTTAAATCAAGTGGAGTAGAGGAGAATGAGGATAGGAAACACACATTCCATCATGAACTAACAAGAGAAGGAAACAACTATCTTGAATAGAACTGGAGCTGAGCTGAGTTACAGAAGCAATCCAAAATTGGTTGTGCTATCTGATAAAAGGAGATGTCATCTCATCCAAACAAGTATATTTGAAATTTTTAAAGGGAGAGAGACTGGCAGAAGCGCGCAACACTTAAAGAATAAGAGGAATAACCAGAAACAAGAAGAACTAGAAGAAGAAGAGGAAGAGACAAAGGGAAAAAGAAAAACAAAAGAGATGGCCATAAGTCATAGAGATAACAAAAAGTGGGTGAGAAATAGACTCACAACACAACACCACATCCCCTCAATACAAAAAGATACTTGCCACCATAGCTCCTCTGAGTGTAAAGAGAAAAAGGCAGACCTATAGGTATTCTAGAGCTGACAAGAATAATAGAGAACCAAAAACTTCTCCCACAAGCCCAATTATCATTGAAGAATCACTAAGGGGGGAGGAAAAAATCGAAGAGATAATTTTGAAGGAGTAGTTGCAGAAGGCTTAGGTAGAGAATGTAGCACTGAAGAAGAAATTGCATCAAAAATAGGAGAAAGTGGTCACCATGGTGAACTTATGCATAAAAGCCCTTCAACATAGATTCCCTTTTGAATCAAATGCTGTGTATCTCAAATAACAATGGCTTCTATTTCAAATCAAAAATCTAGCCTCCCATGGATCACTACCTTTCCAAGATTGTAGGAAATTCATGAATCTGTACAAGCAAACAACCTTTGATGTTGGGGCTGATTGATGAAGAGGACACAAATGAAAAAGATAGAGAATGGGAGAATGCCGAAAATAATAATGGTTTTTACCTCCTTGGGGAAACTCCCACACTTATTCCTCAGGAAATCAGGGGGGCTATCAGAGCCTTAAAGGAAATGCAGGAGGAGGATTAGTTACTTAGAGGATGAGAAACCATTTAGTAGGGGGGTGATGATGAGCTCCATTATTAGACATATGTGGAGGGGTTAATAGTCACCTTTTTTCCTTCTTAGATCTCTTTTTCTTACATTTTTATTATTATTTGGTTTTATGATGCTAGTATAGGTGGTCATTAAGGTTAACAACTCTAAGTGCCTAATCTAATGTTCAGTGCAGAAAATCATGAATTATTAATCATTTTTATAAGGATTTTATCATAAAGACTTAGAGGAGACAATAAAGAGGAATTATAGGAGGATTTTCCACCCTCAAAGGCAACCTAAGGATCCCAAATATTCTCTCCAGAAATTTGAAGTCCAAAAGAAACCAAAGGATCCCCAAGGATTCTCTCCAAGAATTCGAATTCCAGAGGCAACAAAGCAACTCAAAGAGGAGTGCACCAAATCATTGTTCACTGAGAGTTAAGTGGACTCAATCACCATTTTTTAGAGAGTTGTTGGTAGCTTCCCTGTAGAATAAATAGAGTAGAGCTAGAGTTAGGAAGAATTAGTATGTTCAAGTCTTTATTCCATTAAAAACTATTGCTGTGAGCTATTGAGCGTTTTTTTTATCCAGTGATAAAAATATCATAAATGTATGAAGTTATTATTTTATGAAATGAGCATACTGACTTCATTCGACTGATTTAAGTTTCAGAGGGCTAGGCTTGTGGGTTAGGGCCCAATCCATGTGCCTCAGCTTCTCTGCTGTTACTATCTTTTCCTTTCTACCATTTATCTAGTTTTTCTTCTTCCATTTAAGTTAGATCTGCTTCTGATAAGTTTCATTGTTATTTATTTTTTGTGCTGCTGTATTTTTTAATTGCTTATGCATATAGTAAATAGAGGAAAAACTCCAAAATATGTGGTCAAGTCCCCCCTCTTATCTCTGTCAATAGAGTTCGAGAAGGGTATACCTTCCCACAGGCCAAAATTTCTTTCTGTTTCAGTTTTGGGAGGAAATTGTATTACCAAGTCCAAGACTTTCTTTCACTGTTTTATCATGCATTTATATTTGTTTCCCGTGCACAATCCACAGCTATGTTTCATTTATGAGCACTGATCTTACACCTCCATTCCCCTCCTTTCCTTCTCACCTTAACGCTGTAATTACCCTTTTTCCTAACTTACTTAAGTCCTTGAAGCCTTATTCCTTTGCTTTTCTCCATGCATGACTGCTTACACTTTTTTATGCAAAACACATGAAAAACCATTAAAAACCATCAAAAACCTAACCTCTGCCTTTGCTCCTCGAATCTCCCACCACCATACATCACACTTTGCAAATCACAACTTTTAGCTTTTACCTTTAATCACTTACCGCTTGTGCTTGTGATTGCGTTATTGTGAAATCACGCCCCGCTGTTGGTCCCACTACCATGTCGCCCATCGTAAATCTCACTGCGCACATTTTAGCTTTTACCTTTAAACACTTACCGCTTGTTCTTGCGATTGCGACATTATGAAATTGAAAATCACAAATCGCAATGTTTACCTTTTCGCTTAACACTTACCATTGGTTCCTACGATTGTGATATTGCAAAATCGCGCCCCACTGTTGGTCCCACCGCCACGTCACCGATTGAAAATCTCACTTTGCATCATTTATCATTTACCTTTAAACACTTACCCCTCATTCTTGCAATTGCGATATTGCGAAACCAAAAATCACACTTCACACAATTTAACTTTTTGCATCATGCTTACTGCTCATTTTGCTGATGCGATAAGTCCGCCATGTCACTCGTTGCACTGTGTACTTCGCAGAGCTTACCACATCCCAGATCGTAGCAAACAACTTTTACCGTGTCAGCAATTGTAATTCACACATTTCAGTTCATTCTTGTTAATCCTTACCGCTATTCCTTTAAACTTGCGATATTGCGATTTGCGACCTACCACATCACTCGTCACACTTCGCACTTTGCACAACTTAGTTCACTCTTGTTGATCCTTACTGTTATCCATTTAAACTTGCAAAATTGCAATTGCAATATCCCATATCGCAACTTTTGTCCTGCATCACACTCCACCGTCGCATTTTTGAGTTCTGTCCACTCCAAAGTCATTTCTCATGCTATCATAAAGTTTTATAAGGGTTTAATCTGCTCTTTCTGCTTCCAAACCTTGTTTCATGTGTTAAAGCCCCCATTAGCCTCTTTTAGCCCTTTTCTTCCCTCCAAGCTGCAAATTAACTCTTTTTAACTAGAATTAAGTCATGGATAACTTAGTTGCATCTATAGAAGCATGGTAGATAGATCATAGGATAAGTAGAGTGCATTTATCCATTTGGCCAAGTTAAGTGTGGTTTAGGATTAGTTTCCTTTTTGCTATTTGTTTTCTGCAAATTAAATTAGTTTTGTTCCTGTCATTTATTTTTAGCATTTTAATTTAGTTTCTTAGAGTCATTTCCTTCCTGCACATTAAATTAGTTCCATTTCTGTCATTTCCTTTCTTCAATTTAGTTTAGTTCCATTGAAGTGTGACAAACTTCATTGAGAACCCCTAGAAGTAGCACCCTTTCGTAAAGCATAAAATGATGACATGAACAAAATGCATCTATTGTGTATATAGAATTGTCACCTCAAATTTTGTACGAAACACGGGTTGATAAAGTAAAGTAGGGCAGCCCCTGGGAGTTGCAACACTCGTGGTGCAATACCAGGTCTCTCTAGAGATTTTTTCCCAAAAATTTGTTACGGTCAATAGGATTCAGATAACATTCAAATTTGGAATCTCAAGTAAGGAATATCTCCATTACAGGTAAGTGATCTTTGCTCTCGTTTCTGAAATTTCTATGATAATTAGTTAAACAATTTTTGTGTTCATAATTAATTGCATGTTAAATTTGGGGTTATTACATATGGTATCAAAGCGGGTTTCTAATTTATGTGACCTCTAGGTAAAAGTTAAAACTTGATTTTGACTTCATGTTAATGAACCAAGGGCTCGTGGTTGGTACTATTGTGATTATAAATTTAATATAATAAACCTTTATTATAATTAAAGATAAATTTGAGATTTTTTTTTTCATGTAATTATATACATGTTGTTCTTAAATCTAGGATTAAAAATTAAATTAAAATAAATTTTATAAATCTTACATGCTTGTTGCATGCACCTTTCTTCTTAAATCTGTGATTAAATTTTAAATTAAACGATATTTTTTTTATAAATATTACATGTTTGTTGCATTCACCTTTATTTTAAATTATATATATATATATATATATATATATATATATATATTAAAAATATTGTTCTTTGAATAATATATATTCTTACCAACTCGAACATGACTTAACCGAGCTCAAACTGCCAACATTTAACATGTGAGACTAACGTGATAGCCAACTATAATTTGGACAATAAACAAAAAATAAGTGAATTGAACATGTAAATTTATGATCTAGAGTTAGACGCACTACAATTAGAGTCAACATCGATTATGTACAACTAATTTCCACCGTTACATGGCTATTCATATAGTCAAACTACACTAGAAAAACACACTATACACACAGGCTTAGCACTTGATACATTGGGTTATAATGTAGTAAGTACTTTTTCTTGGACTTTCGACTCTTAGTGTCAAATTTATTTATTCAAACTTAGAGATTGGGTCTGGCTTGTGAATTATAGCCATGTACTCGGCCAACCTGCCCAATGCACAACGTTGGCACTCCTGCATACAAGAAGTGCACTGTGTCGATAGCAGGGTTGAACCTGATCTCCATGCTGAAATGAATTCCACCTTCACCAACACGCCATGAAGCCAGGAATTCCACATACATAAGCCTCATAAGCGATGAAGCTAGGAATTTCAGGAAGCACCAACGATTCCACCCTCTTCACGCTGAAGTCAAACGCATCCCAGACCAACCTCGCCTTCTTTGAATTATTCTTTTCATAAGCCGAAGGAACAAGTGAGATCCATGCTATCATGAACCCCATTAGACCAGGTTGCACTTGTGACATTAGGCATTGAGCACAAACCTCGTTGAGGATTAAAGGGTAAACTGTAGACCCTATTTTCTTTCCAGAAGGAATATAGTATTCACAAATCTTGTAGTAACCACTTCCTTTGTTATGCAAAGGGGAGATGGGATTCCTCCACATGCAAGGGCTCGTCCCTGTTCAATATATATATTATATTATCGTAATATATATTTCATCATTCTCTGACATTTACATGCATTCTTTTTCTCATTCCAAAGCCCGATCTGTAAGCTGCAAAGCTTAGAACTATCTTTCATGGTGATTACAAATGGTTGTCCTACATTGATATATGAGGAGCTCAACCTCAAAATCTCTAAAAATATATTCTTGCTACATTATTAAACCCTTTTCTTCTCTTTATGCTCACGCGCAAAGTCCGGTCGACTCACAACCCTTTTTTAATCCTTGGCTTGCGCAATCATTAGACCCTAAGTAGCACGACATTCTCGATCTACTCAAGAAATCCCAAAGGCCGCCGCATTTTGTTTATGGGGCTAAAATTTATTGAAATCTTGGCATACCTGAATGTTTTTTGCATCTTCTAGAAGAATACGACATTCAATCACATTTAGAAGAAAAGCGGAGGAATCAAGAATATTCCAACTTGGAGACTCTGAAATATTCTCGATCAAATGACGAGGAGGAGAGGTTGAAGATTTGGGCGGACAACATGAGGAAGAAGAGGAGAAAGAAAATGAATAATAAAAAGTACAAGAAGATCTGTGTTGAGGCCTCAAAAGTCTATGGTAGCAATAAGGGGGATAACCACCTGGTCTGGACCTTAAGACAATTCCTTTTCCATTTGGGATAGTGGCTCCGACTGGATATAGTGGGACCAGTTTCCCATATTTGGTTTTTTTGTTCGATTGTTGGGTTTCTCTCAAAGGATTTACATGAAGAATTACTAAAAACTAAATCAAATTTATTCTAAAATGCAAAACTTTGAATTTAAGCCTAATTTAATATAACCTGGGATAATACTAATTTGATGCAATCTAAAATGATATCTATTCAATCTATGATGATGAATATCATCACAAATTTAATAGAATTATTACTTTTTAAGATGATTCTCTTGAAAAAACAGTTAACCAAAAGAAAATGAGAAATATATCACATATATCTAATGATCTTATATAAAACAAACCAATTTCTATCTTTATATTGTACAATAGTGCAACTGATATTTCAGATAAAAACAACAGTCAATTTCATATATAATTCATGAAAGCTGGATTCATCACTAACATTCAAAAAACAGAATTATCATACATGATAATAATACGATATGTGTATTGCTCTGTTCATATGATCGGTGATAATAGGCCACATTCAATTCCTCTATCAATAAGTCTTTCAAAGAATACAAAAGTGCATCAACGGTGATCAACAAAATGATATATAACTGAAAAGGCCGTGTTCCATTACTTTATCAAGGCATTCACAAACTTACTTACAATTAAACATTCTTTGCAAATGTTCTCAATAAAATTTTGGACCCTTCTCTAAATGCATGAGAAGCGCTTAAATACTAAACTAACTACAAACTAAAATTAAATTATTACAAAAATGTAGAGGAGGTTTCAAACAACCTTTCTCTAAAAACTTAACTTAAACAATAATCTAGGAACTTTGAACTAACAATCTTGATTTTGCAAAACCCGCCCTTCTTTCTGAGTGTCATCACAAAGTTGACAAATATCTATCATTGCTTTAAGCTAAGCTGGCTGTGATATCCATGACCGAATCTGTCCCTTGAAAATAGCATTTGAGATTACTGACTGAGATATTTTTGTTGAATCTGTAAGAGGCTGAAGAGTTTTATGTTGATGGTAAGGTTTGATCAGAAAATTCCAGTAATTTTCCTGCTCAAACTTATTAAATTTTTCATCATTTCCTCTTGTGTATCTGATCTCTGTCTCCATTTCATTTCTACTTTTCTTGTTCCTGAAAACACATCAGATGTGTTTTCTTTAAGAAGTTTTGTTTTAAACAATTGATCACATAAGCAAACATATAAAATGAAGGTATTTCTCTGAGTGAAAAACTTCTTTTATTACTATATTCAGTGATGTGCTTGGCTAATTAATTGGATAAAATGTCTACCCAATTTAGAATAGATGAATTGATGATTGCTTCAATTAGGGGAACCCAATCTCTTGAAAATCTAGTACTATTAGGCTTGGAAAATATTCTACACAACATACCAACGACATAACAATAAGGATTAGGAATTTTTTCAATTGGGTACGTACCAGACTTATCTTGCTTCAATTCACCTTCATTGTCCTTCCATTCATGGATGAATTTGATAAGATGTGGATGTTTTTCATTGAAAGTATGCACATACTTATTTTCGTATTCCCACTGCGGGGTTGGTAGATGATACATTGCTGCTAAATCCTATGATTTGAAAGAACCCATAATCTCTCCTCTTGAATTCTTGAAAATTATATCTTCAATGTTTAAGTGGTCAATTGCGCACTTAACCATGTTTGTATAAGGAAGAATCTTTGGTCTCGTCGCTATCCTATGAATGTGCGAGCATGCAACGTCAAAAAGGGTTGCATTAGAGGTAGAGTTAGTGCCTATAGTAGAAACTTTGTCTATCACCCTTGGTCCTTCATCTTTGAAGAGTTTGTACATTGCCTCCCATGACGATCTGCCATAGTCTTTGTTGCAGACGGTGTCTGCAAATAATGAAGACATATCTGCATCTTCTGTGGATGATGTTTGAGATATTTTCTTGCCTCTTTTGCTCATTTTGAACTTCTTCAGCCAAGTAATTTATTCCTGAGAGTGAAGCGAATTTAACATATAAGGAGTCTTATAAGAGTAAATCAATCATTTACTTCTAATGCATGAGATAAGATGTCAATCTATCAATCATATTTCATAATTCCTAATTTAATATTTCACCTGGCCTCGCACGTAAGATCTATCAATTGTTTTGAAGCTGTTAAGATCTTAAATTATATTTGATATGACACAAACTGCTTTCACATGCTAAATTCATTTAATACGCAAATCGGAATCATTCCTTATAATATTTTGCGATGATTAATCTTTAAAGGCTTCTAAATGTGATCTGCGCAAATGGAAGATCACAAATTTTATAGGATAGCATTTGAGTGTATATTATAAGTTGCGTGCAATGAAAATTGTAAAAAACTTAAAGTGGACGTGATCGCGAAATATTTTATATTTCCTATTTTATTTACTTGTCGGGTCTGCGGGTATCACAACTTATATCATTTGTTTCTTAAAGCTTTATTGATTAAATAAAGTGTGATGCGAAAAAGGAAGAATAAAACGATGATTTGATGTTTTTACAAGGTTTTTTAATTATTTATTCGGAAAGGCTTCGAGCGCATTTCAAAATTCACATATCTTACGTTTTATAATTATTTTTTAAATAAGATATGTAATATGCGATGCGCTTTTAAGGGAAGAACATAAAATTTTATTTTCTAATTTTTTTGTTTTAGGAAATTATAAAAAGAATTTCCTATTTATTTCTAAAGGGTCCCTATTTAAAGAAATAAATGGGGGGTTGTTGTATAGCACAACAATTGGTGATTCACTTAGATGAACCATATGTCTCTGATAAATTTTTTGAAAATTCTGAACCTTTTTGAAAATAAAATAGTTAAAGGAAGGAAATTTCAAATAAATAATATCTTTGCCAAACAATGAAAATTTCTTTTATTCACTATTCATGAGAATTCCTCTATAAATATATAAGTATGAAAATATATATCAGTCCTTACTTAGTTAAAAAGGATAAAGTAAATAACCTTTGCAGATCATCTTTATATATATTTACTCTTTTTATCCTAGATAGAGCCTCTATTCCAATAGACAATTTTAAGCTTTTGGCAGGGTTACCTTTTACCCAGCTATGATCCATCTTGGCATCCATTATGTGTCATAATTTTCATAAGTAAATTCTAATTTATCAAAACTTTCTCTTATATATTTTTATCTACTTAAAAGCCATTGTCTTGGCTTGGTAGGCAAATAATAACAATGCCATTCACAAATAGTAATTAAACTGATCAAGCTGGCTCTTGATTAGACCCGTTGTCTTTATGATATAATCTCAAGTCATTACACTATTTTGGTAGACAATATTAGTAATGTCAGTTTAACTATTTCTTTATGAAGATGGTAAACAAGCTCATGATGAGACTTATTATCTTTTAAGTTTTTATTTATTTATTTATTTATAAATCATCTCTTTTTATTTTCTTTTGAATTCCTTTTGAAAATTTATAAGAATTTTCGGATGGGATGAATCATAGGTCCTTTTAAGATACTGGATGATAATGTCGAGCTTTAAATTTATTTTTTGCAAGAAGGTTTCTTACTATACAAAAGTTTGTTTTTTGGATTGATAAAAAAATATTCATGCTATATAAAAATGAGAGTTCATCAAAACAAATAACTATTTTATTGAAATTTCATTTTTTAGAAAGATAGAATCAATCTGTCCCTCTAAATATTTCGATTTTCCTTCCTTAACAGTTTCATTTTTTTATAAGTGAAAAGAAAAATCAAAAGAAAGTTATCTGAGATTTGTTTTGAAAGGCCAACTATCAGTACTAAGCAAGCTTTTATTTTTGCAAGAAAAAAAAAACAAAAGATTTTAATATACAAGGATAGAAGGGATTACCTCCTATGAGAAATAGTTTTTCAAAATTTTCCCATTAACAAGCAAATAATCCTTTTTGCCTAATAAATCCTGTAACAGAAATGTTGATGGGCCTATTTCTTCAATTATTTTAAATGGAACTAGCCAGAGTTTTTGAAACTTTGTGTGTTTACCCTTTTCCTCATGCATTTTGTCCCATTTTAATACCAAAACACCAATTTGAAAATTCTTTGAACTGGCAGAAGTTGAATCAAATGAAGCTTTTATTATTTGTTGATGATGGATATGAGTCTGTTTGGATTTTTCTCTTTCTTCTTCTAACTTCAAGATTTTATCTTGTCTAAGTTGAAGGAAGAGGAAATATTTTCATCAATAAATTGTACTAAAGAAAATGATGGTATTGTTACGTTTGTGGGTAGAATTTCTTCTTTCCCATAAAATAACACAAATGCAGAAGTACCTATTGAAGCTTTGTGGGTGATTCTATCTTTTTTTTCTCAGTATGAAAAATACCCTGGTTTATATAATGTACCAGGAACAACCAAAAAAAAGTCTTACACCACTTGTATAACAATGAACCTCCACTCCCTGAGTTACATATATTATCAGAAGGTCATCACAGAACATACGCGAACAAAAAAAGACCAAAGTTTTACCAATTAATACCTTGAAACTATGACTGTATACCCCGCCCCCAGAAAGGCCCAGAAAAAGACATAAATTATTTCTTCTGCCTAGCTCTAACAAAAGGAAACAAAAATGTTTTACTGAAGAGATAACGACAAAATTGAAAATGTAAACTAATGAAACAGCCTCCCAAAATCTCACAGCTATTAAATGACCGGGACAGAGTCCTCCGCCTGAAGACCTTCTGCATTAAAAATCTGGTAGTTCATCTTTCCAGAAACATCCTTCAACCCCTGCTTTGATAGATAATCTGCAACAGTGTTCTTTTCACGATAAATATGTTGAAAAGTAATACCTGTAAAAGCTGATTCTAAAATCTCAATTCTGCGGAGCCAATGAGAGAGCGGGCCCAAGTTAATAATTGAATTGTGATTCAGGTGGTCTATCAGGACCTTTGAATCACCCATGATCCAGATGTGTTCTTCGCCAAGAAAAGAAGCCCACCACATAAGGCCCAATAAAGACATTATTTCCGCTTTCATATTTGTCCCAAATCCACCATTCCAGAACAATTTATAATGACATCCTGTAGATATATGCAGCCAAACTCCACAACCACATATAGATGTGGGTGATTCTATCTGCCCAAAGAGAAAATAATAGTGCTTTGTGTCAAATTTTATGATTTTGTTCTGTAGTTCATTTGATGATTATGATAAGGTTTTTATTTGTATATTCAGTTAATCCATTACCTTGCAGGTAATAGTTAGCTGATTATTTTAATTTAAAACCTCTTTTTAAAGAAAATTATATCATGGTATTTCCAGAAAAGTAAGATGCATTATCAAATATCAAAGCTGATGAGAGACCAAACTTAGTGATTATGAACTGATAATTAAAATCGATAATACTTTGTGTATTAACCACCTTTAATGGGATAGAATTTTCGCGAAGTCCGCAAGCCTTTCGACTGAGGAGGTACTAATGGGATAGCTTCTACCCATTTTGTGAAGTAATCAGTTGTAGTTAGAATATAACTATGTTATTTTGAAGAGTTAGGAGTTATTTCACCTATAATATCTAACCCCCATTGTTCAAATGGTTGTTGGATATTTACTGGATGTAATGGAAATGCTGCTTTCCTTTCTCTTCCTGCTGTAGTTTGACATAATTTACATTTTCTCGCATATTCATCTTTATATTTAAACAAAGTTGGCCAATAATAACTAGCATGCAATATTTTATGAGCTGTAGTGTTTCCTCCGAAATGACCTCTAGCTGGTCCATGATGTAATTCATGCATTATTTTTTTAGCTTAAGTTTTTTCTAAACATCTCAATAATATAGAATCATAATTTATCCTAAATAACACATCATCTATGATTTGATATTGATTTTCTTTAAGTCTTAGAGCACGCTTTGCTGTATAATTGAGATATAATGGAGCATATCCATTTTTCAAGAAAAAATTCAGATCAACATATTGTGATTGAGAATTGTTTAGGCTTACCTCAGACATTTGTATTTCATTTGATTGATCTTCTTCTGTTGGTAAATGAAAGGCTCTGGTTGGCATCCTGCAAAGACCTCGTCCTTTAAAAATTTTAGCTGGATGTATTTCTACATCATATTCTTGAAGTGTGGTAACCCAATTTGCTCTCTTCTCTCCTACTTCCCGTTGAACTAATAATTTCCTTATTATGTGTTTTTAGGAGAAAAGGTATGAAATGTTTCAAAGCTTTAAACATAGCATAAGATTGTTTTTCCACAGCTGAATAATTTAACTCAACACTTTGAAGGTTAGAACTAAAAAACGCAATTGGTGCCTCAATGTTTTGATCATTTAACTATGTCAAAACTACTGCGTATGATGTATTAGAAGAAAATGTATATAATACAAATGTTTTAAGAAAATCAGGAGTTTTTAAGGAGGGATCTTAAATGGTGGATTTTTTGATCAACTCAAAAGAATTTCTCTCTTCTTTTCTGCATTTAAAAATTTAATTTCTCTTAACCATTGATTTTAGGGGTAAGATGATTTGGGAAAAATCTGGAACAAACCCTTTTACAAAATTAATTTTCCCTAAAAATGATTGCATCATTTTTTTATTGTGTGGTAGAGGAATATTTTCAATTTATTGAATCCCATCATGATCAATATGGATTCCTTGTTTAGAAACAATGAACCCCAATAATTTACCTTCCGATAAGGTGAAATAACATTTTTTAGGATTCAAGGAAATACTGTATTTTATACATCTTTCAAAAATGTTTTTTAGGTGATTAATGTGATTAGTTCTATGCTTAGAGTAAAAAATAAGGTCATCTAAGTATATAACAATTGAGCTATTGATTAGTCCTCTGAAAGCTATATCCATAGCACGTTGAAATGTAGCACCAACATTAATCAGTCCAAAAGGCATTTTTTGATATGCGTATGTTCTCCACTTTGTTCTAAATGTTGTTTTTAATCTATCATCAGGATGTACCATGATCTGATTGTACCCTAAAAATCCGTCGAGAAAAGACATCAATTCAGATCCTGCAACTGATTGTAATATCTATTCCATGGTGGGTAAGGAAAAATTGTCTTTCTGACAGGATTTATTTAAATTTCTAAAGTCTATGCAAATCCTAATGTCTCCATTCTTTTTCCTAACTGGAACCATGTTTGATACCCATTTAGAATGTCTAATAGGAAAAATGAATTTGGCTTTGAGCATTTTATTTAATTCAGATTTAATTTGACTTTCTAAATTTGGATGAATTTTTCTATGTTTTTTTTGAACGGGCTTATCATATGAGATCATAGGTATGGTATGCTGAATTATGGAAGTATCAAATGTCTTAAGATCTAAATAATCCCATGCAAAGATATCTTTATATGTTTTCAACAATTTAATAAATGACATCCTTTCTTTAGGTTTTAAACTAGGACCTAAGTTGATGTTTTGAGTTTTTTCTCGTGTACCAAGATTAATCAATTCAGACTTTAAAGTGGAACTTTGAGTTTTGAATTGGTTGCCTTCTAAACCTATATTTCAGATCATAGAGATCTTCCATTTTGACTACATATTTTGGAATTGAATTAGTATTTGGTTTATCCTTAATCTGTAAATTATGTTCATGTTCATCTATGATCTGACCTTCATAAGCTCTGTTTGATGTAATAAAGTCTACTATATCTGCATCATTATTAAATAATCTCCAGTTTGTTACATTTTCAGGAGTGGAAGGCATAAAAATTAACTCAATTGAAAATCTATCTGGGCTAACTTCTTCAGATGGTATGAGTCTAGATGCTACATTAGCAAGTAAATTAGCACTTGCGTTTTATAATTTAGGAACTGTGGAGATATTGAATGAAGTAAAATGAGAAGTACGATTCGGAGCTAATTTTTGATAATGTTTTAAATGTCCCGAAATACAATGAATCATATTTATGACTTGTCTAACAATTATTTCAGAATCTCCATATACTTGCAAATATTTAACATTCAATCCTATAGCTTTATACAGACCTTGTATCAATGCTTCATAGTCGACAGTATTATTTGTACACTGGAACTCGAGTCTACAAGCTAGCATTGTTTTCTCTCCTTGTGGATTGATTAAAATGCAGCTTGCTCCTACACCATCTTCTGATTTTGAACCATCAAAGTATAGAGTCCAAAATAAAGTCTGTTTTGGAATTTGATTACTAAGATTAACAAATCTAGAAACGTCTGATTGAGAAAAGTTTTCAATTTGAGAATTAGTAGTGTTTATTGAAAAAGGTGAAACTTGAGCATTAAATGATCCAAGAAACGATTCAACTGAATAATTTCCTATGATATTATTGGTGAAGGCTACAAGTTCATTTGATTCTTCTAGTTCAGTCACTGTATGTCTCATGAATTTTTCACGTTCAATTATGATTTGATTTGGTTTTCCATTGTATGGTAACCACATGTGTGACCAATCGGTAGAAAAATATCCATGTAACTTTTCAAACCAATCCCTGCTTAAAATAAGACCATAAAATTCAGGGATGTCTGCGACGAAAATATCGATTAATTGCAGTACCTTTGGATTGGAAGATAACCTAATAGACACTGAAAAATTTCTCCAATAAATTCAACTCTTGTTATATCCAATTGAACTATATGTATAGTTGACTTTTGAGGAGTGATATTCAATTTTGTACATAACATTCTTGGCATAATATTTGAAGAAGCTCCTAAATCAATAAGACAATTATGAACATTTTTGTTGAAAATATCATAAGTCAAAAATAAAGGAGGAGTGTGATAAATAGATCTATCACCAATTAAAACAAGATCATTGGGATTTACTTTTTTTTGCAGACGATGGAGGGTTTCCCATATCTTTAGAATCTTGTGCTATAACTGGTGGTTGTATAGGTTCTATGGGGATTTCCTTGAGTTCTCTAAGAAAAATTCTTTGTTGTTGTTTGAGTTTGGTCATTTTTTGTAATGAAATATTTTCTTTAGTCTTTTTCACATCTTCAACTATAGTATATTCCACTATATCTGAAACTATCGAAGTTTTAGAAGTTGTATTAGGATTTGGTGGAATAGAATCTGTCTGAATAGTTTTATATTTTCTAACTGCTATTTTCTCCTTGGTGGGGAGAGATTTTTGTTTCTGATTTGATACAATTGAATTAGAAGAATATTTACTTCTTGTAGACACAGACATAGCTTCACTTTATTCCTTTGTGGGAATTATGAAATCCCATAGACTATTTAATTCAACTTCTTCCTTAGATTCTAGCTATTTTTCAGATGGTGAGGGATCTTTTGTATCTTGATCGGATTCAACATTCAAAATTATGTTTGGAGCTTGAGATGTTGAATAAGGGTTTTTCTTAAATGGGTGAAATGATTTTTTAGGGGTTGAGGTTTCAGAAAACTGTTTCTTTATTTCAATCATATCATTTGACATAGTCTTTAATACTTTTTGAAGGCCTTCAAGATCAAATGGATCTTTCGAGACCTTATTTTTTGAATCTTGACTAAATGTCACTTTCTTGGATTTCTTGTCTTCTATCTTTGAACGTTTTTCTAATGCTAAGATTATTTTATTTATGGAAAGAGCTTCTTTCATGTTCTCTAAAAGGGTAGCTTTACCAACACTATCTACAAAAATAGCAATATTAGAAGGCAAAGAAGAAAAATACCATTCTATTTGTACATCAACATCAGGTTTGGAAGAATTTGGAATTTTGTTTAATAACTTGTTAAATTTGGAGTTGAAATATTTGATCCTTTCCCCTCAATTCGTTTTAATATTGGAAAGAGCATTGATTAGGGATGAAAAATTTCTATCATCTCCAAATTTTGCAAGGAAAACTTGGTCAAAAGTTGCCCAATCAATAATAGATCCTGCTAGAAGTGAAAAGTACCAGGATCCTGCAGATCCTTGTAAAGTATAAGGAAAAAATCTAACCAAAATATATTCATGAGCAACTCCATTTAGATTCATGGCTAACATAAAATTATTGATATGTTCTTCGACTGAAAGACTATCATCTGGATTATATTTATGTAGCCATTTTTCTGGATGATCCAGAAGAGGATTTGGATTGGCTATTAATACAACACCAAGATTCATCCAAGGTCGATTAGCCATAATTGGATTTGAACTTTGTGAAGATATAGAAGTAGATCCAGAAGTATGGGGAATGAATGAAGAACTTACAACTAGAATAGTACTACTTGTAATAGCACTGATTTTTGAGTAGAGGAAATGGAAGACTGAGAAGATGCATATTGAGTAAGAGGATGCGAAGAAGTAACTGAAGGGAAATTTGATGTGACTTCACTTGTATCTGACTTAGATCTGGATATAGAATTTTTTTTGTGAAATGACTCAATTGGAAATTCAAAAGGTGGAATTCCAAGTTTCTCACTTTTAGATCTAGTTAATATACCAGTTTCTCTAAATAGAGAAGTAACAATTTCCGCAGAAGCTTTTGGGTTAACAGGATTTTAAGCAGAAGTAGATATTACTTCTAATTTATGAATTAAAGACTAAAGTTCGGGAGACTCAAGTGAATTCTGAGGAAGATGACTGTCGAGATACTTCAGGAGATGATGGAAAGGTTTCTACTATTTCTGATTTCTAAGTTGGTGATGTAGAATGTGATCGGGAAGTTGTAGAATGCTTTTGGGGAGATCAAATCTTATGAGGGCTTCTAGTTTGAGGTTTAGACTTATATTCCATTCATAGTCGCCGTCCTTCTAGTGCCAAAAATGTTGAGGCCTCATAAATCTTTGGCAGCAACAAAGGGGATAATCACCTAATCCAAACCTTAAGACAATTTCTTTTCCATTTGGGATAGTGGCTTCGACTGGATATAATGGGACTAATTTCCCAGATTTGTTTTTTTGGCATGATTTTTGGGTTTCTCTAAAATTATTTGCATGAAGAATTACTAAAAACTAAAACAAATTTATTCTAAAATGAAAAAAATTGAATTTAAGCTTAATTTAATCTAACCTGGGATAATACTAATTTGATGCGATCTAAAATGATATCTATTCAATATGTGATGATGAAGATCAGCATAGATTTAATAGAATTATTACTTTGTAAGACGATTCTCTTGAAAAAATAGTTAATCAAAAGAAATTGAGAAATATATCACATATATTTGATGATCATATATAAAACAAACCAATTTCTATCTTTATATCATAAAATAGTGCAACTATTATTTCAAATAAAAACAATCGATTTCATATATAATTCATGAAAGCTGGATTCATCACTAATATTCAAAAAACAAAATTAGCATACATGATAATAGTACCAGATGTCTACTGCTCTGTTCATCTAATCAGCGATAATAGGCCACATTCAATTCCTCTATCAATAAGTCTTTCAAAGAATACAAAAGTGCATCAACAGTGATCAACAAAATGATATATAATTGAAAAGGCCGTGTTCCATTACTTTATCGAGGCATTCACAAACTTAATTACAATTAAGCATTCTTTGCAAATGTTCTCAATAAAATTCTGGACCCTTCTCTAAATGCATGAGAAGGGTTTAAATACAAAACTAACTACAAAATAAAATTTAATTATTACAAAAATGTAGAGGAGGTTTCAAACAACCTTTCTCTAAAAACTTAGCTTAAACAATAATCTAGGAACTTTGAACTAATAATCCTGATTTTGTGAATCTTGCCCTTCTTTCTGAGTGTGATAACAAAGTTGAAAAATATCTAGCATTTCCATAAGCTGAGCTAGCTGTGATATCCGTGACCGAATCTGTCCTTTGAAAATAACATTTGAGATTACCGACTGAGATTTTTTGCTGAATCTGTAAGAGACTGAAGAGTTTCATGTTGATGGTAAGGTTTGATTAGAAAATTCCAGTAATTTTCTTGATCAAAATTATTAAATTTTTTGATCATTTCCTCTTATGTATCTGCTCTCTGTCTCCATTTCATTTCTACTTACCTTGTTCCTGAAAACACATCAGACATGTTTTCTTTAAGAAGTTCTGTTTTAAACAATTGATCACATATAGACTGAATAATCTCATTTGATTTCTTGGACGTCTTGGTCACTGATTTCTCTGTTTGATTAATTTGTGCTCTCCATTATGCAAATAAAAATTCTTTGTGAAGCATATCTATTTGTGGTAGATTAGCTTTTTTTCCTGTATCTGAAATTTTCCACTGAATGTGTTCTTCAATTTTCTTTTCAAGTCTTTCACATTCTAGTTTTTGAATTTCTATTTGTTGAATCATTATCTTATTGGAATCACAATAAGAATCAATCATTGAAGCTTGGTGACAAAAAATTTCTTGTTCTTTCTTTAACATAGAGTTTACGTCAAGTGCTTCTTTGATGAATTGTTCTAACTGTTGTTGACTCTGTAATTCAGCCATTTCTCTTTCCACATGTGCTTTCTTTTCATTAAGCTTTGTCTGAGACTTCAATTTGAGGCTTTCAATATCTTCATGAAATTGAGCTATGCTTATTTTGATCTGCTCAATGGACTTGGCTTTCTCTTCATTTAGCAACTGTTCTAATTCTTGTACTCTGGCTTCCTTTTGTTTCAACAATATTCTAACCTCAGTAGCTTTATCAATAGTAGCGGTGGCATATGCCTCTGCATATTGTGATAACTTGGTTAGATGTTCAGTGATATCATCTGAGGAATCCTTCCAAAGTACATCAACTAATTCATCTGTTGGTTTTGGAGTTGTTTCATCAATCCTTCTTCTTTTATTTGTTTTAACCACAAATTTGTAGCTAGGACTATAGAAAATGTCTAATGATGGAATATATTCATTCTGCAGAACTATCTAATTTGTAGGGTAGACCGGTATGATTCCTTTGTCATGCACTGCTGGAACTCTTTGTAGCGGATTGATAGTCTCAACTATTTTATGTGAAGGTTGTGGTGTTTGAAAACTTGATGTTTGATCGATATTGGGATTTTCTTTGGGAGTATTTATTTCTTCAGAAAATTCTTCCCATTCATTCCTTAGATGTTTTACCTGAGACAGCTTGGGTTGATCTTACATGCTATGAGTATGTTGAACAATTTCAGAATTTGATTTTTTCCCATTTTTCTTTGTTTTCTCCAACACTTCTATCTCTTGAAGAATTTGGTCAATTTTTGAATTTTCTTTCTTAGATTCAGATTCCTCAGATTGATCCAAATTATCAGACTACTATGGTTATTGACCTGATTCATTTTTAGATATATCTTTTATTTCATCATCTATAATAACAATTGGAGTGTGTTTTTCATCTTCAATAGTCAACAAATTCAAAGGAACGTTTTCTAGTCTCTTGTTTCTATATGCTTGAAAAGATTCAACATCTTCTTGACTTAATTGAATATAAACATATTTGGTAATATCAGAAAAAATTTTCATGCCTAGGAAGAAATCATCAAATCTATCTTCCTCCTTTACAAAAGGCTTCATTTTTAGCTCTGTGATGTAATTTTTAATCACATCTTTGGGATCATATAATCTTCCTGGCATAAATGCCAATCTCAACAACTGAATCTTGGGAACCTCTTTGTATGTATGACCAATATTAGCCAGAGCAAAGGTGTCGCGCTGTAGAGGGAAAGTAGGCCAAATAGCCTTTTTACCATCCCTTAACTGCTTTGTGACACCGTTGACAAGTTGATATGCTATTTCTTTTGCAAGTAATTTATCTGGAACATAGTAAGGTAAAACATGGGGAGAAGCATGACTCCTAAATACTCTAATATATGTGAAATTTTCTGAACAAAAAACCATCTTTCTACGGGAATAATATCTACATTGGCTTCTTCAGAAATAAATGAGCCTTTTTGTTGAAAATCATCTAATGCACGAGAAATATGACTCTGTAGCAGATTTTATAGAGGTGTAAGTGGAACTCGGAATCCGAGAGTTCTTTATGGTAAATATGAATCAGGGTAGGGTTTTTGGTGGTCCATTTCTAACCCATGGTAGGAAAATTAGAAGTAAAACAAATGGTGTCCATGACATAAGCATACAGATAAAAAAGAGGTATTTATCTGAGTGAAACACTTCTTTTATTCCTATATTCAGTGATATGATTGGCTAAGTAATTGGATAGAATGTCTGCCCAATTTAGAATAGATGAATTGATGATTACGTCAATTAGGGGAACCCAATCTCTTGAAAATCTAGTACTATCAAGCTTGGAAAATATTCTACACAAAATACCAGTGGCATAATAATAAGGATTAGGAACTTGTGCAATTGGGTACGTACCAGAATTATCTTGCTTCAATTTCCCTTCACTGTCCTTCCATTCATGGATGACTTTGATAAGATATGGATTTTTTTCTTTGAACGTCTGCACATACTTATTGTCGTATTTATGCTGTGGGGTTGGTAAATGATACATTGCTACTAAATCCTTTGCTTTGAAATAACCCATAATCTCTCCTCTCGAATTCTTGAAAATCCTATCTTCGATGTTTAAGTGGTCAATTTCCCACTTACCATGTCTGTATAAAGAAGAATCTTTGGTCTCGTCGTTATCTTGTGAATGTGCGAGCATGCAACGTCAAAAATGGTTGCATCAGAGGTAGAATCAGTGCCTGTAACAGAAACTTTGTCTATCACCCTTGGTCCTTCATCTTCGAAGAGTTTGTACATTGCCTCCCATGACGAACTGCTATAGCCTTTGTTGTAGATGGTGTATGAAAATAATGAAGACATATATCCATCTTCTGTGGATGATGTTTGAGATATTTCCTTGCCTCTTTTCTTCATCTTGAACTTCTTCAACCAAGTAATTGATATCCTGAGAGCAGAGTGAATTTAACATATAAGGAGTCTTATAAGAGTAAATCAATCATTTACTTCTAATGCATGCGAGAAAATGTCAATCTATCAATCATATTTCATAATTCCTAATTTAATATTTCACATGGCCTCACACGTAAGATCTATCAATCATTTTAAATCTGTTAAGATCTTAAATTCTATTTGATGTGACACAAGCTTCTTTCACTCGCTGAATTCATTTAATACGCAAATCGCAACCATTCCTTATAATATTTCGTGATGCTTAATCTTTAAAGGCTGGGAAATGCGATTTGCGTAAATTTCAGATCCCAACTTTTATAGGATAGCGTTTGAGTGTATATTATAAGTTGCACGCAATGCGAATTGCGAAAAACTTAAAGTGGACGCGATTGTGAAAGATTTTATATTTCCTATTTTATTTTCTTGTTGGGTCTGCGGGTATCGCAACTTATATCTTTTGTTTCTTAAAGCTTTATTGATTAAATGAAGTGCGATGCCAAAAAGGAAGTATAAAATGATGATTTTGATGTTGTTACAAGGTTTTTTAATTATTTCTTCGAAAAGTCTTTGAGCGCATTTCGCAATTCGCATATCTTATGTTTTATAATTATTTTTGAAATAAGATTTGTAATATGTGATGTGCTTTTAAGGGAAGAGAATACAATTTTATTTTCTAAGTTTTTTATTTTAGGGAATTATAAAAATAATTTTGTATTTATTTCTAAAGGGTCCCTATTTAAAAAAATAAATGGGGGGTTGTTGTATAGCACAACACTCTGGAAGCATCTGCAGAGAAAGAAAAGGAAATAGAATTTGGAAGGTACTTCGTTCTGCAATGCAAATTTTACACGATTGGAGGATATTAGCTGGAGACAAAGATATCTCCCCATTTCTCTATCATTATTATGAGTTTATTTTCTTGTTTATATTTTTCCCCTTCTAAAAAAAGCTGGATTTTAGAAATCTTCATTTTAAACAAGCAGCGACAAATAAAATATGGAGCTTCGTTTTGTTAACTTTATGAGAGAACAATGTGATTTTTTGGCATTTTGCAAAAATCTTATTGTAGAAAAGAAAGAAAATATGAACATGCATTAAAATAAATTGAATTTTAGGGCCTACCAAAAAAAATGGTAATTAGGGTTTCTGTGAGTATGGAATTTTGCCTCAACGCAAAATGTGATTCTAACTCATTTAGTTCACATGGAATTATTGGCTTTACAGTTATGAAATATATTGGCGTGTATTCTGTTACTGTGAATTCTAATCGCAAGTGTAAAAAAAAAGATCACTTTAGCCATGCATAACAAACAACCCTAACATCAAATGTGGCTTTCAATTTCCTTAGATTTGCAGTAGGTGATCAGAATAAATGCTACAAAAACTGAGATATATGTAGTTAAAGATATTAAATAGAGAAAATAAACAAGAGTTACTCCATACATCCAATAGACAAGACAAGAATTATAAAGATTTTTTTGTATTACGACACTTGGGAAGGGAACAAAGAAAGATGTTATGAGCCCCCCTCAATGGGATGGGTTATTGTATGTCCTCAGTGCTTTAGATCCAATATATCTCGCCCTTGATGGTGCAGGAAAACCAGACAAAATAGAACTCAAAGGGAGGTCACAAGAAAAAGTAGAAAAACTATGACAATGATGGAGGATCAAAATCAAACCAAAAGTATAGATCAAAAGGAGATTAAAAAATGTGATGAATGAATGGAAAACCCTTCTCATTATAAAAAAATATTGAGTCAGTTTAGATATTGGTGCATAGTTAAAATAGTATTAACCAAATATAAATCCAAATTACTTGGAATATTTTATTATTTTTGGTGGAGAGAAAATGAATTTAGAATTGGTTAAATCCCTTTATTTAGAAATAATAAATAAATAAATGATTTATTTATTGTTTCAATGATGAGGTTAAGGATTAATTAAATAAATAATGATTTATTCAATTATTTATAAATGATTTAGTCAAATTTAACAAGAAATATTATTAAATAATTATTTGTACATAATAACAAGATAAATAATGATTTATCTAATTAATTTTCATGTTTTGGGTTAAATGTGACCAGGAATATTAATTAAATAGTGGTTTAGTTAATTATCCCTTGAGGAACATCAAACAAATAAGGATTTATTTAATTATTCCTCATGGGGTTTCCTGTTTAGGCCAGAAATAATTTAATGAACTATGGGTTATTTAATTATTTCTCATAGTGAAAGAAATTTTACTATGGTAAAATTGGTCTTACATGGTGTACTTTAGTCCATCTAATAGTAACAGGTTAGATGACCAAAAAATTGGTTTAACATAGTCGATTGCTCTTACTTCATGAAACCATTGAACTCTTCATTGCCTCTGGATTAAGATACACAAAGCCAATTCAAATTAAAAATTAGTGGTTAAAATTTTACAGGAAAGAGAATTGTTGAGATTTCTTCTTGCTTTAAATAAAATTATGAAAAATCTCAAGAGGTGACAAAAATTAGGAATTAGTTCCTAGATTAGCTCCAGTTTGTTGGGAGGGAGTTAATGCATCCTAAATTTGAGTTGAGAGGATTTATGAGGCTGTTAGATTCTCCTGCTATATAACAGGTATCCATACGTTTGTTTTGGAGAGTGTGTGGGTGTGTGAATTATGTAATCTCCTGTTTGAATAATAAAGCTTGCCAATGCCCTGTTGTGTGGACGTAGCCCAGGAGGTTTGGGTGAACCAAGATAATATTTTAAATGAATTGAGTTCTCTGTAGGCCTGGCCATGGTGTAGGATGTTAGTAAACCGGATCGATTTTTTTCTTGACAGAAACATTACAACCTTTGTCCACATAGAGTTTAACTAGTACAAAGTTGGAACTCGAGCAACCTTGCATAATACTTTATAAATATCATGTTTACTTTATTTCCATGTCCAAAATAAACTGCATCACCTTCTCTTTTTATACAGAAGCATGGAAAAAGTGTAGTGTAGAGCCATTTCAATTCCTTAATCCCATTTTATAGATTGGTTTTTGTTGGGATACCTTTCATACAATCTGTCAGATTTAGTATTATTAGTTCACTTTAATCTAAAAAAAATATTATTGACATATTGCTATCCAAAATGATTGAAATTTGATTGGAAGCTTATATTATGTTATATACTAACCTAAAATGGCCTTGAGCTCAAATTGGTTGTCGCTAACCTTAGCAGAAAATATTAATATATTGTTGCTTCAAATGGATAAATTCTGATAAAGAGTTTATGTTTAACGGGCTACCGGTGTGAAGCAGCTCTTAATTTGCTTCACCAAGTGGCCCTTAGGTTGTCTTTCTTAAAGGTAAAGAATGTTATTTTTTTGGCTAGGAGAACTAGACAATTTGTCTTGTTTTTTGCAAAGATGTTGATATTTTTTTTATATAAATTTTATTGCGGGGGAGGGATTTACACATCTCTTATTGATTACGGGCTTCAGAATTATAAAGGAGTAAATAAATTAACGTGGCACGTAGATTATAATGTTAAATTATAGCCTCAATTTCAGCTCATGTATTTATTTGAATATAGATTTCTATGGATAACAACCGTTTTAACTTTTAATAATCTCTTAATGTCCTTGTTGGTGATGAGGTTTTGAACCGTAAAAAACCAAACGATTTTTTTTGTGTTCTTACATGATTGAATAGTTAAAATATTTGCAAAGATGGATTCATCAAACGCATAGGGTTGCAAGTTACTTTAATATAATTAATTAAAGATAAGAATATCACTTTTAATGCATTCATGTAGGGATAGAAAGATATATATTTTAATGGGGATGTAATATGTTCATGCCAAAATATGGTATGGTTTTTAACACATATGGCAAAATAATATTTATAGTGCATGCATTTAAGCTTGTTATTTTTTCTCCCAATGTTCATTGCATATGTTACAATTCACAATATTCTCCTCCAAAGAAAGGAATATATTAATTGACTAAAGTATGTGGATTTTTTTAATTCTTTTTATATTGGAGTCTAACAAGGTCATGATAAGTTCAACAATGGTTTAAAGAGTATTTGCAGGGAAATTTTAACTTTTTTGGTGGATCTTTGAGGTTGTGAAATATTATGAGATGGATGTTAAGCTTGAGAACAAAAAGCTAATAAAGGGAAGACCAGAATCCTTCATATACTTTTAAACTAAGGGAGTTAGAAAAATCATAAGCATAGAAAGAGAATCAAAGGCATAAGCAAAAAATAATCCATTTGATTTTAGACTGAAAGTAGATAATCATCGAAGACAAACATTCAAGTGAAATATAGAAAGGCAAGAAAACTTATTTAACTTTCATAGATTTCATCATCAAGAGCAGAAAACATTTAAGATGCACAAACAAATATAACCATAGAAGGAGAGAAAAACCATAAAAATATAAGATTACAACTATGAAAGGTCCTTTGAAACAACCAACTAAGTAAATGCAAAGAGCACGATTGAAACAAACTTCTTTGATAAACCTAGGCAATGATGCTTTAAAGAGATGATTCCAAGAGCAAAGTTTTTAGCGGCAACAAATATGCAGGGCTAGCCATGAATAATGCTTGATACCAACTGATCTAAACCATTCAAGAAATAGACAAGCTTATGAAATCCTTAGAGAGAAAAAAGATGAATACTCTAATATATCCTAGCAAAAGAAAACATTAAGGCAGTGAAGAACAAACAGTCCTAAGGTGTCATTAGCAAACATGTCTTAGTCTAAATTTTTTGTCCTAATGCAACATAGGAAGATGGAAACATAATGAAAAACTGGAAAAAATGAACAAAACAGAAACACATCACCATCAACCAGGCTTATGGATCCTGCAAACATTCCTCCTCCATCAACAAACAAATCAGGGCATGCATGAGCACCAAGACATCAATTTCTTTTCAACACTCCAAGAGACTATGTATTGCTTCAGAATAAGTCATCAAAATCCAGCCGAATACATAAGAGCCTCATGCTCTATTTATGGAGCAAATGAGGAGGTGGAAACCAAAAGAGGCTTCCAAAAACCCTAATTTAGTCATAAATGTCATAAATGTGCTTAACGACCATGCAAGGCCCAAGAAACATAATATATAAGCTAATAAATGAAAAATATCATAACATAACTCCTCAATCAAATCTGGAGTGATTTTCCCAGGAAAATATTAAAAAATCATTTTGCCATCAATTTGTGTGTTTTGTTGACTTTTGGCACTTTTGGTCCTATGTGCGTAGTGCCAAAACATCAGAAAATATGTGTACTTACAGTCCAGTTTTGACCTCCTTCCTCGTGTCAGATGTTGCTCCATGATGGCTCATTGGAAATCTTATCAAGTTGGATTTCTAGATATACCCTTTTCTTTCTGAATGAATTCCATTTACTTGTCCAAAAATCCATTCTCCCAACACTGCTCGGTGCATAGCACCACCTTCAACAAAAAATAGGCTCTGTTGTAGTCAAGCTTTGGACCACTTCTTGATGTCAGAGTTTTCTTTGTGATGGCTCGTTGGAAAGCTTGCTCAGTCCTATTTCTAGATGTGCCTTTGTTTTTTTGACTGGGTTCCATTTTCCTACCCAAAAATCCATTCTCCCAACACTGCTTTGTGCGTAGCAGCTGGTCTGAAAAGGAGGTAGAAAGGTCAAATGTTGGGTGTTTTTTGACCTTTTGAGGGGGTAAAAATGATCCAATTGATCTTAAATTTTGTGGATAGACTATTGGTGATCTAAAAAATCCAAAAATGTAAAATTTGAGAGCTGAATATCCACCAATTTTGTGCATAGCGCCTAGGGTGTTGCGCTCCAAGGGGTAAAAATTTGGAAAAAAACAAAAGTTGTCCAATTTGCCTCAAACTTGGTGGAGAGTTCCTCCAAGGGTTTAGATAAGAATATAAAAAATCTTGAGTTATGTATCCAAGTTTTTTGGTCTTTTACTCTCTCTGAATTCTTTAATTTTCAATGAATTCTTTGTTTCTCGCACTGCTATCTCTTTCATTGGAGTTGACACTTCTAACTTTTGTCTTAATTTTACCTTCTTCTCATTTAGGCCTTCAAACTTATCATTACCTCCTTTACTTTCTTTACTATCTTCTTGGCTCTCAAAATGATCACTATCCTCTCCACTTACTTCATTTTGGCTCTATTTTTCATAGAGGTCCTCTTCTCTGTCACTTTCTACACTGTCACTGTGGATTCCTTGGTCATTCAGAAGCTGATTAGTGTCATGATAGTTATGACAGCTGTCATGACTGTCATGACTATTCCCTTTCGCATCATGGTCTCTCTCATCAGTATTATTATCTTCATTACTCTTTTGGTTATTTCATTCACCTTCAAATTCTAACTCAGCTTCATCATTGGTCTACTTTTGATCTTCAACTCCTTCATCCTTATATTCCTTTGATTCTTCATTTATCATCATCCTTCACGTTATTATTATCTGCACCATTATTGTACTCACTGTTATGCACAAGTCATCTTTCCTCATGGATGTCATGTGAACCTTCTTTTTCATCATCATTCTATTGCTGCTCCTCTTTAGACTCTGTTTTTTCCCTACTGTCTTTACCATTTTCACTATGTTCATCTTCTTCATTAGGCTTTGTAGCTGCCTCACTGTTTTCTACTTTTGCTTTATTTCACCACTTTTTTCCATGCTATCATTATCCCTTTGATCTTTCTTATTAGGCTCTGCCTCTTGCTTGTTGATGTCATCTCCTTTGTTCTTCCTTTAACCTTGTCTTTGACTCATTGATTCTTCTTTAGACATGGTGGCTGGTTTAGAGGAAAAGGTCTTTTAAACTTTGTGTGAGAGTCTGTAGGTCAAAGGATGACACTGAGTGATGTAAGGAAAAAATTTGCAAATGAGCGCCAAATGAAATATTTATGGGAATAATTCAGAGTTTTAGGAGGAGGGTTATATGCACAAAGGATATTTAGGCTAAGGACAACCTCTAACTTGTGAATTTTTCCTTGGAAGGGTTAAATATTTGATCTTTACTGAGATTAGGGTTTGGTCATTTTAAGCCTTAAATGTCCTCCTTTTTTATGAAAAGATTGTTTGAAAAGTGAGGAAGAGAGTTACCAACCTTATTTATTTGATTGCAGGAGGTTTGGAGGTGAAATTTTGAATTTTTGACCCTTCTTAGCAATTTGAGACACACTCTGCCTGTGCGTAGCGCCAGTCTTTCTGTGCATAGTGCCATTTTGAAAAAGGCATTTGGAGGCCTTCCCGCTGTTAGAATTTGGCCTGTGATATCTCGTTGGAAATATTGACTTTTCTACGTTCCAAATATACAATTTTTTACTGTTTGGAGTTGATTTTCCCAAGACTGGTCAAAAAGTCCTAAATGATGGTGCAAAAATGTAGAGTGCTGGTGCAGACCAGTTTTGGATGACTTTCTCAATTAAAAATTGAGCTCATGATATATCATTGGAAATATATTCAAGTATAGTTGTCATTTTAGTTATTAAGAAAGTCATTTGGACAATCCAGCTGTGAGAAAAACTGATTTTCCCAAGGTCAATCTGGAAGTGCATAATTTCTCCCATGACACCTGTATTTTTGAAATTTATCCAAAACCATGATACCTATGTAAAAAATTAATGAGGTTTCTATTCTTGGCCCTATGATGGACAAAAACCTCTCTCACATTTTCCAAATTCATCTCTGTTTGGTTAGAAACACAGTTTGAAACAAAACTAGCCCTAGGTGTGACACATGGCTTGTCTCTTGGAATGAATTCTTGGAAAATGATGGAGGAATGCTGTTTATAATCTGGTATAGACTTATTCTTACTGAAATGATCTACAAAATTAATCATTTTCTCTTTTTCCTCCTTTTTATATCAAATCCTAGCTTAGTTGGAAGAGGAAATTAGGGTTTGGTGTAGGGGATTTAGGACCGCGTTGCAAAGGGAGGGGAATGAAGGGGTTAAGGGTTGTCTAAATTCTTGGGGAAATTTTGGGGGATAGGGATAGATGTTAGGGAGTAGGGAAAAGTTGAATTTCAAGAATTGAGTGAGGGGAAGAGGTTCAAAAGGTCAAAACACAAGCCTAGTCTCAAAAAGTGTCAAATTGTGGCAATAGACTAGGTTTTGTAGAACAATGATGATTTTGAGGGATAGGAGTGATGGGGAATATTTGTGAAGGTATATTAATGATAGGAGGAGGTGTAATAGCATCAATATACAATCCTTGTTGATAATTTTATCATGGAGGTCGTGATACCAAGAAAATTTCCCTAAAAAACCCTAGTTTTCCTGTCTCCCTTGTTGCAAGATGCCTTCATTGAGTAGAAAACCTCTTACCTTAACAATTTCTTCTGCTGGTTGGCCTCTTATTACTTCTAAAAAAGTTTCAATATAGCCCATTACCTTATGTGAAAACTTTTGAAGCTGAATGGTAGTCTTTTTGGAGATGATGATCTTGAAAAACATGAAACCCTAATTTACCTAGTGGGGATTCTTTGAGCTCTCTTTGACTGAAAATTCGTTTGGAATATTCAAGTGTAAAAATAGAGTATTGAAAAAGTGGTGTATTGAAGATCCAAAATACAATGTACTTGTTTTATCTAAAGAGTCTACTGAGATAGTTTAGGGACCATCAATTCTTGAGGGACTTGGGGATCATGGGCATCAGTTAAGCTTGTAGGAAATCCTATGTGGCAAATGGAGTTATGGAAAAGGAAAAAAATAGAGTGATGAGGTTATAGGTGGGAAAAATAGGATGTAGATGAGTGGAATAATCCTATGAGGTGTTTTTTAGAAGTGGTAAGTTGACCATGGAATGAAAAAATAGTAGAATAGTGAAAATTTTCTCTAAGGATAATGAAGGCAGTGAGATTTCTAGAACTCACAATGTTTATGAATTTTGTTTCTAGAAATATAGGATAGAAATTTAGTCATCTACAAAGGAAAACAAAAAAATTACTGATGACTAACAGTGGCTCCACTTGGGGAGGGCAACTCCTTTTTGGGAGGTGTCTAGAACTTGAGAGTTTAGATCTCTGAGCTTTGAAGACTAGTGCCTTACTTGCACTTTGCAGATATTTATTTCTTCATTTGCTGATGTTATTTTGAAGCTATGATCTCATAATTTGAAAAGACATGTTTGCTTCAATCTCTTTCCTACCTACCCATCTTACTTGGCCTAACATTTTTTCTTCACTTGGGTGCACTTGGATTTTCAAACCCTCGACATTTTTACTTTTGAAAACACAAATCAAACTATCTAATTGTACCCTTATTTCTTCCAAGAGTTCAGATTAGGCTAATGAACTCTTTTTATTTTCTACCTAATCTACTCCTTTGTCAAGATTAAGCTGTTTGAAAAAATTTATTCTCTATCCTACTAACATGAAATTGAAAGCATGGTAAATCAAGATTAGGCAATCTGACTTACCATGAGTTGTGGCATAAGAAAAAGCTGCACACAAATTTTATTTTTGTAAAAGCACAAGTAGAAAAGCAAGGGCTGTGATTTATCATTTGGTAAACATTCCTATATTTCTCTTTGGTTCAGTTTTAAGCATGTGGAACTAGCATTCTTCATCCTTAATCTACTTTTTTTGACAAGTCAAGTTTGAATGATTTTGACAAGCATCTTTCTCACTAACTTATCAACAATAAATTGAAAACATGCTCAACCATGATTAGGCTAGATGACTGAACAAGACTTCTTTATGAACAAGTAGTGGAATTTAGGCTTGCACACTTTCATTAAGACTATTTTTTGGGTATGGGACTGTACCTCTTCTTTTCATCTGCCCTCTTTTTCATTTTTCTTTGCTTTTTTCCTTTTCTCTCTTCTTGGTCAAAAAAATCTAAAACTAAAGGTAGAAATATGCTCATAGTACTGAGATTATTTACTTGCCTTTCTATCCTAATCTAACCTATACATTATATACATTCAGCTGGTGAACTCTCTTTTCCAATACATCTAATCAAGCAGATGATTCCATGAGTGATCTTGGTTTAGCTCCTTGAGTATGTGGGACAAAAAAAAGGGCCACTCCCATCTTACTTTCTTTTGAACAGTGGTGCCTAAAATTCTCTTTAAACCTTGCATCAAAATACTCTTAACATGTTTCACTCCCTCTTCAAATGTATTTAACAAATCCGCAAAGGGATCTTGAAACAATACTTGAATGTGAAGATTTGGTAAATAAGCTTGATCTAGGACTGGTTCTTCCTCCACTTGACTGAGCTTGGGACTCTTTTGGGAAAGAAAATCTTCCTCTTCCTCATGATCATCTGAACTGGTGGACTCATCATAGATTGCAATGTTGTCTTCAAGAAATCCTCATATGCTCTGATTTAGTGAACTGAATTATGTGTGAAGGCCATCATGTTGATGAGCAGGAGCACTCTTAGGTAATAAATCTTCTTGAGAAAGAAGTGTAGCAACTCATATGTGATTGTAAATCTCCAAGCCTTCATCTACAATTTGAAATTCAATAGGGCTTGGTGGCTGCATATCTGAAGCTGAAGAGGATTCTGTGTCCCAAATGATTTCATCGACGATTTCAGGAAAATATTTTTCACTTACAATTTTCTCAAGAAGTTCTTTTTCTTCTCCAATTTCAAAATCAAAACTGAAAGACTGCTGATTCCTAATCACATGAAATTTATTGCTGATTGGCTAATCTGAAGTGGAACAAAGGGTCAAAGATCCTTCACTTACTTCTGAACTTTCAAGGCTTCCCTCATCAGTGGCATAGATGGCATGAACTAGCTTAATACTTTTTTGAAGTCGATGAAAATGATATTCCTCCCACAAACCAATTACTGATTGCTCTACAAGGTTAGTTTCTATTTGAAGGATATCATCATCAGATTGATAAAACTTTGGAAACTTATCAAAATAAGTAGTGTCACCAATGAAACATATTGTATTATCAGTTTTCTCTTCTTTGAATTGATCTACAAGTTCACTTTCTGATTTATGGTAGATGGAATTAGTAGGAGAAAGAATAGAAATATTTTGTTTACATGAAGGTTTAGAGGCTGGTTTCATGTTTAACATATAATTTATTTCCTCTTCAGTCAAAAGAGGAGGAATTTTTCTTGAGCCTCACCTAGAAGAGATGGTGAATCATCACTTATGCCTTCTGAGAGATCTTGTGGGTTTTCTTCTATACCTTGATTGATTTCTTCCTCAACTAACTCATCTAGGATTTCATGATAATTATCTTGAGAATGAAATTCATGGATTGCAGCTAAGATATCTTCAGGATGAAAATTTATTAAATCTTGATCACTATCTATAAGATATTATATGATATCTGGAGATTGATCACAAAAATCTTCAGCCAATGATACAGATGGGGAATTTTGTTTATAATGCTCATAAAATGCCTTGTGTATATCCTTTAAGGAAAACAAGCTACCAGGTCTTAGACTCTCATACCATTCTGTTGCCTTCGCTTCTAATGTTAGCATGAAAATCTTCATAAGGCAGTCCTCATGTCATTCAAATTTTAACCCCCATACATGGATATGAAACTTGATGAGGTGTAACAAAGGGTCATCAAAATTTTCATCTTGAAACTTAGGGAGGTTTTTGTCCCAATATATTTGAGGAAATTTGTGTGGGAACCCAGGGATGTGATCTCTATTCATTGGAGCATATCTCATTTGTATCCTTGGATCCATGTTTGTAAATTAGAAAGGGCCACTGAATCTTTTCAACTAGTCTTAAAGTTCTCTACCAGTGGAGTCTTTAGGTCTATTGAGATTTTTGGAGTCTCCGGGTGGAAGGTTTCAAATTTGCTATGCACCATCAACATGATTTGGATTGCTTCATGCATTCCTAGGGGATTTTATGAGAACTAGTGGGGTCAAAAGGGCTACTGAAGACTAGTGGAGTCACCAGGTGCATGATGTTTACTGTTTTAAGGATGTTATTTTTGTCCACCATCAACAACTAAATACCAATTTAAGGATGTTTCTGAGATTTCTGAGATCTAAAGAATACTTAGTTTGTCACTAACTCAGAATGTCCCACCGTGATCGCCATTATGTTAGTGTGGCGATGAGGTGGCAGATTCACTAGATTTTCTAAGTCAAACTGAGGGTCTAAAGAGTCTCAAGAGGTGTCCAAGAAACTATATACTTAGAGGTCCCACCATGATTGCCATTATGTTGGTGTGAGCAGTGGGATAAATCCACAAGGTAATACTCTTAAGGGTTTTTTGAAAGGTTTAGGGAAGTATAAGTTTGTTTATCATTCAGAGTCCCACCATGATCGCAATTATGTTAGTGTGGCGATGATGTGGCAGATTCACTGGATATCCTTTTAACAAGGGCTTTTTAATTCCTAACGGATACTTAGATTGTCACTAACTCATAAGGTCCCACCATGATCGCCATTATGTTAGCTCCCTGTAATTTCCTAGATTGATTGAGATACAAATGGGTAGGGGTAACATCAAACCAAGCTTTGGAATCCAAGGACCTAGCCTTCCTAGATCCAAAGAGGGATCTCTCTATTAGGTGCAAAGATGTGAACTTGTTTGCTGATTAGGGTTTATTTTAGGCTAGTTATGAAGTATTGGGTTTGTTGATTTTTTTTGGTTGGGTATGATACTTAGATAGATTTTGATAGAAAACAAGGAAAACTTCAAGTCATTGGGAAATGGAGTCTAACAAGGTGATGATAAGTTCAACAATGGTTTAAAGAGTATTTGCAGGGAAATTTTAACTTTTTTGGTGGATCTTTGAGGTTGTGAAAGATTATGAGATGGACATTAAGCTTGAGAACAAAAAGCTAATAAAGGGCAAACCAGAATCCTTCATAACTTTTAAACTAATGGAGTTAGAAAAATCATAGGCATAGAAAGAGAATCAAAGACATAAGAAAAACCTAATCCATTTTATTTCAGACTAAAGCAGATAATAATCCAAGACAAACATTTAAATGAAATATAGAAAGGCAAGAAAACTTATTTAACTTTCATAGATTTCATCATCAAGAGCAGAAAACATTTAAGATGCACAAAAAAATATAACCATAGAAGGAGAGAAAAACCCTAAACATCTAAGATTACAGCTATGAAAGGTCCTTTGAAACAACCATCTAAGTAAATGCAAAGAGCATGATTGAAATAGACTTAGTTGATAAACCTAGGCAATGATGCTTTAAAGAGATGATTCCAAGAACAAAGTTTTTAGTGGCAACAAATATGCAGCGCTAGCCATGAATCATGCTTGATACCAATTGATCTAAACCATTCAAGAAATAGACAAGCTTAGGAAATCCTTAGAGAGAAAAAATATGAATTCTCTAATATATCCTAGCAGAAGAAAACATTAAGGCAGTGAATAACAAATAGACCTAAGGTGCCATTAGAAAACATGTCTTAGTCTAAATTGTTTTTCCTAATGCAACATAGGAAGATGGAAACATAATGAAAAAATAGAAAACATGAACAAAATGGAAACACATCACCATAAACCAGGCTTATGGATCCTGCAAACAGTCCTCCTCCATCAACAAACAAATCAGGGCATGCATGAGCACCAAGACATCAATTTATTTTCAAAACTCCAAGAGACTATGTATTTCTTCAGAATAAGTCATCAAAATCCAACCCAATACATAAGATCCTCATGCTCTATTTATGGATCAAATGAGGAGGTGGAAACTATAAGATGCTTCCAAGAACCCTAATTTAGTCATAAATGTCATAAATGTGCTTAATGACCATGTAAGGCCCAAGACACATAATATATAAGCTAATAAATGAAAAATATCATAACATAAATCCTCAATCAAAACTGGACTGATTTTCCCAGGAAAATATTAAAAAATCATTTTTCCATCAATTTGCGTGTTTTGTTGACTTTTGGCACTTTTGGTCCTCTATGCGTAGCGCCAAAACATCCGAAAATAGGTGTACTTGCAGTTCGGTTTTGACCTCCTTCCTGGTGTCAATTTTTTCTACGTGATGGCTCGTTAGAAATCTTGTCAAGTTGGATTTCCAGATATACCTTTTTTTTATGAATGAATACCATTTTCCTATCCAAAAATCCATTCTCCCAACATTGCTTGGTGTGTAGCGCCACCTTCAGCAGAACATAGGCTCTGTTGTAGTCAAGTTTTGGACCACTTCCCGATGTTGGATGTTTCTCCGTGATGGCTCATTGGAAAGCTTGTTGAGTCCTATTTCTAGATATGCCTTTTTGTTTTTACTGGGTTCCATTTTCCTATCCAAAAATCCATTCTCCCAACACTTCTCTGTGCGCAGCACCTGGTTTGAAAAGGAGGCAAAAAGGTCAAAGTTTGGGTGTTTTTTGACCTTTTGAGGGAGTAAAAATGCTCCAATTGATATGAAATTTTGTGGGTAGACTGTTGGTGATGTAAAAAATCCAAAAATGTAAACTTTTAGAGCTGAAGATGCACCAATTTTGTGCGTTGTGCCTAGGGTGCTGCGCTCCTAGGGGTCAAAATTTCGAAAAAACCAAAAGTTGTCCAATTTGCCTCAAAATTGGTGGAGAGAACCTTCAAGGGTTTAGATAATCATATAAAAAATATTGAGTTATGTATCCAAGTTTTTTGGTCTTTTACTCTCTTTTAATGTTTAATTTTCAATGAATTCTTTGTTTCTCGCACTGCTATCTCTTTCATTGGAGTTGATACTTCTAACTTTTGTCTTACTTTTACCTACTTCTCATTTAGGCCTTAAAACTTATCATTACCTCCTTTACTTGCTTTACTGTCTTCTTGGCTCTCAAAATGATCAATATCATCTCCACTTGCTTCATTTTGGCTCTGTTTTTCATAGAGATCCTCTTCTCTATCACTTTCTACACTGTCACTGTGGATTCCTTGGTCATTCAGAAGATGATTAGTGTCATGATAGTTATGAAATCTATCATTAATGTCATGAATATTCCCTTGCTCATCATGGTCTGTCTAATCAGTACTATTATCTTTGTTACTGCTTTGGTGAATGCCTTCACCTTAAAATTCTAACTCATCTCCATCATTGGTTTGCTTTTGACCTTCAACTCCTTCATCGTTATATTCCTTTGTTTCTTCATTTATCATCATCCTTCATGTTGTTATTATCTGCACGATTACTGTGCTCACTGTTATGCACAAGCCCTCTTTCCTCATGACTGTGATGTGAACCTTCTTTGTCATCATCATTCTATTGCTGCTCCTCTTTAGACTCTGTTTTTTCCCCACTGTCTTTATCATTCTCACTATGTTCATCTTCTTGATTAGGCTCTGTAGTTGCCTCAATTTTTTCTGATTTTGCTTTATTTTCACCACTTTTTTCCATGCTATCATTATCCCTTTGATCTTTATTATTAGGCTTTGCCTCTTTCTTGCTGATGTCATCTCCTTTGTTCTTCCTTTAACCTTGTCTTTGACTCACTAATTCTTCTTTAGACATGGTGGCTGGTTTAGAGGGAAAGGTCTTTTAAAATTTGTTTGAGAGCCTCTAGCTCAAAGGATGACACTGAGTGATGTAAGGACAAATTTTTCAAATGAGGGCCAAATGAAATAAGTATGGGCAAAATTCAGAGTTTTATGAGGAGGGTTGTATGCACTTAGTATCTTTTAGGCTAAGGAAAACCTATAAATTGTAAATTTTTCCTTGGAAGGGTTAAATATTTTATCTTTACTGAGATTAGGGTTTGGTCATTTTAAGCCTTAAATGTCCTCATTTTTTATGAAAAGATTTTTTTCAAAGTGAGGAAGAGAGTTACCAACCATATTTCTTTGAATTCAGGAGTTTTGGAGGTGAAAAATTGAATTTTTGACCCTTCTTAGCAATTTGAGACACACTCTGCCTGTGCGTAGCGCCAGTCTGTCTGTGCGTAGTGCCATTTTGAAGAAGGCATTTGGAGGCCTTATCGGTGTTGTAATTGGGCTCGTGATATCTCATTGGAAATATTGACTTGTAAAATTTCGAAATATACAATGTTTTTCTTGTTTGGAGTTTATTTTCTCAGTCAAAAGTTGATTTTCCCAAGACTGGTAAAAAAGTCTTGAATGATGGTGCAAAAATGTAGAGTGCTGGTGTAGACCATGTTTGGATGAATTCCTCAATTCAAAATTGAGCTCATGATAGATCATTTGAAATATATTCAAGTATAGTTGGCATTTGAATTATTAAACTAGTCATTTTGACAATCCATCTACGAGAAAAACTAATTTTCCTAAGGTCACTCTAGAAGTGTAGAATTTTTTCCGTGACACCTGTATTTTTGACATTGATCCAAAACCATGATACATGTGTAAAAAATGAAGGAGGATTTTCTTCTTGGTCCTATTATGGATATAAACCTCTCTCAAGTTTTCAAAATTCATCTTTTTTTGGTTAGAAACATAGTTTGAAGCAAAACTAGCCCTAGGTGTGACACATGGCTTGTCTCTTGGAATGAATTCTTGGAAAATGATGGAGGCACGATGTTTATGAGATGGTATAGAATTATTATTGCTGAAATGATCTATCAAATAAATCCCTTACTATTTTTCCTCCTTTTTATATCAAACCCTAGCTTAGTTGGAAGAGGAAATTAGGGTTTGGTTTAGAGGATTTAGGACCGCCTTGCACAGGGAGGGGAATGAAGGGGTTAAGGGTTGTCTAAATTCTTGGGGAAATTTTTGGGAATAGGGATAGATGTTAGGGAGTAGGGGAAAGTGTAATATCAAGAATTTAGTGAGGGTAAGGGGTCCAAAAGGTAAAAACATAGCCCTAGTCTCAAAAAGTGTCAAATTGTGGCAATAGACTAGGTTTTGTAGAAAAATGATGATTTTGAGGGATAGGAGTGATGGGGAGTGTTTGTGAAGGTATATTAAGGATAGGAGGAGGTGTAAGAGCATCAAGATACAAGCCTTTTTGATTATTTAATTATGAAGGTCATGAAACCAAGAAAATTTCCCTCAAAAACCCTAGTTTTCCTGTCTCCCTTGTTGTAAGATGCCATCATTGAGTAGCAGACCTCTTACCTTACCATTTTATTCTACTGGTTGGCCTCTTATTACTTTTGCAAAAGTTTCAAGATAGCCCATTACCTTATGTGCAGAATTTTGACGATGAATGGTAGTCTTTTTGGAGATGATGACCTTGAAAAACATGAAACCCTAATTGACCTAGTGGGGATTCTTTGACCTCTCTTTGACTGAAAATTGGATTGTAATATTCAAGTGTAAACATAGAGTATTGAAAAAGTGGTGTAATGAAGATCCAAAATACAATGTACTTGATTTATCTAAAGAGTCTACTGAGATAGTTTAGGGACCATCAATGCTTGAGGGACTTGGGGATCATGGGCATCAGTTAAGCTTGTAGGAAACCCTAGGTGGAAAATGGAGTTATGGGCAAGGAAAAAACAAAGTGATGAGGTTATAGGTGGTAAAAATAGGATGTAAATGAGTGGCATAATCCTATGAGGTGTTTTTTAGAAGTGGTAGGTTGACCATGGAATGAAAAAATAGTAGAATAGTGAAAAATTTCTCTAAGGATAATGAAGGCAGTGAGATTTCTAGAACTCACAATGTTCATGAATTTTTTTTCTAGAAATCTAGGATATAAATTCAGTCATCTACAAAGGCAAAAATTAAAATTTGCTGATGACTAACACAACTAAAAGAGGATGTAATTGAGACATCTGCACTCATTGTTTCATGACTATATTGATAATATACTAATATTTTTTCTAGAAGAAATTTATCAAGTTTATACATGAAAAATGGAATAAATTACCAAGCATATAAAACCTTTTGGTTGATGATAATGGTGGTAGTTGTTTCATGCTTCAAATGTAAACCAAGGACAATGTTTGACAAACAAAAGTGAAGGGAAATAATCCTTAGGAATGGTGCACCTATAATAAAATAGATCAAGTGGTATTGAGAAAAAAACATAATAAGACAATCTTCTGAAGGTGAACAATGATGATTACTAGTTGATGGATAAACCATTAAGAGATTAATTATGAAAAAATACTTAATTAATGATGGAATAATGTTTGTATTTCATTGAGTAGAATGATAATAGAATGAAAAATAAAAATACGAATAACGATCATGGAATTTGAATTTTGGTGTTGACGATTTTTAAAAATTATACAACCAATAATATATTAATGATGAATTTCACTAAATTTCATAGAAGTTAAGATCCAAGATGATTAAAAAATGTACTTAAATAAATATACCTACTATGTAAATTTTCAACTTCTTAGTTAAAGGAAGGGGAAACGATTATTGAAAAGTAATTGGTATCTTGAAAAAAAAAAGTGACACTAATAATATTGGTAAGATAGCCTAGATCATAGAGGGATGTTAAATAATCTCATTTCATAGTTGGTATTTATTTTTTAAATAAGAAAATGAATATGATTTTTTTGATGAATCTTGATAATAATGCTTATAATGTATTATTTTTCTAGATGTGAGAAGTATTGAGATGATTCTCATATTGAAGATGTTTCATGATATGATGGTATGAGGATAATGATGTACATGTGGTTCTTACTTATATAGTTGTAAGAAAATGATGATTATGATATGAATAGGGATTATGATGTTATGATTTGAGGTTATATTGACATGTGATTAATTTATTATGTGATTTCAGGATTCATATATGTTGATGTTATAACTTATGTTGGTATTTTATGATGTGAAGCATATGGAATCAATATAGATTTTGTGACATACAATTAGGGGAAAACTCAATAAACATTACATATGTCAATGGTTCCTTTGTCTTGTATATCTCTTGATGGGTAGCTCTTGATGGGCTATGGGACCATCTTGAGGAGGCCAAGGGCCTGATATTATAGGCCAAGTGTCTAGTATTGGATTGGGATGCCTAATTCTGGAAGGGGGAATAAGGAATTTGATGCATGGGGCTACGCACCTTAGCGAGTGTGGAGGGAGTGGTCCAGCCTTGCGAGATGTCCAGAGTCATTGAGTACTAGGACTTGATGCCTGCCTTGGGGCAGATGAGGTCTGAGTCGAGCGCGAGCCTTGGAGTCAGCCTTGGCTATGGTACAGACTGGGGAGGCTTATCGCTGGTTCCGAAAGTGGGAAAAATAACAGAGATACCTTGAAATTTCCCGGGTGTTGTGGGAACTTTCAATGCTTTGTGGTTATACTAGTTCAATAGGGGGTGTTGGTCAAACATGAAGTAGTTAATAACTAAATAAATAATATAATATAATATAATTAGATACTTAACTTTGGGACGAAGTTCCTTAAAGAGGGGGAGTATGTAATGTTCCCTAATAATAATGAAATAATAAATAATAAATAAATAACATAATACAATTAAATAAATCATAAATAAATAAGAAGTCAAGATAATAATAAAATAATAAATAAAAGAGTAAACAATAACTAGAGTTCTAAATAAAATAGTAAAGAATAAATTGGAGTTCTAAACAATAAATAAATAAGTGAAGTTAACAAGAGTAAAAAAGAATAAATTAAGAAAGAGTTAAACTAAGAAACTATAAAAATAAGTAAAGTTAATAAAATGTAAGTTGAACTAAGAGAAACACTAAATTAAGTAAAACTTAAAATAAATAAATAAAAGTTGCATGTTGACATAGAGAATGTGTGCACGTGGTTCCCATTCCATTATTTGGTCTATTTAATAGATAATGAGGAATATTCATGGATCATTCTATCATCCATTCTCTTGAGAGAAAGGTATTGTGAGGCAAAGGATTCCCTGACAGTAGTACGTTGATTGAGGGCTCGGTGGTGGCCAGTTGTAGAAAGGTTACATAAATATGATTCTACGGTTAGGTGGAGACTTGTCCCCAAAACTTTGTTGCGGTCAGTAGGATTCAGATAGTATTCAAATTTGGTAAGGAATATTGCCATTACAGGTATGTCATCTTTGCTCGTGTTTATGAAACTTCTATGATGATTAGTTAAATAGTTTTTGTGTTGATAACTAATTGCATGTTAAATTTGGGGTTGTTACATTAACCTTGATATTTTGAATCTAGTTTACAAAGGATACACCAAGAATCCTCCACTAGAAAAGGAAGTGAAAAAGAATAGTAAGGCATTGAGTGAGATATTTTATAGCATATATGATTCATTTTTAAATAAGGTTATGCATTATAAAACTACAAAGAAAGTATGGGATAAGCTACAAGAAATCCGTGAAGAAATCCCAATGGAAGATTTCTCATCAGGGAAACTACTAGAATATAAAAAATATTGTGAAGGCCTTGAAGTTGAGATTGTCTCTCTAAGAACAGATCTTGAAAAATCAGATAAGTGGAATGAATAACTACTTTCAGAATTTGAAGAACAAGAAAATAGGTTGAAATAAGAGATACTCAAATTAAAGAAGCAAGTGGAAGACAAAATAAGGGTTTTAGAAGAAAAATAAAAGAAATATCAAATAATGGACGTTGAGGTAAACATTATAAAAGGTAAAATTAGAAGAAAAGGATAAATTTTTTTGATTTCAAGATATTACTAAGATTCTGGATAATATTATTAGTAGTAAAAGGTCTCCCGCGATTAAATTTGTTCTTGGTTTTTGTCAAATACAAGCATGGAGAAGACAAGGATAGGAAATATAAGTGCGGTTTCTCATTTTATGCACACTAATATACTTTTATACTACATTAGGTGTGACTTTTGGATTCCACATTCTAAGGTCTCTTGGACTTCCTAAGTCTTTTGATCTTCCAGTCTAACCCTAGAAGGATTAGGTGTCCAACGTTCCACCCCTTAATCTAAAGTGGTATGTGTGAGTCCAAGAAGAGAGCTGTAATAAAAAATGGTAGCACTAGGATGAATGTTCTCTTTGAAACGTTGGCATAAGGAGGTGGTTTAAGGATGACCACCAACACTGGAATGCTTAGTGCAGTTCCGAGAAACATTCCAAATTTAGCAAGAAGATGAGATTTTTTCCTAGAGGAAGTGATCCCAATGTTTTGAAGAGGGAGACATTCAACATGGAAGAAGGGAGGTCTAAAACCTACGATGGTTTAAGGATGACCAACACCTCTGGAATGCTTGATGCATTTCCTAGAAATCCTCCAAAACTAGCAAGAAGCTAAAGTCATCTGCTAGAGAAAGTGTCCCCAATTCATTGAAGAGGAAGAAACTCAACCTCACATAGATGGTTTAAGGCTAAACACCAACCAAATAGATGCTCATTGGCATTTGTGTCTCTGGTTAGAGCTATGAATCTAGAATGAAATGTTATGGCTTAGGCTTGCTTGAACTTCTTTGTCTCTGGCTACAATTCTAAATCTAGAATGGTAGGTTATGGATCAGGTTCACTTTATGTGGCTTTGAAGCTTGTAGATGACCATTATTTTCCTCCCTTTTAGGTAGAAGGTGAGATGATGGCGAATACTCAACTGTAATACCTTTTAATATTATAGAAGAAATTCTGTCACATGACTGAAATATCTTCTTGGTTGTTGTTTTCCATTTCCAAGAAGCGATCCATTCAAGATGAATCCTTGTTCTTGTAAGAGGCTTGTTTATGAAGCATCTGTGTAAAGAATGTGTGTGCTGATCATAGTGCTTGCACGAGTGAAGATTAAAACAATGATCTTTCATATGGTCAACTCGATCACAGCGTTGGAATTTTATAATCTGTTGTTGTTGTTGTGGAAGAGGAGCATAATATAGAGCAATTGAAGGTGATATGTCATGAAAAAATCCGACACTCTGAAATTTTATGTGCTTGGAGTAGTCCAAGTGTTGGGGCCCTTGTTTTGAAAAAACCTTGTTTTGAACGTTTTGAATTTGAAATAACGCGCGGATTTTGGGGTTGTGGAACGAGGGCACATGGCGTACCCGCAACCAAGTCGCAACCACACCAAACGATGGAGCTACCAAGGTTGCAAAGGAACGAGCACATAGCAGAGGAAACTAGATGCATAAGTACTGATAAGGAGAAGATACGGTAGAATAACGCAAGCGGAACACATAGATAATTAGAGAAAAGTCGGAAGTAGCTAAAGAAGGACATAATAAGAACTAACGAGTCGCGACAACGGGTGAATAAATAGCCGTCACCCGAAGAAGAAGGGAGGAGAAGAGAAGAGAGAGTGACTGAAGGAGAGAAACGCATGTCTGCAGCAGGGAACCCAGATTATGGATGAGGTCTCTATAGTTCCCGGGGTTCTATTGATGTACATTTTACGTTCCGCAAGGCATATGTATCGGATTTGTAAGCCTATTGCAAAGCTATGTAATCGTGGATTTGGCCAAGAGCTTAATTTAATTGTAGGTTTTTCGTCTATTGCTCGTGATTCACATGCATGTGTGTTGGTTGAGATGCTTTAAAATTTTAGTTGCTTAATGTCCGTATGGTCTCCGAATGATGTTGCGTCCGTGATTTTATTTATGCAATCTAATCACCGATGAGAATAAGTTGCGGATCTGTTCCTTGCCACTAGTCTATTCCCCTTCGCATGTGGTCGCGGCACGCCTTGGGTGAGACTCTCTACTCTTCGAGAGTAGGGTGATAATGCCAACATGATCCTAGACTACGACGGATTCCTTTGTTGGCCACAGACTCCTCGAACCTCGGGTCTTGCCTCGTGAGACACGATCACTCGCCAACAATGGTTCCATTGCCGGGACCCGCATGATATGAGGGGATCTAGATCATGGTATCGCGGATCTTCGAAGGGGAGATACGAAGATGGTGGGATAATCACTTAGACCATTTCATTGCTCGGCGAGCGGAGTTGACTAATAAAGGGGAGGCAGCGATCGGGGAACTCGTCCTCTTCTCGGATTTAGCCGGTGATACGTACGAAATTTTCCGGGGAAAGCTCCCTACCAACCTTTACAATTAGTTGCGGGAGGTTACAGATGAAGGTACCTCGAGATGGCTCACGGAAGATAAAGCGCAAGTGGGCGCAAGGAGATCTTGTGGCTCCGCATCGGCTGAACACCGAGTTGACCCGCGCGATGGATTTTTGGGTGGAGACCACGTTGGAAGGATACATTGTGGAGTTTGCTTTCGCCGAGTGCTATCAATACTTCTCGAAGGCCGAGGCTATCTTCCGCTGCGGGCTAAGAGGGAAGCCGCTAAGGAGATTCTGCTGTGGATTAAAGCTCCGATGGTGGATGAAGGGTTGATAGAATTCCACAAGACGAGTATGGAAGCGTAAACCGACGGTGCTCTGGGGGAAGGGTTGAAGGGACCGATTCTACGTAGAATGTGATGCGGGGAGGAGGGAATGGATGATGAGGCCGCAAGGACGTTGAGGGAGCAACGTGCACATCGGTGGGCACGGATTGCCGATAGGTGGCGAAGAAGGGTGATGCGGGATTTGAAAAGACGAGATATCGAGAAGAAGAATCGAAGGAGGCGCCTTAGAGGGTAGGAATTATGGATGCGGATGCCTAGGGACGGGGAAGGGACTGGTCGTGGTAATATGATGGGTGCATGGGAGCCTAGATAAGCGAGCAAGGGAGACGGTGATCGACGAAGATGATGAAGGTATGCGGCCCGAGGAAAGTTCCGATGGTGAATGGTACGTTGTGATGTAGCAAAGTGGTTTCAAGAGCGGATGACATTCGGCTCTCAGTGCGCCATACTCCGCCCAATCTGCATGGCCAAGATCCCTACCTTCCCCTAGTACTTTATCAACCTTTGAGTAATATTTTCATTAAATTCCAAGCATTGAGTCAATTGCACGATGAGTTCGATGTTGACGGCGACACCCGTTAGTAGCAAGCATCACTAGTAGTATTTCATTCCCGAGTGGAACAGTCACGCAACCAGGGAATTGGAGGATTTATCCCGGTCAACCCGCCGCAAGTGAACATGGCTAGGTCTTTTACCCGGTATCCCGAGTTCCTCGGGCTGTGGTAATGATGATGTAGAGAAACACTCGGTATCCGTGCGAAGCCATTTGGAGGGCTCGGCGGACGCGGACGTAGAGAAACTAATAGAGTTCCAAACCACGCTCGGAGAGAGGGCTCTGCGATGGTTCATCAAGTGGTTCGAGGCCCACCCGAACCCCGTCATTGCGGACGTGAAGCGGGATTTCGTTCGGGAATTTAAGCTTCCCTAGACGGACCAACGAGGGTGCAGTCCGAGCTTTGGGAAATTAAACAGAAGAAAGGAGAAACCGAATGGGAGCTAATGCGGTGATTCATGGACGCGATCGGGAAACTCGGCTACTCGATCGATCCGAACCATCGAGGGATTGGTTCATCAAGGCTTTGCTTCCCTTGACGCGAACCCCCCTCACCCAACATAAGATTGACAATCTGCGAGGACACTTTGGAGCAGGGCCATGAAGATCGAGGCCATGGTGGGCTACCCTCGGGAATATCGTGGAGGGCCGGCCCCCGCAGATCCCTCCTTGGTGGGATTGTAGCGTCGGATAGCTAGCTTGACGAGGAAAAGCTCAAGGAGATACATCGGAGTCGGACCAGCCGGGACGAACGTTTGGTGCACTCACTGTCGGTCGAAGGCCATGTCGCAGCGAGTGTCCTCGGTTGCATGGCGCGGGGGTGGGACCCTCGGTCGTGGCAATTCAAGGGGGCCACCCACGAGGGGGGGGTTGGCGCGGCATCGAATCCGTAGGGGGGTATACCAGCCGTAATAGCCTTACGCGGGGGTTCCCCTCCCAACTCAACCCAACCGCCACGGAGTATTCCGAGATTTTCCGGACGGTGGGACATCCACCTCGGATGTGCCCGATCCTACGAAGTATTCCAACGTGACAAACAACGTATATTATTAGTTTTTCACTTCCATGACTCACAACACCGAGAAATTCGGGCTCTCGACGCACTCGCGGACCGGTTGGACCGACCCTCCTATAGGGTGAATGAGGCTCCTAGAGGAAGAGGGGGCGGGGCATGCGGAGGCCGCGCCCGGGGGCGCGGGCCGGTGAAATGCTATAATTGTGACCAGGGAGGGCCATGTGGCTCATGAATTTCCCCTCCCTTTCCGTCCGTGGTGTTCCCGAGTGTCGCGTAAACACCCATTCGATGGAAGAGCTGTTCGGAGCTCATCAAAAAGTGGGAGGAACGTGCACGGCGAGAGGGTCACAAATTTGGTAAACGTCGAGCCGCGAGACGCTGTGACTCCGGCCATGCGTAACGTCACTATTGTGATGAGGGGCGGTAAGAAAACTGGGGGAGGATGCTCGCGGAAAGGAGTCGGGCACCGGTTGTCAAGTCGGCATCTCCGCATCGGGTAATCGGACCCAAGGCACGGAAGAAGTATTTTCGGGGAGGCGGTTGAGCATTTTCTCAATCGCGCAAAGCGGGGAGGCCTAGAGGCGTCCCCTGCGACGCGATCCCGGGCCATAGCATGCCCCGAGAACCCCCGATTGAAGAATGGCTCCAACTATTCCTCAAGATTGTTGACGAGTCTGCTCTGCGGTAGCGGCCTCATGTGTACTTTGGAAGGGGCACTCGAGGGGAGGACAGATTGGGGGGAATCGGTGGACACGACCCCCCTAATCGGTGCATCGCGTCAAGTGAAATAAGCGACGAATGGGTAAAGATTTCCAGCTTAATACGCAGGTTGGGGGATTCCAAATCAGCGACACCATGCTTGATTTAGGGTCCGACGTCAACATCCTGCCGCGCAAGACGTGGGAGGCTCTCGGAAAGCCACGGCTGGCCTACTTGCCCATCCAAATCGGAATGGCGAACCAAATGACTACATTCCGCCGATTGGCCGACTCGAAGGTGTCGAGGTCGACATTGCGGGGGGTAAAGACTTACACCGATTTTGAGGTTATTGATATTGTGGGAGACAAGGATCCTTACCCCACCCCGTTAGGCATTGATTGGGATTTTGAGAATTACGCTATAATTGACCTCAAGAAGGAGCCGATGATCTTTGAGGATGGGGGAAGTCCGGGTCACTCGGCCCCTCGACCCGTATCAAGGCCTGCGATATACGTAAATGATGGATAACCGAGAAGATGCGCAAATGTCTGGACCAAATCTACTGGATGACCGCGAGGGAAGAGGGAGGACTACATTAATCCGACCACGACCGGTTCGGTCGGTTGGGCGCGAGTGTTCAAAGCTCGAACCCGGGATCGGAGCTCGCATGGGAGGATTGGCGATAGGGGGGGGTATGAGACCGACATGCGAGAGATGTGCTCGTGTTGGCCACGTTAGTTGGATTGGTGCTGAGTTAAGAGAATACCCCACCCTATCAAACATGCAAGCTGTCAATACCTTTATTGCTAAGGTTGAGGACATGGTGCCGGAAGGGAGCAGACTACCCCTTTTGGACGTCGCACTACTGGGTCTACCACAGCCGGTGGTGTAAAAAATCACAGCAATACCTTGTCACGATGGAGTAGTGTGGCGGGGACGCGTTGCGGCGCGGTTTAAAGAAGATGAAGGCCCTCGAAGCGAGCAACGGTACTCGGGACTTCCAATCCGCGAGACCACTTGCGGACCTATGAGTAGTAGTGGCGAGGTATAGGATACCCGAAAGAGCTTTGGGTTCATCGGTTTTTCCACTCTTTAGACACCATCCCCCCACGCATGGTACTTGGAGGAAGAACGGAAACGAGGGACTAGTTCTTGGACTGAAGTCACAAGAAAATTTGCGTGGGGCTTCTCTTTCGCAGAAGAAACGAGTTGGAATCTAAGGCATTACACGCTATCAAGGCGAGTACTATTTTTTCGCGATCCACGGACCGACGACCGCACGCTGCCCTCCCGTCCTTAGGCCGTGCGAGAGTTGGTTTGCCAACGGATTGACGGTGATCCGGAGGACTTGAGGCACCTGTGATTTCGAAGAGAAGGAAGGTGAGCGGAACGTTAATGAAGAGCCGACCATCGAGGGGGGTCCATTTACGGCCACCGAAGACAAATAAGCTAAACATCGGTATGGAGGAGAAGCCTAAGTTGGCTACGGTGGGCGATTACTCGGGACGAAGAGATGACCAAGGAGATTTTCGGCCTCCTCCGGGAATATGAGGAATTGTTCCCTTCGTCGGTAGTAGATCCGAGGGGCATCAAAGGCGACCTTGGTGAAATTCGCATCGTGTCGAAACCGGGTGCCGTGCCCGTGAAGCACCGACCCTACGGCCGAACCCACCGGTTAAAGAGAAGGTTAAGATGGAAATCGATAAGATGCTCGGCCGCGAGTCTAATATTTCCCGTGGAAGAAGCAGAGTGGGTGAGCCCAATAGTCATTCGGAATAAGAAGGACAAGGTAGAGATACATGTTTGTGTCGATTATCGCGATCCGAAAAAATGCCCTGCATTCATGATCCATTTCCCACCACTTTCGACGACGAAGTGTTGGACCATGTTGTGGGGAACGAAGCCTACTCTTTCACCGATGGCTTTTCGGGCTACCATCGAGTGCGTATTGTGGAAGAAGACAAGTCAAAGAAAACATTCACCACCGAATGGGGGTCGTTCGCATACCACGTCATGCCGTTTGGCTTGAAGAACGCTCCGGCCATGTTTTCCCGAATTGTCATTGCCGCCTTTCGTGAGTACATTCACAAGTTCCTGGAAGTCTACATGGACGACTGGACTGTCTACGCTTTATTAAAGAAACACGCTACCCTCGTTGTGGGTCATGTTTGATCGGTGCCACTAGTTGCGCATTTCCTTGAACTTGAATAAATGTATTTTTTCCGTTCCGTTCGACACGTTATTGGGACATGTGGTATGCAACCAAGGGGGTTTGCGTCGACCCCGCCAAGGTTGCGGTGATCGTACACATGGAAGCCCCCCGAGACGGTGAAACAAGCTGCGGGCATTGCTCGGGCACATGGGATACTATAGGAGGTTTATCCGCAACTATGCCAAGATCATTGCTCCATTAGAACAAATTCGCGGAAGTCCGCGAGTCTTTCGATGGGATCGGAGGAGTGTACTTTAATGGGGATAGCTTCTACCCATTTTGTGAAGTAATCAGTTGTAGTTAGAATATAACTATGTTATTTTGAAGAGTTAGGAGTTATTTCACCTATAATATCTAACCCCCATTGTTCAAATGGTTGTTGGATATTTACTGGATGTAATGGAAATGCTGCTTTCCTTTCTCTTCCTGCTGTAGTTTGACATAATTTACATTTTCTCGCATATTCATCTTTATATTTAAACAAAGTTGGCCAATAATAACTAGCATGCAATATTTTATGAGCTGTAGTGTTTCCTCCGAAATGACCTCTAGCTGGTCCATGATGTAATTCATGCATTATTTTTTTAGCTTAAGTTTTTTCTAAACATCTCAATAATATAGAATCATAATTTATCCTAAATAACACATCATCTATGATTTGATATTGATTTTCTTTAAGTCTTAGAGCACGCTTTGCTGTATAATTGAGATATAATGGAGCATATCCATTTTTCAAGAAAAAATTCAGATCAACATATTGTGATTGAGAATTGTTTAGGCTTACCTCAGACATTTGTATTTCATTTGATTGATCTTCTTCTGTTGGTAAATGAAAGGCTCTGGTTGGCATCCTGCAAAGACCTCGTCCTTTAAAAATTTTAGCTGGATGTATTTCTACATCATATTCTTGAAGTGTGGTAACCCAATTTGCTCTCTTCTCTCCTACTTCCCGTTGAACTAATAATTTCCTTATTATGTGTTTTTAGGAGAAAAGGTATGAAATGTTTCAAAGCTTTAAACATAGCATAAGATTGTTTTTCCACAGCTGAATAATTTAACTCAACACTTTGAAGGTTAGAACTAAAAAACGCAATTGGTGCCTCAATGTTTTGATCATTTAACTATGTCAAAACTACTGCGTATGATGTATTAGAAGAAAATGTATATAATACAAATGTTTTAAGAAAATCAGGAGTTTTTAAGGAGGGATCTTAAATGGTGGATTTTTTGATCAACTCAAAAGAATTTCTCTCTTCTTTTCTGCATTTAAAAATTTAATTTCTCTTAACCATTGATTTTAGGGGTAAGATGATTTGGGAAAAATCTGGAACAAACCCTTTTACAAAATTAATTTTCCCTAAAAATGATTGCATCATTTTTTTATTGTGTGGTAGAGGAATATTTTCAATTTATTGAATCCCATCATGATCAATATGGATTCCTTGTTTAGAAACAATGAACCCCAATAATTTACCTTCCGATAAGGTGAAATAACATTTTTTAGGATTCAAGGAAATACTGTATTTTATACATCTTTCAAAAATGTTTTTTAGGTGATTAATGTGATTAGTTCTATGCTTAGAGTAAAAAATAAGGTCATCTAAGTATATAACAATTGAGCTATTGATTAGTCCTCTGAAAGCTATATCCATAGCACGTTGAAATGTAGCACCAACATTAATCAGTCCAAAAGGCATTTTTTGATATGCGTATGTTCTCCACTTTGTTCTAAATGTTGTTTTTAATCTATCATCAGGATGTACCATGATCTGATTGTACCCTAAAAATCCGTCGAGAAAAGACATCAATTCAGATCCTGCAACTGATTGTAATATCTATTCCATGGTGGGTAAGGAAAAATTGTCTTTCTGACAGGATTTATTTAAATTTCTAAAGTCTATGCAAATCCTAATGTCTCCATTCTTTTTCCTAACTGGAACCATGTTTGATACCCATTTAGAATGTCTAATAGGAAAAATGAATTTGGCTTTGAGCATTTTATTTAATTCAGATTTAATTTGACTTTCTAAATTTGGATGAATTTTTCTATGTTTTTTTTGAACGGGCTTATCATATGAGATCATAGGTATGGTATGCTGAATTATGGAAGTATCAAATGTCTTAAGATCTAAATAATCCCATGCAAAGATATCTTTATATGTTTTCAACAATTTAATAAATGACATCCTTTCTTTAGGTTTTAAACTAGGACCTAAGTTGATGTTTTGAGTTTTTTCTCGTGTACCAAGATTAATCAATTCAGACTTTAAAGTGGAACTTTGAGTTTTGAATTGGTTGCCTTCTAAACCTATATTTCAGATCATAGAGATCTTCCATTTTGACTACATATTTTGGAATTGAATTAGTATTTGGTTTATCCTTAATCTGTAAATTATGTTCATGTTCATCTATGATCTGACCTTCATAAGCTCTGTTTGATGTAATAAAGTCTACTATATCTGCATCATTATTAAATAATCTCCAGTTTGTTACATTTTCAGGAGTGGAAGGCATAAAAATTAACTCAATTGAAAATCTATCTGGGCTAACTTCTTCAGATGGTATGAGTCTAGATGCTACATTAGCAAGTAAATTAGCACTTGCGTTTTATAATTTAGGAACTGTGGAGATATTGAATGAAGTAAAATGAGAAGTACGATTCGGAGCTAATTTTTGATAATGTTTTAAATGTCCCGAAATACAATGAATCATATTTATGACTTGTCTAACAATTATTTCAGAATCTCCATATACTTGCAAATATTTAACATTCAATCCTATAGCTTTATACAGACCTTGTATCAATGCTTCATAGTCGACAGTATTATTTGTACACTGGAACTCGAGTCTACAAGCTAGCATTGTTTTCTCTCCTTGTGGATTGATTAAAATGCAGCTTGCTCCTACACCATCTTCTGATTTTGAACCATCAAAGTATAGAGTCCAAAATAAAGTCTGTTTTGGAATTTGATTACTAAGATTAACAAATCTAGAAACGTCTGATTGAGAAAAGTTTTCAATTTGAGAATTAGTAGTGTTTATTGAAAAAGGTGAAACTTGAGCATTAAATGATCCAAGAAACGATTCAACTGAATAATTTCCTATGATATTATTGGTGAAGGCTACAAGTTCATTTGATTCTTCTAGTTCAGTCACTGTATGTCTCATGAATTTTTCACGTTCAATTATGATTTGATTTGGTTTTCCATTGTATGGTAACCACATGTGTGACCAATCGGTAGAAAAATATCCATGTAACTTTTCAAACCAATCCCTGCTTAAAATAAGACCATAAAATTCAGGGATGTCTGCGACGAAAATATCGATTAATTGCAGTACCTTTGGATTGGAAGATAACCTAATAGACACTGAAAAATTTCTCCAATAAATTCAACTCTTGTTATATCCAATTGAACTATATGTATAGTTGACTTTTGAGGAGTGATATTCAATTTTGTACATAACATTCTTGGCATAATATTTGAAGAAGCTCCTAAATCAATAAGACAATTATGAACATTTTTGTTGAAAATATCATAAGTCAAAAATAAAGGAGGAGTGTGATAAATAGATCTATCACCAATTAAAACAAGATCATTGGGATTTACTTTTTTTTGCAGACGATGGAGGGTTTCCCATATCTTTAGAATCTTGTGCTATAACTGGTGGTTGTATAGGTTCTATGGGGATTTCCTTGAGTTCTCTAAGAAAAATTCTTTGTTGTTGTTTGAGTTTGGTCATTTTTTGTAATGAAATATTTTCTTTAGTCTTTTTCACATCTTCAACTATAGTATATTCCACTATATCTGAAACTATCGAAGTTTTAGAAGTTGTATTAGGATTTGGTGGAATAGAATCTGTCTGAATAGTTTTATATTTTCTAACTGCTATTTTCTCCTTGGTGGGGAGAGATTTTTGTTTCTGATTTGATACAATTGAATTAGAAGAATATTTACTTCTTGTAGACACAGACATAGCTTCACTTTATTCCTTTGTGGGAATTATGAAATCCCATAGACTATTTAATTCAACTTCTTCCTTAGATTCTAGCTATTTTTCAGATGGTGAGGGATCTTTTGTATCTTGATCGGATTCAACATTCAAAATTATGTTTGGAGCTTGAGATGTTGAATAAGGGTTTTTCTTAAATGGGTGAAATGATTTTTTAGGGGTTGAGGTTTCAGAAAACTGTTTCTTTATTTCAATCATATCATTTGACATAGTCTTTAATACTTTTTGAAGGCCTTCAAGATCAAATGGATCTTTCGAGACCTTATTTTTTGAATCTTGACTAAATGTCACTTTCTTGGATTTCTTGTCTTCTATCTTTGAACGTTTTTCTAATGCTAAGATTATTTTATTTATGGAAAGAGCTTCTTTCATGTTCTCTAAAAGGGTAGCTTTACCAACACTATCTACAAAAATAGCAATATTAGAAGGCAAAGAAGAAAAATACCATTCTATTTGTACATCAACATCAGGTTTGGAAGAATTTGGAATTTTGTTTAATAACTTGTTAAATTTGGAGTTGAAATATTTGATCCTTTCCCCTCAATTCGTTTTAATATTGGAAAGAGCATTGATTAGGGATGAAAAATTTCTATCATCTCCAAATTTTGCAAGGAAAACTTGGTCAAAAGTTGCCCAATCAATAATAGATCCTGCTAGAAGTGAAAAGTACCAGGATCCTGCAGATCCTTGTAAAGTATAAGGAAAAAATCTAACCAAAATATATTCATGAGCAACTCCATTTAGATTCATGGCTAACATAAAATTATTGATATGTTCTTCGACTGAAAGACTATCATCTGGATTATATTTATGTAGCCATTTTTCTGGATGATCCAGAAGAGGATTTGGATTGGCTATTAATACAACACCAAGATTCATCCAAGGTCGATTAGCCATAATTGGATTTGAACTTTGTGAAGATATAGAAGTAGATCCAGAAGTATGGGGAATGAATGAAGAACTTACAACTAGAATAGTACTACTTGTAATAGCACTGATTTTTGAGTAGAGGAAATGGAAGACTGAGAAGATGCATATTGAGTAAGAGGATGCGAAGAAGTAACTGAAGGGAAATTTGATGTGACTTCACTTGTATCTGACTTAGATCTGGATATAGAATTTTTTTTGTGAAATGACTCAATTGGAAATTCAAAAGGTGGAATTCCAAGTTTCTCACTTTTAGATCTAGTTAATATACCAGTTTCTCTAAATAGAGAAGTAACAATTTCCGCAGAAGCTTTTGGGTTAACAGGATTTTAAGCAGAAGTAGATATTACTTCTAATTTATGAATTAAAGACTAAAGTTCGGGAGACTCAAGTGAATTCTGAGGAAGATGACTGTCGAGATACTTCAGGAGATGATGGAAAGGTTTCTACTATTTCTGATTTCTAAGTTGGTGATGTAGAATGTGATCGGGAAGTTGTAGAATGCTTTTGGGGAGATCAAATCTTATGAGGGCTTCTAGTTTGAGGTTTAGACTTATATTCCATTCATAGTCGCCGTCCTTCTAGTGCCAAAAATGTTGAGGCCTCATAAATCTTTGGCAGCAACAAAGGGGATAATCACCTAATCCAAACCTTAAGACAATTTCTTTTCCATTTGGGATAGTGGCTTCGACTGGATATAATGGGACTAATTTCCCAGATTTGTTTTTTTGGCATGATTTTTGGGTTTCTCTAAAATTATTTGCATGAAGAATTACTAAAAACTAAAACAAATTTATTCTAAAATGAAAAAAATTGAATTTAAGCTTAATTTAATCTAACCTGGGATAATACTAATTTGATGCGATCTAAAATGATATCTATTCAATATGTGATGATGAAGATCAGCATAGATTTAATAGAATTATTACTTTGTAAGACGATTCTCTTGAAAAAATAGTTAATCAAAAGAAATTGAGAAATATATCACATATATTTGATGATCATATATAAAACAAACCAATTTCTATCTTTATATCATAAAATAGTGCAACTATTATTTCAAATAAAAACAATCGATTTCATATATAATTCATGAAAGCTGGATTCATCACTAATATTCAAAAAACAAAATTAGCATACATGATAATAGTACCAGATGTCTACTGCTCTGTTCATCTAATCAGCGATAATAGGCCACATTCAATTCCTCTATCAATAAGTCTTTCAAAGAATACAAAAGTGCATCAACAGTGATCAACAAAATGATATATAATTGAAAAGGCCGTGTTCCATTACTTTATCGAGGCATTCACAAACTTAATTACAATTAAGCATTCTTTGCAAATGTTCTCAATAAAATTCTGGACCCTTCTCTAAATGCATGAGAAGGGTTTAAATACAAAACTAACTACAAAATAAAATTTAATTATTACAAAAATGTAGAGGAGGTTTCAAACAACCTTTCTCTAAAAACTTAGCTTAAACAATAATCTAGGAACTTTGAACTAATAATCCTGATTTTGTGAATCTTGCCCTTCTTTCTGAGTGTGATAACAAAGTTGAAAAATATCTAGCATTTCCATAAGCTGAGCTAGCTGTGATATCCGTGACCGAATCTGTCCTTTGAAAATAACATTTGAGATTACCGACTGAGATTTTTTGCTGAATCTGTAAGAGACTGAAGAGTTTCATGTTGATGGTAAGGTTTGATTAGAAAATTCCAGTAATTTTCTTGATCAAAATTATTAAATTTTTTGATCATTTCCTCTTATGTATCTGCTCTCTGTCTCCATTTCATTTCTACTTACCTTGTTCCTGAAAACACATCAGACATGTTTTCTTTAAGAAGTTCTGTTTTAAACAATTGATCACATATAGACTGAATAATCTCATTTGATTTCTTGGACGTCTTGGTCACTGATTTCTCTGTTTGATTAATTTGTGCTCTCCATTATGCAAATAAAAATTCTTTGTGAAGCATATCTATTTGTGGTAGATTAGCTTTTTTTCCTGTATCTGAAATTTTCCACTGAATGTGTTCTTCAATTTTCTTTTCAAGTCTTTCACATTCTAGTTTTTGAATTTCTATTTGTTGAATCATTATCTTATTGGAATCACAATAAGAATCAATCATTGAAGCTTGGTGACAAAAAATTTCTTGTTCTTTCTTTAACATAGAGTTTACGTCAAGTGCTTCTTTGATGAATTGTTCTAACTGTTGTTGACTCTGTAATTCAGCCATTTCTCTTTCCACATGTGCTTTCTTTTCATTAAGCTTTGTCTGAGACTTCAATTTGAGGCTTTCAATATCTTCATGAAATTGAGCTATGCTTATTTTGATCTGCTCAATGGACTTGGCTTTCTCTTCATTTAGCAACTGTTCTAATTCTTGTACTCTGGCTTCCTTTTGTTTCAACAATATTCTAACCTCAGTAGCTTTATCAATAGTAGCGGTGGCATATGCCTCTGCATATTGTGATAACTTGGTTAGATGTTCAGTGATATCATCTGAGGAATCCTTCCAAAGTACATCAACTAATTCATCTGTTGGTTTTGGAGTTGTTTCATCAATCCTTCTTCTTTTATTTGTTTTAACCACAAATTTGTAGCTAGGACTATAGAAAATGTCTAATGATGGAATATATTCATTCTGCAGAACTATCTAATTTGTAGGGTAGACCGGTATGATTCCTTTGTCATGCACTGCTGGAACTCTTTGTAGCGGATTGATAGTCTCAACTATTTTATGTGAAGGTTGTGGTGTTTGAAAACTTGATGTTTGATCGATATTGGGATTTTCTTTGGGAGTATTTATTTCTTCAGAAAATTCTTCCCATTCATTCCTTAGATGTTTTACCTGAGACAGCTTGGGTTGATCTTACATGCTATGAGTATGTTGAACAATTTCAGAATTTGATTTTTTCCCATTTTTCTTTGTTTTCTCCAACACTTCTATCTCTTGAAGAATTTGGTCAATTTTTGAATTTTCTTTCTTAGATTCAGATTCCTCAGATTGATCCAAATTATCAGACTACTATGGTTATTGACCTGATTCATTTTTAGATATATCTTTTATTTCATCATCTATAATAACAATTGGAGTGTGTTTTTCATCTTCAATAGTCAACAAATTCAAAGGAACGTTTTCTAGTCTCTTGTTTCTATATGCTTGAAAAGATTCAACATCTTCTTGACTTAATTGAATATAAACATATTTGGTAATATCAGAAAAAATTTTCATGCCTAGGAAGAAATCATCAAATCTATCTTCCTCCTTTACAAAAGGCTTCATTTTTAGCTCTGTGATGTAATTTTTAATCACATCTTTGGGATCATATAATCTTCCTGGCATAAATGCCAATCTCAACAACTGAATCTTGGGAACCTCTTTGTATGTATGACCAATATTAGCCAGAGCAAAGGTGTCGCGCTGTAGAGGGAAAGTAGGCCAAATAGCCTTTTTACCATCCCTTAACTGCTTTGTGACACCGTTGACAAGTTGATATGCTATTTCTTTTGCAAGTAATTTATCTGGAACATAGTAAGGTAAAACATGGGGAGAAGCATGACTCCTAAATACTCTAATATATGTGAAATTTTCTGAACAAAAAACCATCTTTCTACGGGAATAATATCTACATTGGCTTCTTCAGAAATAAATGAGCCTTTTTGTTGAAAATCATCTAATGCACGAGAAATATGACTCTGTAGCAGATTTTATAGAGGTGTAAGTGGAACTCGGAATCCGAGAGTTCTTTATGGTAAATATGAATCAGGGTAGGGTTTTTGGTGGTCCATTTCTAACCCATGGTAGGAAAATTAGAAGTAAAACAAATGGTGTCCATGACATAAGCATACAGATAAAAAAGAGGTATTTATCTGAGTGAAACACTTCTTTTATTCCTATATTCAGTGATATGATTGGCTAAGTAATTGGATAGAATGTCTGCCCAATTTAGAATAGATGAATTGATGATTACGTCAATTAGGGGAACCCAATCTCTTGAAAATCTAGTACTATCAAGCTTGGAAAATATTCTACACAAAATACCAGTGGCATAATAATAAGGATTAGGAACTTGTGCAATTGGGTACGTACCAGAATTATCTTGCTTCAATTTCCCTTCACTGTCCTTCCATTCATGGATGACTTTGATAAGATATGGATTTTTTTCTTTGAACGTCTGCACATACTTATTGTCGTATTTATGCTGTGGGGTTGGTAAATGATACATTGCTACTAAATCCTTTGCTTTGAAATAACCCATAATCTCTCCTCTCGAATTCTTGAAAATCCTATCTTCGATGTTTAAGTGGTCAATTTCCCACTTACCATGTCTGTATAAAGAAGAATCTTTGGTCTCGTCGTTATCTTGTGAATGTGCGAGCATGCAACGTCAAAAATGGTTGCATCAGAGGTAGAATCAGTGCCTGTAACAGAAACTTTGTCTATCACCCTTGGTCCTTCATCTTCGAAGAGTTTGTACATTGCCTCCCATGACGAACTGCTATAGCCTTTGTTGTAGATGGTGTATGAAAATAATGAAGACATATATCCATCTTCTGTGGATGATGTTTGAGATATTTCCTTGCCTCTTTTCTTCATCTTGAACTTCTTCAACCAAGTAATTGATATCCTGAGAGCAGAGTGAATTTAACATATAAGGAGTCTTATAAGAGTAAATCAATCATTTACTTCTAATGCATGCGAGAAAATGTCAATCTATCAATCATATTTCATAATTCCTAATTTAATATTTCACATGGCCTCACACGTAAGATCTATCAATCATTTTAAATCTGTTAAGATCTTAAATTCTATTTGATGTGACACAAGCTTCTTTCACTCGCTGAATTCATTTAATACGCAAATCGCAACCATTCCTTATAATATTTCGTGATGCTTAATCTTTAAAGGCTGGGAAATGCGATTTGCGTAAATTTCAGATCCCAACTTTTATAGGATAGCGTTTGAGTGTATATTATAAGTTGCACGCAATGCGAATTGCGAAAAACTTAAAGTGGACGCGATTGTGAAAGATTTTATATTTCCTATTTTATTTTCTTGTTGGGTCTGCGGGTATCGCAACTTATATCTTTTGTTTCTTAAAGCTTTATTGATTAAATGAAGTGCGATGCCAAAAAGGAAGTATAAAATGATGATTTTGATGTTGTTACAAGGTTTTTTAATTATTTCTTCGAAAAGTCTTTGAGCGCATTTCGCAATTCGCATATCTTATGTTTTATAATTATTTTTGAAATAAGATTTGTAATATGTGATGTGCTTTTAAGGGAAGAGAATACAATTTTATTTTCTAAGTTTTTTATTTTAGGGAATTATAAAAATAATTTTGTATTTATTTCTAAAGGGTCCCTATTTAAAAAAATAAATGGGGGGTTGTTGTATAGCACAACACTCTGGAAGCATCTGCAGAGAAAGAAAAGGAAATAGAATTTGGAAGGTACTTCGTTCTGCAATGCAAATTTTACACGATTGGAGGATATTAGCTGGAGACAAAGATATCTCCCCATTTCTCTATCATTATTATGAGTTTATTTTCTTGTTTATATTTTTCCCCTTCTAAAAAAAGCTGGATTTTAGAAATCTTCATTTTAAACAAGCAGCGACAAATAAAATATGGAGCTTCGTTTTGTTAACTTTATGAGAGAACAATGTGATTTTTTGGCATTTTGCAAAAATCTTATTGTAGAAAAGAAAGAAAATATGAACATGCATTAAAATAAATTGAATTTTAGGGCCTACCAAAAAAAATGGTAATTAGGGTTTCTGTGAGTATGGAATTTTGCCTCAACGCAAAATGTGATTCTAACTCATTTAGTTCACATGGAATTATTGGCTTTACAGTTATGAAATATATTGGCGTGTATTCTGTTACTGTGAATTCTAATCGCAAGTGTAAAAAAAAAGATCACTTTAGCCATGCATAACAAACAACCCTAACATCAAATGTGGCTTTCAATTTCCTTAGATTTGCAGTAGGTGATCAGAATAAATGCTACAAAAACTGAGATATATGTAGTTAAAGATATTAAATAGAGAAAATAAACAAGAGTTACTCCATACATCCAATAGACAAGACAAGAATTATAAAGATTTTTTTGTATTACGACACTTGGGAAGGGAACAAAGAAAGATGTTATGAGCCCCCCTCAATGGGATGGGTTATTGTATGTCCTCAGTGCTTTAGATCCAATATATCTCGCCCTTGATGGTGCAGGAAAACCAGACAAAATAGAACTCAAAGGGAGGTCACAAGAAAAAGTAGAAAAACTATGACAATGATGGAGGATCAAAATCAAACCAAAAGTATAGATCAAAAGGAGATTAAAAAATGTGATGAATGAATGGAAAACCCTTCTCATTATAAAAAAATATTGAGTCAGTTTAGATATTGGTGCATAGTTAAAATAGTATTAACCAAATATAAATCCAAATTACTTGGAATATTTTATTATTTTTGGTGGAGAGAAAATGAATTTAGAATTGGTTAAATCCCTTTATTTAGAAATAATAAATAAATAAATGATTTATTTATTGTTTCAATGATGAGGTTAAGGATTAATTAAATAAATAATGATTTATTCAATTATTTATAAATGATTTAGTCAAATTTAACAAGAAATATTATTAAATAATTATTTGTACATAATAACAAGATAAATAATGATTTATCTAATTAATTTTCATGTTTTGGGTTAAATGTGACCAGGAATATTAATTAAATAGTGGTTTAGTTAATTATCCCTTGAGGAACATCAAACAAATAAGGATTTATTTAATTATTCCTCATGGGGTTTCCTGTTTAGGCCAGAAATAATTTAATGAACTATGGGTTATTTAATTATTTCTCATAGTGAAAGAAATTTTACTATGGTAAAATTGGTCTTACATGGTGTACTTTAGTCCATCTAATAGTAACAGGTTAGATGACCAAAAAATTGGTTTAACATAGTCGATTGCTCTTACTTCATGAAACCATTGAACTCTTCATTGCCTCTGGATTAAGATACACAAAGCCAATTCAAATTAAAAATTAGTGGTTAAAATTTTACAGGAAAGATAATTGTTGAGATTTCTTCTTGCTTTAAATAAAATTATGAAAAATCTCAAGAGGTGACAAAAATTAGGAATTAGTTCCTAGATTAGCTCCAGTTTGTTGGGAGGGAGTTAATGCATCCTAAATTTGAGTTGAGAGGATTTATGAGGCTGTTAGATTCTCCTGCTATATAACAGGTATCCATACGTTTGTTTTGGAGAGTGTGTGGGTGTGTGAATTATGTAATCTCCTGTTTGAATAATAAAGCTTGCCAATGCCCTGTTGTGTGGACGTAGCCCAGGAGGTTTGGGTGAACCAAGATAATATTTTAAATGAATTGAGTTCTCTGTAGGCCTGGCCATGGTGTAGGATGTTAGTAAACCGGATCGATTTTTTTCTTGACAGAAACATTACAACCTTTGTCCACATAGAGTTTAACTAGTACAAAGTTGGAACTCGAGCAACCTTGCATAATACTTTATAAATATCATGTTTACTTTATTTCCATGTCCAAAATAAACTGCATCACCTTCTCTTTTTATACAGAAGCATGGAAAAAGTGTAGTGTAGAGCCATTTCAATTCCTTAATCCCATTTTATAGATTGGTTTTTGTTGGGATACCTTTCATACAATCTGTCAGATTTAGTATTATTAGTTCACTTTAATCTAAAAAAAATATTATTGACATATTGCTATCCAAAATGATTGAAATTTGATTGGAAGCTTATATTATGTTATATACTAACCTAAAATGGCCTTGAGCTCAAATTGGTTGTCGCTAACCTTAGCAGAAAATATTAATATATTGTTGCTTCAAATGGATAAATTCTGATAAAGAGTTTATGTTTAACGGGCTACCGGTGTGAAGCAGCTCTTAATTTGCTTCACCAAGTGGCCCTTAGGTTGTCTTTCTTAAAGGTAAAGAATGTTATTTTTTTGGCTAGGAGAACTAGACAATTTGTCTTGTTTTTTGCAAAGATGTTGATATTTTTTTTATATAAATTTTATTGCGGGGGAGGGATTTACACATCTCTTATTGATTACGGGCTTCAGAATTATAAAGGAGTAAATAAATTAACGTGGCACGTAGATTATAATGTTAAATTATAGCCTCAATTTCAGCTCATGTATTTATTTGAATATAGATTTCTATGGATAACAACCGTTTTAACTTTTAATAATCTCTTAATGTCCTTGTTGGTGATGAGGTTTTGAACCGTAAAAAACCAAACGATTTTTTTTGTGTTCTTACATGATTGAATAGTTAAAATATTTGCAAAGATGGATTCATCAAACGCATAGGGTTGCAAGTTACTTTAATATAATTAATTAAAGATAAGAATATCACTTTTAATGCATTCATGTAGGGATAGAAAGATATATATTTTAATGGGGATGTAATATGTTCATGCCAAAATATGGTATGGTTTTTAACACATATGGCAAAATAATATTTATAGTGCATGCATTTAAGCTTGTTATTTTTTCTCCCAATGTTCATTGCATATGTTACAATTCACAATATTCTCCTCCAAAGAAAGGAATATATTAATTGACTAAAGTATGTGGATTTTTTTAATTCTTTTTATATTGGAGTCTAACAAGGTCATGATAAGTTCAACAATGGTTTAAAGAGTATTTGCAGGGAAATTTTAACTTTTTTGGTGGATCTTTGAGGTTGTGAAATATTATGAGATGGATGTTAAGCTTGAGAACAAAAAGCTAATAAAGGGAAGACCAGAATCCTTCATATACTTTTAAACTAAGGGAGTTAGAAAAATCATAAGCATAGAAAGAGAATCAAAGGCATAAGCAAAAAATAATCCATTTGATTTTAGACTGAAAGTAGATAATCATCGAAGACAAACATTCAAGTGAAATATAGAAAGGCAAGAAAACTTATTTAACTTTCATAGATTTCATCATCAAGAGCAGAAAACATTTAAGATGCACAAACAAATATAACCATAGAAGGAGAGAAAAACCATAAAAATATAAGATTACAACTATGAAAGGTCCTTTGAAACAACCAACTAAGTAAATGCAAAGAGCACGATTGAAACAAACTTCTTTGATAAACCTAGGCAATGATGCTTTAAAGAGATGATTCCAAGAGCAAAGTTTTTAGCGGCAACAAATATGCAGGGCTAGCCATGAATAATGCTTGATACCAACTGATCTAAACCATTCAAGAAATAGACAAGCTTATGAAATCCTTAGAGAGAAAAAAGATGAATACTCTAATATATCCTAGCAAAAGAAAACATTAAGGCAGTGAAGAACAAACAGTCCTAAGGTGTCATTAGCAAACATGTCTTAGTCTAAATTTTTTGTCCTAATGCAACATAGGAAGATGGAAACATAATGAAAAACTGGAAAAAATGAACAAAACAGAAACACATCACCATCAACCAGGCTTATGGATCCTGCAAACATTCCTCCTCCATCAACAAACAAATCAGGGCATGCATGAGCACCAAGACATCAATTTCTTTTCAACACTCCAAGAGACTATGTATTGCTTCAGAATAAGTCATCAAAATCCAGCCGAATACATAAGAGCCTCATGCTCTATTTATGGAGCAAATGAGGAGGTGGAAACCAAAAGAGGCTTCCAAAAACCCTAATTTAGTCATAAATGTCATAAATGTGCTTAACGACCATGCAAGGCCCAAGAAACATAATATATAAGCTAATAAATGAAAAATATCATAACATAACTCCTCAATCAAATCTGGAGTGATTTTCCCAGGAAAATATTAAAAAATCATTTTGCCATCAATTTGTGTGTTTTGTTGACTTTTGGCACTTTTGGTCCTATGTGCGTAGTGCCAAAACATCAGAAAATATGTGTACTTACAGTCCAGTTTTGACCTCCTTCCTCGTGTCAGATGTTGCTCCATGATGGCTCATTGGAAATCTTATCAAGTTGGATTTCTAGATATACCCTTTTCTTTCTGAATGAATTCCATTTACTTGTCCAAAAATCCATTCTCCCAACACTGCTCGGTGCATAGCACCACCTTCAACAAAAAATAGGCTCTGTTGTAGTCAAGCTTTGGACCACTTCTTGATGTCAGAGTTTTCTTTGTGATGGCTCGTTGGAAAGCTTGCTCAGTCCTATTTCTAGATGTGCCTTTGTTTTTTTGACTGGGTTCCATTTTCCTACCCAAAAATCCATTCTCCCAACACTGCTTTGTGCGTAGCAGCTGGTCTGAAAAGGAGGTAGAAAGGTCAAATGTTGGGTGTTTTTTGACCTTTTGAGGGGGTAAAAATGATCCAATTGATCTTAAATTTTGTGGATAGACTATTGGTGATCTAAAAAATCCAAAAATGTAAAATTTGAGAGCTGAATATCCACCAATTTTGTGCATAGCGCCTAGGGTGTTGCGCTCCAAGGGGTAAAAATTTGGAAAAAAACAAAAGTTGTCCAATTTGCCTCAAACTTGGTGGAGAGTTCCTCCAAGGGTTTAGATAAGAATATAAAAAATCTTGAGTTATGTATCCAAGTTTTTTGGTCTTTTACTCTCTCTGAATTCTTTAATTTTCAATGAATTCTTTGTTTCTCGCACTGCTATCTCTTTCATTGGAGTTGACACTTCTAACTTTTGTCTTAATTTTACCTTCTTCTCATTTAGGCCTTCAAACTTATCATTACCTCCTTTACTTTCTTTACTATCTTCTTGGCTCTCAAAATGATCACTATCCTCTCCACTTACTTCATTTTGGCTCTATTTTTCATAGAGGTCCTCTTCTCTGTCACTTTCTACACTGTCACTGTGGATTCCTTGGTCATTCAGAAGCTGATTAGTGTCATGATAGTTATGACAGCTGTCATGACTGTCATGACTATTCCCTTTCGCATCATGGTCTCTCTCATCAGTATTATTATCTTCATTACTCTTTTGGTTATTTCATTCACCTTCAAATTCTAACTCAGCTTCATCATTGGTCTACTTTTGATCTTCAACTCCTTCATCCTTATATTCCTTTGATTCTTCATTTATCATCATCCTTCACGTTATTATTATCTGCACCATTATTGTACTCACTGTTATGCACAAGTCATCTTTCCTCATGGATGTCATGTGAACCTTCTTTTTCATCATCATTCTATTGCTGCTCCTCTTTAGACTCTGTTTTTTCCCTACTGTCTTTACCATTTTCACTATGTTCATCTTCTTCATTAGGCTTTGTAGCTGCCTCACTGTTTTCTACTTTTGCTTTATTTCACCACTTTTTTCCATGCTATCATTATCCCTTTGATCTTTCTTATTAGGCTCTGCCTCTTGCTTGTTGATGTCATCTCCTTTGTTCTTCCTTTAACCTTGTCTTTGACTCATTGATTCTTCTTTAGACATGGTGGCTGGTTTAGAGGAAAAGGTCTTTTAAACTTTGTGTGAGAGTCTGTAGGTCAAAGGATGACACTGAGTGATGTAAGGAAAAAATTTGCAAATGAGCGCCAAATGAAATATTTATGGGAATAATTCAGAGTTTTAGGAGGAGGGTTATATGCACAAAGGATATTTAGGCTAAGGACAACCTCTAACTTGTGAATTTTTCCTTGGAAGGGTTAAATATTTGATCTTTACTGAGATTAGGGTTTGGTCATTTTAAGCCTTAAATGTCCTCCTTTTTTATGAAAAGATTGTTTGAAAAGTGAGGAAGAGAGTTACCAACCTTATTTATTTGATTGCAGGAGGTTTGGAGGTGAAATTTTGAATTTTTGACCCTTCTTAGCAATTTGAGACACACTCTGCCTGTGCGTAGCGCCAGTCTTTCTGTGCATAGTGCCATTTTGAAAAAGGCATTTGGAGGCCTTCCCGCTGTTAGAATTTGGCCTGTGATATCTCGTTGGAAATATTGACTTTTCTACGTTCCAAATATACAATTTTTTACTGTTTGGAGTTGATTTTCCCAAGACTGGTCAAAAAGTCCTAAATGATGGTGCAAAAATGTAGAGTGCTGGTGCAGACCAGTTTTGGATGACTTTCTCAATTAAAAATTGAGCTCATGATATATCATTGGAAATATATTCAAGTATAGTTGTCATTTTAGTTATTAAGAAAGTCATTTGGACAATCCAGCTGTGAGAAAAACTGATTTTCCCAAGGTCAATCTGGAAGTGCATAATTTCTCCCATGACACCTGTATTTTTGAAATTTATCCAAAACCATGATACCTATGTAAAAAATTAATGAGGTTTCTATTCTTGGCCCTATGATGGACAAAAACCTCTCTCACATTTTCCAAATTCATCTCTGTTTGGTTAGAAACACAGTTTGAAACAAAACTAGCCCTAGGTGTGACACATGGCTTGTCTCTTGGAATGAATTCTTGGAAAATGATGGAGGAATGCTGTTTATAATCTGGTATAGACTTATTCTTACTGAAATGATCTACAAAATTAATCATTTTCTCTTTTTCCTCCTTTTTATATCAAATCCTAGCTTAGTTGGAAGAGGAAATTAGGGTTTGGTGTAGGGGATTTAGGACCGCGTTGCAAAGGGAGGGGAATGAAGGGGTTAAGGGTTGTCTAAATTCTTGGGGAAATTTTGGGGGATAGGGATAGATGTTAGGGAGTAGGGAAAAGTTGAATTTCAAGAATTGAGTGAGGGGAAGAGGTTCAAAAGGTCAAAACACAAGCCTAGTCTCAAAAAGTGTCAAATTGTGGCAATAGACTAGGTTTTGTAGAACAATGATGATTTTGAGGGATAGGAGTGATGGGGAATATTTGTGAAGGTATATTAATGATAGGAGGAGGTGTAATAGCATCAATATACAATCCTTGTTGATAATTTTATCATGGAGGTCGTGATACCAAGAAAATTTCCCTAAAAAACCCTAGTTTTCCTGTCTCCCTTGTTGCAAGATGCCTTCATTGAGTAGAAAACCTCTTACCTTAACAATTTCTTCTGCTGGTTGGCCTCTTATTACTTCTAAAAAAGTTTCAATATAGCCCATTACCTTATGTGAAAACTTTTGAAGCTGAATGGTAGTCTTTTTGGAGATGATGATCTTGAAAAACATGAAACCCTAATTTACCTAGTGGGGATTCTTTGAGCTCTCTTTGACTGAAAATTCGTTTGGAATATTCAAGTGTAAAAATAGAGTATTGAAAAAGTGGTGTATTGAAGATCCAAAATACAATGTACTTGTTTTATCTAAAGAGTCTACTGAGATAGTTTAGGGACCATCAATTCTTGAGGGACTTGGGGATCATGGGCATCAGTTAAGCTTGTAGGAAATCCTATGTGGCAAATGGAGTTATGGAAAAGGAAAAAAATAGAGTGATGAGGTTATAGGTGGGAAAAATAGGATGTAGATGAGTGGAATAATCCTATGAGGTGTTTTTTAGAAGTGGTAAGTTGACCATGGAATGAAAAAATAGTAGAATAGTGAAAATTTTCTCTAAGGATAATGAAGGCAGTGAGATTTCTAGAACTCACAATGTTTATGAATTTTGTTTCTAGAAATATAGGATAGAAATTTAGTCATCTACAAAGGAAAACAAAAAAATTACTGATGACTAACAGTGGCTCCACTTGGGGAGGGCAACTCCTTTTTGGGAGGTGTCTAGAACTTGAGAGTTTAGATCTCTGAGCTTTGAAGACTAGTGCCTTACTTGCACTTTGCAGATATTTATTTCTTCATTTGCTGATGTTATTTTGAAGCTATGATCTCATAATTTGAAAAGACATGTTTGCTTCAATCTCTTTCCTACCTACCCATCTTACTTGGCCTAACATTTTTTCTTCACTTGGGTGCACTTGGATTTTCAAACCCTCGACATTTTTACTTTTGAAAACACAAATCAAACTATCTAATTGTACCCTTATTTCTTCCAAGAGTTCAGATTAGGCTAATGAACTCTTTTTATTTTCTACCTAATCTACTCCTTTGTCAAGATTAAGCTGTTTGAAAAAATTTATTCTCTATCCTACTAACATGAAATTGAAAGCATGGTAAATCAAGATTAGGCAATCTGACTTACCATGAGTTGTGGCATAAGAAAAAGCTGCACACAAATTTTATTTTTGTAAAAGCACAAGTAGAAAAGCAAGGGCTGTGATTTATCATTTGGTAAACATTCCTATATTTCTCTTTGGTTCAGTTTTAAGCATGTGGAACTAGCATTCTTCATCCTTAATCTACTTTTTTTGACAAGTCAAGTTTGAATGATTTTGACAAGCATCTTTCTCACTAACTTATCAACAATAAATTGAAAACATGCTCAACCATGATTAGGCTAGATGACTGAACAAGACTTCTTTATGAACAAGTAGTGGAATTTAGGCTTGCACACTTTCATTAAGACTATTTTTTGGGTATGGGACTGTACCTCTTCTTTTCATCTGCCCTCTTTTTCATTTTTCTTTGCTTTTTTCCTTTTCTCTCTTCTTGGTCAAAAAAATCTAAAACTAAAGGTAGAAATATGCTCATAGTACTGAGATTATTTACTTGCCTTTCTATCCTAATCTAACCTATACATTATATACATTCAGCTGGTGAACTCTCTTTTCCAATACATCTAATCAAGCAGATGATTCCATGAGTGATCTTGGTTTAGCTCCTTGAGTATGTGGGACAAAAAAAAGGGCCACTCCCATCTTACTTTCTTTTGAACAGTGGTGCCTAAAATTCTCTTTAAACCTTGCATCAAAATACTCTTAACATGTTTCACTCCCTCTTCAAATGTATTTAACAAATCCGCAAAGGGATCTTGAAACAATACTTGAATGTGAAGATTTGGTAAATAAGCTTGATCTAGGACTGGTTCTTCCTCCACTTGACTGAGCTTGGGACTCTTTTGGGAAAGAAAATCTTCCTCTTCCTCATGATCATCTGAACTGGTGGACTCATCATAGATTGCAATGTTGTCTTCAAGAAATCCTCATATGCTCTGATTTAGTGAACTGAATTATGTGTGAAGGCCATCATGTTGATGAGCAGGAGCACTCTTAGGTAATAAATCTTCTTGAGAAAGAAGTGTAGCAACTCATATGTGATTGTAAATCTCCAAGCCTTCATCTACAATTTGAAATTCAATAGGGCTTGGTGGCTGCATATCTGAAGCTGAAGAGGATTCTGTGTCCCAAATGATTTCATCGACGATTTCAGGAAAATATTTTTCACTTACAATTTTCTCAAGAAGTTCTTTTTCTTCTCCAATTTCAAAATCAAAACTGAAAGACTGCTGATTCCTAATCACATGAAATTTATTGCTGATTGGCTAATCTGAAGTGGAACAAAGGGTCAAAGATCCTTCACTTACTTCTGAACTTTCAAGGCTTCCCTCATCAGTGGCATAGATGGCATGAACTAGCTTAATACTTTTTTGAAGTCGATGAAAATGATATTCCTCCCACAAACCAATTACTGATTGCTCTACAAGGTTAGTTTCTATTTGAAGGATATCATCATCAGATTGATAAAACTTTGGAAACTTATCAAAATAAGTAGTGTCACCAATGAAACATATTGTATTATCAGTTTTCTCTTCTTTGAATTGATCTACAAGTTCACTTTCTGATTTATGGTAGATGGAATTAGTAGGAGAAAGAATAGAAATATTTTGTTTACATGAAGGTTTAGAGGCTGGTTTCATGTTTAACATATAATTTATTTCCTCTTCAGTCAAAAGAGGAGGAATTTTTCTTGAGCCTCACCTAGAAGAGATGGTGAATCATCACTTATGCCTTCTGAGAGATCTTGTGGGTTTTCTTCTATACCTTGATTGATTTCTTCCTCAACTAACTCATCTAGGATTTCATGATAATTATCTTGAGAATGAAATTCATGGATTGCAGCTAAGATATCTTCAGGATGAAAATTTATTAAATCTTGATCACTATCTATAAGATATTATATGATATCTGGAGATTGATCACAAAAATCTTCAGCCAATGATACAGATGGGGAATTTTGTTTATAATGCTCATAAAATGCCTTGTGTATATCCTTTAAGGAAAACAAGCTACCAGGTCTTAGACTCTCATACCATTCTGTTGCCTTCGCTTCTAATGTTAGCATGAAAATCTTCATAAGGCAGTCCTCATGTCATTCAAATTTTAACCCCCATACATGGATATGAAACTTGATGAGGTGTAACAAAGGGTCATCAAAATTTTCATCTTGAAACTTAGGGAGGTTTTTGTCCCAATATATTTGAGGAAATTTGTGTGGGAACCCAGGGATGTGATCTCTATTCATTGGAGCATATCTCATTTGTATCCTTGGATCCATGTTTGTAAATTAGAAAGGGCCACTGAATCTTTTCAACTAGTCTTAAAGTTCTCTACCAGTGGAGTCTTTAGGTCTATTGAGATTTTTGGAGTCTCCGGGTGGAAGGTTTCAAATTTGCTATGCACCATCAACATGATTTGGATTGCTTCATGCATTCCTAGGGGATTTTATGAGAACTAGTGGGGTCAAAAGGGCTACTGAAGACTAGTGGAGTCACCAGGTGCATGATGTTTACTGTTTTAAGGATGTTATTTTTGTCCACCATCAACAACTAAATACCAATTTAAGGATGTTTCTGAGATTTCTGAGATCTAAAGAATACTTAGTTTGTCACTAACTCAGAATGTCCCACCGTGATCGCCATTATGTTAGTGTGGCGATGAGGTGGCAGATTCACTAGATTTTCTAAGTCAAACTGAGGGTCTAAAGAGTCTCAAGAGGTGTCCAAGAAACTATATACTTAGAGGTCCCACCATGATTGCCATTATGTTGGTGTGAGCAGTGGGATAAATCCACAAGGTAATACTCTTAAGGGTTTTTTGAAAGGTTTAGGGAAGTATAAGTTTGTTTATCATTCAGAGTCCCACCATGATCGCAATTATGTTAGTGTGGCGATGATGTGGCAGATTCACTGGATATCCTTTTAACAAGGGCTTTTTAATTCCTAACGGATACTTAGATTGTCACTAACTCATAAGGTCCCACCATGATCGCCATTATGTTAGCTCCCTGTAATTTCCTAGATTGATTGAGATACAAATGGGTAGGGGTAACATCAAACCAAGCTTTGGAATCCAAGGACCTAGCCTTCCTAGATCCAAAGAGGGATCTCTCTATTAGGTGCAAAGATGTGAACTTGTTTGCTGATTAGGGTTTATTTTAGGCTAGTTATGAAGTATTGGGTTTGTTGATTTTTTTTGGTTGGGTATGATACTTAGATAGATTTTGATAGAAAACAAGGAAAACTTCAAGTCATTGGGAAATGGAGTCTAACAAGGTGATGATAAGTTCAACAATGGTTTAAAGAGTATTTGCAGGGAAATTTTAACTTTTTTGGTGGATCTTTGAGGTTGTGAAAGATTATGAGATGGACATTAAGCTTGAGAACAAAAAGCTAATAAAGGGCAAACCAGAATCCTTCATAACTTTTAAACTAATGGAGTTAGAAAAATCATAGGCATAGAAAGAGAATCAAAGACATAAGAAAAACCTAATCCATTTTATTTCAGACTAAAGCAGATAATAATCCAAGACAAACATTTAAATGAAATATAGAAAGGCAAGAAAACTTATTTAACTTTCATAGATTTCATCATCAAGAGCAGAAAACATTTAAGATGCACAAAAAAATATAACCATAGAAGGAGAGAAAAACCCTAAACATCTAAGATTACAGCTATGAAAGGTCCTTTGAAACAACCATCTAAGTAAATGCAAAGAGCATGATTGAAATAGACTTAGTTGATAAACCTAGGCAATGATGCTTTAAAGAGATGATTCCAAGAACAAAGTTTTTAGTGGCAACAAATATGCAGCGCTAGCCATGAATCATGCTTGATACCAATTGATCTAAACCATTCAAGAAATAGACAAGCTTAGGAAATCCTTAGAGAGAAAAAATATGAATTCTCTAATATATCCTAGCAGAAGAAAACATTAAGGCAGTGAATAACAAATAGACCTAAGGTGCCATTAGAAAACATGTCTTAGTCTAAATTGTTTTTCCTAATGCAACATAGGAAGATGGAAACATAATGAAAAAATAGAAAACATGAACAAAATGGAAACACATCACCATAAACCAGGCTTATGGATCCTGCAAACAGTCCTCCTCCATCAACAAACAAATCAGGGCATGCATGAGCACCAAGACATCAATTTATTTTCAAAACTCCAAGAGACTATGTATTTCTTCAGAATAAGTCATCAAAATCCAACCCAATACATAAGATCCTCATGCTCTATTTATGGATCAAATGAGGAGGTGGAAACTATAAGATGCTTCCAAGAACCCTAATTTAGTCATAAATGTCATAAATGTGCTTAATGACCATGTAAGGCCCAAGACACATAATATATAAGCTAATAAATGAAAAATATCATAACATAAATCCTCAATCAAAACTGGACTGATTTTCCCAGGAAAATATTAAAAAATCATTTTTCCATCAATTTGCGTGTTTTGTTGACTTTTGGCACTTTTGGTCCTCTATGCGTAGCGCCAAAACATCCGAAAATAGGTGTACTTGCAGTTCGGTTTTGACCTCCTTCCTGGTGTCAATTTTTTCTACGTGATGGCTCGTTAGAAATCTTGTCAAGTTGGATTTCCAGATATACCTTTTTTTTATGAATGAATACCATTTTCCTATCCAAAAATCCATTCTCCCAACATTGCTTGGTGTGTAGCGCCACCTTCAGCAGAACATAGGCTCTGTTGTAGTCAAGTTTTGGACCACTTCCCGATGTTGGATGTTTCTCCGTGATGGCTCATTGGAAAGCTTGTTGAGTCCTATTTCTAGATATGCCTTTTTGTTTTTACTGGGTTCCATTTTCCTATCCAAAAATCCATTCTCCCAACACTTCTCTGTGCGCAGCACCTGGTTTGAAAAGGAGGCAAAAAGGTCAAAGTTTGGGTGTTTTTTGACCTTTTGAGGGAGTAAAAATGCTCCAATTGATATGAAATTTTGTGGGTAGACTGTTGGTGATGTAAAAAATCCAAAAATGTAAACTTTTAGAGCTGAAGATGCACCAATTTTGTGCGTTGTGCCTAGGGTGCTGCGCTCCTAGGGGTCAAAATTTCGAAAAAACCAAAAGTTGTCCAATTTGCCTCAAAATTGGTGGAGAGAACCTTCAAGGGTTTAGATAATCATATAAAAAATATTGAGTTATGTATCCAAGTTTTTTGGTCTTTTACTCTCTTTTAATGTTTAATTTTCAATGAATTCTTTGTTTCTCGCACTGCTATCTCTTTCATTGGAGTTGATACTTCTAACTTTTGTCTTACTTTTACCTACTTCTCATTTAGGCCTTAAAACTTATCATTACCTCCTTTACTTGCTTTACTGTCTTCTTGGCTCTCAAAATGATCAATATCATCTCCACTTGCTTCATTTTGGCTCTGTTTTTCATAGAGATCCTCTTCTCTATCACTTTCTACACTGTCACTGTGGATTCCTTGGTCATTCAGAAGATGATTAGTGTCATGATAGTTATGAAATCTATCATTAATGTCATGAATATTCCCTTGCTCATCATGGTCTGTCTAATCAGTACTATTATCTTTGTTACTGCTTTGGTGAATGCCTTCACCTTAAAATTCTAACTCATCTCCATCATTGGTTTGCTTTTGACCTTCAACTCCTTCATCGTTATATTCCTTTGTTTCTTCATTTATCATCATCCTTCATGTTGTTATTATCTGCACGATTACTGTGCTCACTGTTATGCACAAGCCCTCTTTCCTCATGACTGTGATGTGAACCTTCTTTGTCATCATCATTCTATTGCTGCTCCTCTTTAGACTCTGTTTTTTCCCCACTGTCTTTATCATTCTCACTATGTTCATCTTCTTGATTAGGCTCTGTAGTTGCCTCAATTTTTTCTGATTTTGCTTTATTTTCACCACTTTTTTCCATGCTATCATTATCCCTTTGATCTTTATTATTAGGCTTTGCCTCTTTCTTGCTGATGTCATCTCCTTTGTTCTTCCTTTAACCTTGTCTTTGACTCACTAATTCTTCTTTAGACATGGTGGCTGGTTTAGAGGGAAAGGTCTTTTAAAATTTGTTTGAGAGCCTCTAGCTCAAAGGATGACACTGAGTGATGTAAGGACAAATTTTTCAAATGAGGGCCAAATGAAATAAGTATGGGCAAAATTCAGAGTTTTATGAGGAGGGTTGTATGCACTTAGTATCTTTTAGGCTAAGGAAAACCTATAAATTGTAAATTTTTCCTTGGAAGGGTTAAATATTTTATCTTTACTGAGATTAGGGTTTGGTCATTTTAAGCCTTAAATGTCCTCATTTTTTATGAAAAGATTTTTTTCAAAGTGAGGAAGAGAGTTACCAACCATATTTCTTTGAATTCAGGAGTTTTGGAGGTGAAAAATTGAATTTTTGACCCTTCTTAGCAATTTGAGACACACTCTGCCTGTGCGTAGCGCCAGTCTGTCTGTGCGTAGTGCCATTTTGAAGAAGGCATTTGGAGGCCTTATCGGTGTTGTAATTGGGCTCGTGATATCTCATTGGAAATATTGACTTGTAAAATTTCGAAATATACAATGTTTTTCTTGTTTGGAGTTTATTTTCTCAGTCAAAAGTTGATTTTCCCAAGACTGGTAAAAAAGTCTTGAATGATGGTGCAAAAATGTAGAGTGCTGGTGTAGACCATGTTTGGATGAATTCCTCAATTCAAAATTGAGCTCATGATAGATCATTTGAAATATATTCAAGTATAGTTGGCATTTGAATTATTAAACTAGTCATTTTGACAATCCATCTACGAGAAAAACTAATTTTCCTAAGGTCACTCTAGAAGTGTAGAATTTTTTCCGTGACACCTGTATTTTTGACATTGATCCAAAACCATGATACATGTGTAAAAAATGAAGGAGGATTTTCTTCTTGGTCCTATTATGGATATAAACCTCTCTCAAGTTTTCAAAATTCATCTTTTTTTGGTTAGAAACATAGTTTGAAGCAAAACTAGCCCTAGGTGTGACACATGGCTTGTCTCTTGGAATGAATTCTTGGAAAATGATGGAGGCACGATGTTTATGAGATGGTATAGAATTATTATTGCTGAAATGATCTATCAAATAAATCCCTTACTATTTTTCCTCCTTTTTATATCAAACCCTAGCTTAGTTGGAAGAGGAAATTAGGGTTTGGTTTAGAGGATTTAGGACCGCCTTGCACAGGGAGGGGAATGAAGGGGTTAAGGGTTGTCTAAATTCTTGGGGAAATTTTTGGGAATAGGGATAGATGTTAGGGAGTAGGGGAAAGTGTAATATCAAGAATTTAGTGAGGGTAAGGGGTCCAAAAGGTAAAAACATAGCCCTAGTCTCAAAAAGTGTCAAATTGTGGCAATAGACTAGGTTTTGTAGAAAAATGATGATTTTGAGGGATAGGAGTGATGGGGAGTGTTTGTGAAGGTATATTAAGGATAGGAGGAGGTGTAAGAGCATCAAGATACAAGCCTTTTTGATTATTTAATTATGAAGGTCATGAAACCAAGAAAATTTCCCTCAAAAACCCTAGTTTTCCTGTCTCCCTTGTTGTAAGATGCCATCATTGAGTAGCAGACCTCTTACCTTACCATTTTATTCTACTGGTTGGCCTCTTATTACTTTTGCAAAAGTTTCAAGATAGCCCATTACCTTATGTGCAGAATTTTGACGATGAATGGTAGTCTTTTTGGAGATGATGACCTTGAAAAACATGAAACCCTAATTGACCTAGTGGGGATTCTTTGACCTCTCTTTGACTGAAAATTGGATTGTAATATTCAAGTGTAAACATAGAGTATTGAAAAAGTGGTGTAATGAAGATCCAAAATACAATGTACTTGATTTATCTAAAGAGTCTACTGAGATAGTTTAGGGACCATCAATGCTTGAGGGACTTGGGGATCATGGGCATCAGTTAAGCTTGTAGGAAACCCTAGGTGGAAAATGGAGTTATGGGCAAGGAAAAAACAAAGTGATGAGGTTATAGGTGGTAAAAATAGGATGTAAATGAGTGGCATAATCCTATGAGGTGTTTTTTAGAAGTGGTAGGTTGACCATGGAATGAAAAAATAGTAGAATAGTGAAAAATTTCTCTAAGGATAATGAAGGCAGTGAGATTTCTAGAACTCACAATGTTCATGAATTTTTTTTCTAGAAATCTAGGATATAAATTCAGTCATCTACAAAGGCAAAAATTAAAATTTGCTGATGACTAACACAACTAAAAGAGGATGTAATTGAGACATCTGCACTCATTGTTTCATGACTATATTGATAATATACTAATATTTTTTCTAGAAGAAATTTATCAAGTTTATACATGAAAAATGGAATAAATTACCAAGCATATAAAACCTTTTGGTTGATGATAATGGTGGTAGTTGTTTCATGCTTCAAATGTAAACCAAGGACAATGTTTGACAAACAAAAGTGAAGGGAAATAATCCTTAGGAATGGTGCACCTATAATAAAATAGATCAAGTGGTATTGAGAAAAAAACATAATAAGACAATCTTCTGAAGGTGAACAATGATGATTACTAGTTGATGGATAAACCATTAAGAGATTAATTATGAAAAAATACTTAATTAATGATGGAATAATGTTTGTATTTCATTGAGTAGAATGATAATAGAATGAAAAATAAAAATACGAATAACGATCATGGAATTTGAATTTTGGTGTTGACGATTTTTAAAAATTATACAACCAATAATATATTAATGATGAATTTCACTAAATTTCATAGAAGTTAAGATCCAAGATGATTAAAAAATGTACTTAAATAAATATACCTACTATGTAAATTTTCAACTTCTTAGTTAAAGGAAGGGGAAACGATTATTGAAAAGTAATTGGTATCTTGAAAAAAAAAAGTGACACTAATAATATTGGTAAGATAGCCTAGATCATAGAGGGATGTTAAATAATCTCATTTCATAGTTGGTATTTATTTTTTAAATAAGAAAATGAATATGATTTTTTTGATGAATCTTGATAATAATGCTTATAATGTATTATTTTTCTAGATGTGAGAAGTATTGAGATGATTCTCATATTGAAGATGTTTCATGATATGATGGTATGAGGATAATGATGTACATGTGGTTCTTACTTATATAGTTGTAAGAAAATGATGATTATGATATGAATAGGGATTATGATGTTATGATTTGAGGTTATATTGACATGTGATTAATTTATTATGTGATTTCAGGATTCATATATGTTGATGTTATAACTTATGTTGGTATTTTATGATGTGAAGCATATGGAATCAATATAGATTTTGTGACATACAATTAGGGGAAAACTCAATAAACATTACATATGTCAATGGTTCCTTTGTCTTGTATATCTCTTGATGGGTAGCTCTTGATGGGCTATGGGACCATCTTGAGGAGGCCAAGGGCCTGATATTATAGGCCAAGTGTCTAGTATTGGATTGGGATGCCTAATTCTGGAAGGGGGAATAAGGAATTTGATGCATGGGGCTACGCACCTTAGCGAGTGTGGAGGGAGTGGTCCAGCCTTGCGAGATGTCCAGAGTCATTGAGTACTAGGACTTGATGCCTGCCTTGGGGCAGATGAGGTCTGAGTCGAGCGCGAGCCTTGGAGTCAGCCTTGGCTATGGTACAGACTGGGGAGGCTTATCGCTGGTTCCGAAAGTGGGAAAAATAACAGAGATACCTTGAAATTTCCCGGGTGTTGTGGGAACTTTCAATGCTTTGTGGTTATACTAGTTCAATAGGGGGTGTTGGTCAAACATGAAGTAGTTAATAACTAAATAAATAATATAATATAATATAATTAGATACTTAACTTTGGGACGAAGTTCCTTAAAGAGGGGGAGTATGTAATGTTCCCTAATAATAATGAAATAATAAATAATAAATAAATAACATAATACAATTAAATAAATCATAAATAAATAAGAAGTCAAGATAATAATAAAATAATAAATAAAAGAGTAAACAATAACTAGAGTTCTAAATAAAATAGTAAAGAATAAATTGGAGTTCTAAACAATAAATAAATAAGTGAAGTTAACAAGAGTAAAAAAGAATAAATTAAGAAAGAGTTAAACTAAGAAACTATAAAAATAAGTAAAGTTAATAAAATGTAAGTTGAACTAAGAGAAACACTAAATTAAGTAAAACTTAAAATAAATAAATAAAAGTTGCATGTTGACATAGAGAATGTGTGCACGTGGTTCCCATTCCATTATTTGGTCTATTTAATAGATAATGAGGAATATTCATGGATCATTCTATCATCCATTCTCTTGAGAGAAAGGTATTGTGAGGCAAAGGATTCCCTGACAGTAGTACGTTGATTGAGGGCTCGGTGGTGGCCAGTTGTAGAAAGGTTACATAAATATGATTCTACGGTTAGGTGGAGACTTGTCCCCAAAACTTTGTTGCGGTCAGTAGGATTCAGATAGTATTCAAATTTGGTAAGGAATATTGCCATTACAGGTATGTCATCTTTGCTCGTGTTTATGAAACTTCTATGATGATTAGTTAAATAGTTTTTGTGTTGATAACTAATTGCATGTTAAATTTGGGGTTGTTACATTAACCTTGATATTTTGAATCTAGTTTACAAAGGATACACCAAGAATCCTCCACTAGAAAAGGAAGTGAAAAAGAATAGTAAGGCATTGAGTGAGATATTTTATAGCATATATGATTCATTTTTAAATAAGGTTATGCATTATAAAACTACAAAGAAAGTATGGGATAAGCTACAAGAAATCCGTGAAGAAATCCCAATGGAAGATTTCTCATCAGGGAAACTACTAGAATATAAAAAATATTGTGAAGGCCTTGAAGTTGAGATTGTCTCTCTAAGAACAGATCTTGAAAAATCAGATAAGTGGAATGAATAACTACTTTCAGAATTTGAAGAACAAGAAAATAGGTTGAAATAAGAGATACTCAAATTAAAGAAGCAAGTGGAAGACAAAATAAGGGTTTTAGAAGAAAAATAAAAGAAATATCAAATAATGGACGTTGAGGTAAACATTATAAAAGGTAAAATTAGAAGAAAAGGATAAATTTTTTTGATTTCAAGATATTACTAAGATTCTGGATAATATTATTAGTAGTAAAAGGTCTCCCGCGATTAAATTTGTTCTTGGTTTTTGTCAAATACAAGCATGGAGAAGACAAGGATAGGAAATATAAGTGCGGTTTCTCATTTTATGCACACTAATATACTTTTATACTACATTAGGTGTGACTTTTGGATTCCACATTCTAAGGTCTCTTGGACTTCCTAAGTCTTTTGATCTTCCAGTCTAACCCTAGAAGGATTAGGTGTCCAACGTTCCACCCCTTAATCTAAAGTGGTATGTGTGAGTCCAAGAAGAGAGCTGTAATAAAAAATGGTAGCACTAGGATGAATGTTCTCTTTGAAACGTTGGCATAAGGAGGTGGTTTAAGGATGACCACCAACACTGGAATGCTTAGTGCAGTTCCGAGAAACATTCCAAATTTAGCAAGAAGATGAGATTTTTTCCTAGAGGAAGTGATCCCAATGTTTTGAAGAGGGAGACATTCAACATGGAAGAAGGGAGGTCTAAAACCTACGATGGTTTAAGGATGACCAACACCTCTGGAATGCTTGATGCATTTCCTAGAAATCCTCCAAAACTAGCAAGAAGCTAAAGTCATCTGCTAGAGAAAGTGTCCCCAATTCATTGAAGAGGAAGAAACTCAACCTCACATAGATGGTTTAAGGCTAAACACCAACCAAATAGATGCTCATTGGCATTTGTGTCTCTGGTTAGAGCTATGAATCTAGAATGAAATGTTATGGCTTAGGCTTGCTTGAACTTCTTTGTCTCTGGCTACAATTCTAAATCTAGAATGGTAGGTTATGGATCAGGTTCACTTTATGTGGCTTTGAAGCTTGTAGATGACCATTATTTTCCTCCCTTTTAGGTAGAAGGTGAGATGATGGCGAATACTCAACTGTAATACCTTTTAATATTATAGAAGAAATTCTGTCACATGACTGAAATATCTTCTTGGTTGTTGTTTTCCATTTCCAAGAAGCGATCCATTCAAGATGAATCCTTGTTCTTGTAAGAGGCTTGTTTATGAAGCATCTGTGTAAAGAATGTGTGTGCTGATCATAGTGCTTGCACGAGTGAAGATTAAAACAATGATCTTTCATATGGTCAACTCGATCACAGCGTTGGAATTTTATAATCTGTTGTTGTTGTTGTGGAAGAGGAGCATAATATAGAGCAATTGAAGGTGATATGTCATGAAAAAATCCGACACTCTGAAATTTTATGTGCTTGGAGTAGTCTAGAATATGAAAGGATACATCCTTGTCATGTCCAAGACCTATTCTATGCTTTTTATGGACAAGATATTCCCAAGGTTTGATGATGGGCTTGGGAGGTGGAACCCGAGCTTCTGCATCTACACACAAATCTGCTCTTGAAATGGGCTTAATAGTCTGATAGGAGACAAGTTCATAATGATGAATACACTTCTGTAACTCCTCTTGTTGTAGCTAAGATTCCAGCTGCAAAAAATAAATTTTATCTTGTGCATTTTTTGGATATGTTTTAACATCATAAAGAGTGCTTTTGTTGATTATCATTGTTCTTATAGTAGTAGACACAATTCTATTTCTCAATAACTCTAACAATTTGTCAATTTGAGCCATAACAAGTGAAATAGATCAATAATAAATGTACAATACATCTTAAGACATACTATACAAATGACTAAAGAATCACAACTTTATTATCTCCACATATACTTCTCTCTTAGAGTCGGTTTATTCCAATTTATTGTAAGACTGAAACCATATATGAATGCACTTACAGGTAATGTTCCTTGTGTCTTGTAGCCCGCAAACATAAGAAGACAATGGCTGCAAAAAAAATGACGTTACAAGTATGGAGAGGAGTTTGTGGATACACCTCCCTTCAAAAATATTTCTAAATGATATTGCAAAGAATATAGAGTGGCTCCAAAAAAAATTCAACACATCATTCCCATCGAATCACCACGCATAAACCATTGAAAATATAGCCAAGGCTCAAGGAATTCAACCAATTTTAATGCGGAGTAAATACATGGTTTAGGAAATCACTCAAATGATGACTACTGGTTCATTTTATATTTATGTATTGCTTAAAATAAATATTCTTTTGATTTTACAACCAGGAGAGGTTGGAGAGGGGGGAATACCAACAGACAAAAGAACAAAAGGGCAAGGATATAATGCATGCACGTACTAATTATAAAATAGCTAACTCCAAACGTAATATAAAAAATCGCCCTGCAGTGGAAGATATATTTAAATTTCACCCTTTACTCACTAGATTAAATTGTCCTAAAAGTTCAAATCAAGTTGTTAAAATATCAAATCCATCTCAAAAATCCATGTAGATAAAAAATTAGTCACAACTCGAATGATACTAAGCGGTGAAGAACATGCTTCACATATAATAGGAGTGTGTGGGGGAACAATACAAAGTATTTAATGAAGCACAAAATCCATTGTTTGAGTATTCAATGGTGTTATTTTGGCTCAAATTGACGCCGATTCAATTCAACTAGAATCGATCCTGAAAAAAAAACCTGAGAATGGTCGAACGAGACTCGTGGGAGGAGATGGATTCTCAACCTTCACATTCGTCAGTTGTCGCATGATTGATGCACTCAAAATTGAATGCAATTTCTCTTTTGGTTACATTTAATGTTAATGCCTCTGCCTTTTCACCGGTTTTGAATGCCTATTTTATAACACAACATAGTACGCCGCAGAATGGGCATAAGCATATGATTCCAGTGCAGGAGGAGAGGTGAGCGTTAGGGAGAAAAAAAATGATTTTGAGCTTTAGTCTCCCCAGATGTGGAGATTACATGAAGAATGAGTAGTTGAACATGCCAAAGTAGTCTAGTTGTAGCAAAAGAAGTAACGTTTGGTCTCGCGTAGCCCTTTAACAGTGCCCTAGTCATGTGAGTTTCTTGTGCCTTACACTACAACACTAGCTTGGCGTGGCTAAAAAAAATGAATGTTATAGCCAAGAATATACTAGTGATACTAGTACATAGGCAAACAAACTGTAATGGTTCCTTCAAGAGGAAATGATGATAGAGCTATAATGGACACAGGTAGCTTAGAGAGGTAATGCATGTGCAAAGCAACAAATTTTATTCAAAAGGAATACATTCTGACAATTATGACAATGACAGGCTCATTAATGTGATATTTGAGAGGTTATTAATGTATAGATAGATGCACCACGATCTTGAAACAACCAGATTTAAATCAACACAGAATAATACTGCAACAATGAGATACGATGTTTCCACATGATTTACAGTGGAAATTTCCACAAAACAGTGGCTCAACTTGGAGCAAGGAATGGCAAGGCATAAAACCTAACACATAAACCTAACACATAAAATCACAATGAGGAAGAAGAAGGCCACCCATCATGGCTTTGATACCATGTTAAACAAAAGCATGGAGTAGAAAAGGATAGGAAAGATAAACATGAGTTCTCATATTATGCCAGTGATATACATTTATATTAAATTAGGTGTGAGTCTTGTATTCTACATTCCAAGGTCTCTTGGACTCCCTAAGTTTCCTGAGCTTCCAAACTAACCCTAGAAGGATTAAGTGTCCAACAATTTTCATGAGATTGTTAAAAGAGAATATAGTTCACAACCCAATGATAAGAGTCCAAAGGATAACAATGAAAAACTTGAAGAGTTTAAAAAAGAGATAAGAAGCCAACCTGATAAAAAATCAAGGATAATGAATCCTCAAAGGAAATCATTTTCTCATAACTATAGAATTGTCAATCAATTCTCTCCTCTCGTCAATAATATTGAATGATTTATATGTCATAATTATGGAAATTTTTAAGGCCATTGCACAAGCAAATTATTTTGGTCTCAAACAAATAATCACTTCACTGGAAGATCATCAACTCTTAGGTACTCAGGTTTATTTAAGGGATATTATTTTTCTTTCAACATATTTGGTCATAAAGTTGTTGATTTCAATAGAAGGAACACGAGATAGAAATATTATGATTCCTTTTCTCCCTTTTCTTCTCATATAAGATGTTATGCATGTAACAAGTTTGGACATGTAGCAAAATAATGCAGGAACAAATCAATCAATAGCCATAGAAAACATGGTAAGAAATCTGATAAGAATGTTGATGATGGATCCATGAACATTCTGAGTAAGCAGAAAGAATAAGAATAGATAAGATGTTGTCTTTCTCCCTGATTGTTTGAAAATGAAGATGAATGGTACATAGATAGCAGATGCTCTCATTACATGACTGGAGATAAGAGTAATATGGAGTCCCTTAGTAAAAACCAAGATGGTAAGGTTATTCTTTCAAATAGTGCTCCAAATTGTTTTTTGGGGAAACATAGAGCCAAAATTAATAAAAATAGAAGAGCAACAGATACTTTATTAGTTGAGGTGATAAAGTAAAATATTCTAAGTGTAGGTCAAATGGTGGATAAAGGAAATGTAGTTGTGTTCACATCAACCAAATTTAAAGTCATAGATGAAGAATCTGAAAAATTCATAGCAAGAGGTTATAGGAACCCACAAAAATTATGTGTTTAAAGAGCTAAATTTTCACAGAATATGAGGAGGATTTAGACTCAAAGTAAAATCATGTCCACTGCAGTCCATTTCTATTGAAAAAATACTACTAACAATGAATTTAGGAGTAATTATAGGTACATAACCTCATGATAACAAAAGATGGCTATCGAGTCCTTAGGATCAGTGATGTTAGGGGGAGAAATATATGCATTTAATGATGATTTCCATGGTTGTTTTGATATTCATATTGCTTATGTTACTCAGGGTGCATTTGATGTAGTATCAGTGAAGCAAGTACATACATTATAGGCTTAGCGAGAGATGAGATTACAAAAATTCAACATTTCACTTTCTGTATGCAGATCCTATGAAATATAGTCATGTATATACACGAGTTTTGATACATATAATCATGTGTATACGTGAGTTTGGATACAGATAATTGCATATATTTTCTTATGATGAAGAAACAATAGAAAAAATTCTGAGAAAGAGTATGAAATGTTTCAAAAAATTATTTGGCCTTATTAATCTGATGGTTATAGTCTGTGGATTCTACTTATAAATGCTATTGGGTTATGATGATTTCTGAGATGGTACAATATGACATTGATGCTTTGATGGATTTATGATTGTTGAAGTTTATTTGATGTATGAATTGATGTGATCATAATTGATAGTAGATAGTAGGCATAGGTTTAAGGGGATAATTTGATATGCTTCTAATAGTACATTGTTGGCATTATGTTTTCTTGAGAATTGATTGGTACATAATGATGCTCCTACTAAAGATAATCATGTAGTTGTTTTCATGATGCATGGGTTGCTTGTATGGATGGCGATTATATATTTGAGCCACTCATCATATTTGTGATGATGGAAGACTCTATTTGTCTATGCTCGATAATGACACATATGATATGTTGGATATTGTTGTTCTTTTTTGTGGAAAGAACATGTATGATTGTTTAATGAAGATGCTATTGTCATTATGAATTCAGGTATGCACAAGTTGAATATAATGCATATACATGATATGATGAAAATGGTATGATGCTTATGGTCCTTCATATATGAAGCATGCTAATTTTGATGACATGATATTACAGAGAGCTTGATTGTACAATCTAATGCTATGATTGGTTGATGAGGATGAGATCATAAATATTTATATCTCTATGTCATGGGATATCAATAAATTATAGATAGGAATCATATGGATGATTAATTGAATAATATATTGGTGAAGTGCTTCTTTATGTGATAATTATTCTTCAATGTGCCAAGAGAATGATGTTCCTACATGATGATACTTGAGACTTGGAATATTTAGTATCATATTGATGATGTTACTAGCCCTATTCTTAGTTCTCACATATGCTATTGTGCTATAAAATATCCTTGATGAATGTGGATTGAGGCTCTTCCTACTAAGGGAAATATAAAGTTGACCTTGATGAGGTCAAGGGGATGAGTTCTGCGGAATAATATTATGTTGTTGATGATGCACACTTGGTCACAGGTTGACGATATTACATTGCTTCTTGATGATGTTCATGGTGCTACTATCATATGCTTATGGTGCATATCCTACATAATGGTCTTGTTGAGGTATTTGGTATCGGTTATAAATGTCATACCTATCATTTGATGTAAAGGTCATGTAAAGACGTATGATGTAATAATTGTTAAATTTAGTCATGTATGGACTATTTGGGTCAAGTTAATTATGTAATCCCATGTTGGGGATTTGATTTAATGGTGAGTCAAATATGTAATCCTACTGCATTGGGAGATTTGTTAATATGGTTCACTAGTGATAGGAAAGGTCATGTACGATTAAGTCATGTATATATTATATATGATCTACCATGCACTTAGGCATAGCATGGTTAGTATATAGTTTTCATTCTCAGTAGATCAGATCTACAATGCTCATATTGACAAGGAGAAATAAGTCTTCATTCAACATTGGTCAACCCTTTGCCCTCGATGTCAAAGGGGTAGAGTATATTGGTGTTTATAATAATATTGTTATGCTTATAGGTGTGATTAGTACATTATTGGTAAACAAACACCAATGTGGTTACCTTCAAGTCCAAAGGGAGAGATTGTTGGCATGATGAAAAATGTGTTGTCCTTGATGGAAACCTACTTAATGTGTTGTCCTTGATGGCAACCCACTTGATTTTTTGTTTTTGATGAAAACCTACTTGATGCAGATGTTAACATATTAATAACATGATGAATCTACAGTCTAGGTACACATGTAACATGTGTTGGGATAAAGGCATAGTAGTTAAGGGATAGAAGAATGATGAAGGTGATGTATTGAGAAATACATGCATGTTACATGAAGAAAATATACATACATATGCATGTATGGTGAATAAAAGCTGCATATACGTGGCTTATATGAAGCAAAGTTGTGTACATAGGCAAGTATGGTAAATAAAATTAGCATATATGCGGGTTATGTGAATCAAAGCTACATACATATGAAGGTATGGTGAAGCAAATTCGTGTACAATTTCTGCACTATGGTATCCAAATATTAGGGGTATTTACCATGGTATTGGCTCATAGTAATGAGCACGTCAAAGAATATTTGATCCCATCCAGGAATACCATCAACCTTACTATGGAGTTTCCCTGTGGTATTGGATAAGGTCTAACATATATAAGGATATGAAGATAAACAAATTTTGGGTGTGAAAGTTATATGTGATTGATGAATAGCTTGATATGAAGTAAGTGTGCATGGTATGGGTTATTGATGAGTGTTTGACTTGAAATAAGTGTGCACCTAGGAATATGATGATGAATAAGATCCAATAGATTTGAAATGAATATACATTGATAATTTTCTTATGGATTGTTTTGGTCTGTGATATTGATGTTTGACGCATGTTTTACTATGTATGCCAAGATATGGGTTCATATGAAGGTCTTGTTAGGGTCCTATAAATAAAGTATTCATAATTTTGATTTGACCCTGTTAAAATCTTGAAATATTGTACATAATTTTGCTTTCTACAAATGTATTTCCAAATTAAAAAATGAAAAGAGGGTATGTCCTAAAAAAACAATCAAAGGAAAAAAAATAAACAAAGGTCAAAAGAATATTAAATATGAACCCATAAAAAATAGATCATGAAAGTGTTGCAAGTTTAGATGCCACTACTTTAGTTTACTTTTGAAAATAAGATTATGTGCAAATTTTCCTAAAAGCCACAATCCATGAGGGTAAAACAAATTAAACTTGACCTCTCATGCTTTAAATTTCATGTTGTTAGATAGAGAATAAATATTTGTCAAAAATTTTAAACTTGACAAATCAATAGATACTTAGAGAATAAATGAGGAACAATTTAATTTGAGTCCTCAGATGAAATAAGGTTAGAATTAGATAGTCCTCAGATGAAATAAAAATGGATTTAGGGTTTCAAGCTTAAATGCACCCATGAAAATGATGAAAAAATGTTAGAATAATGATGGGTAGGCAAAAAGCAGATGTGCAAGTCATGTAATAAAACATCATATGGAAGATTACTAATTTCCCCTCCCCCACAATGTTCTAGTATTCAAAACCTTAAGTTAAAGAGGCTAAAAGAATTTCTCTGACTTTTTTTAGGACCAGACCGAAGGCTTAATGACTGATTGGTAAAAAGTACTAGATTCCCTTCAAAAAATCCTTTTCCTCAACAAAATCCCTTTTTGTAAACTTTTAAAACACTTTTTATCTAGGAAAAGTAAAACCCCCTTGACTAATTCCCTTTTTCATACAAAATCCTCAAAAAAACCAACAAAAGGCTATTTATCCTAAGTATTAAGTGTGAAATGTTAATATGGGGCCACCATTATGAAATTCCGCCTTAAAAAAAACATGATATTACACTTTACTTAGTGTATTTACTATTTTCGCAGCCATTTCATATTAACGCTTAATTTATGTATTAAATACCCTATACCCTTTTTCCCGTATTATAATTAACTCCATTATTTTACAGTCCTCCAAAACCCATAGTTTTAATATAACCCAAAGTTTTATCTACCCACATGTCAAATATTTCGGGCCCCACATACTGAAACCACACCTATATACATAGGCGCCATATAAATCTTTGGTTATAACCCAAGCTTGAATAAAACATTAAAATACCCAATTTAGACTTATACAAAGTCAAAATCTGGACCCACACACCCGACCTCACGTTATATAATTAACACCCCCACAATTTGATTGCGTGACTTCCGTCAAATCAACCTTCCCCCAAATTAGACAACATTCACATTCTTCACTCCCCAAAAATTAACCTACCCAATCAATGAAAAATGGGTGGTTTTCCCCATCCACTCCTTCAGTACGTGTCGCCACCAGGTGTTATTGCATTCGTTCGTGAAAAACCACCATATGCCTAAAAGCAGTGCGAAGAATCCCATTACCCCTTCTGTGTAATCTGCCAAACCAGGTATTTTTCATCTGCACCAAATTTTAAAATAAAGGTTAATCAATGTTGAAATAACATTAATACTACCCCTCGAAGTCAAATGTTTCACTGTTTGTTAAGAAAACTCTGAGAAAACCTTTTGTCGATGTATTACAGAGAAATTAACTCCAATTAAGCTATTTTGAGCCCAAATTAAGCTTGAGCATTCAAATACACAAACTGTTTTAGAAGCAGTCACAAGCATTCTAAATACTTTCCCATAGAAACCTTCCTTGCATACCTTTGTTTCATTAACAAATTGTTGGATTTTTGCAAGTTATTCTCAGAATATGAAATTGGGCCAATGGTTTCAATACAGTTGACAAAATTGTTTACTCCAAATTCTTAGATTTTAATTCAAAAGCTTCATTCAACAAATAGTTTTCATACAAGGAAAGGATTAAATCAAAGTTAGAGAAATATCAGAAAGATAAAATTGCACAGTGAAGGGTAAAAGTGAAAAGGTGACAGAGTAGTCAAGGTAAAATAGTAAAAGTAAAATACGGAGGCAGTAAATGTTAATAGAGATGAAAAAACTTTCACCAACAAAAATGAAGTTTATTTGAAGTAAAAGTCAAAACGTTTAAAATAACAATAAGGTTAAAAGATGAAAACAGAGCAAGAAGGGACATTTTCCAGAAATTTCCTCTTTAAGCCATAGTTATGCAGAACCTATTGTGGCCAATCCAAGATCAATTTTGAAAAAATAAAGGAGGTTTATGTTCCCAAGATGTCCACCTATAAAAACCTCTCTCACTTTTCTAACAGCCATTATGGGTTTGGAAATATTAAAAAATATTTGAAAGCACTTTTTACCAAAAATTCCTATTTAGTCATCATTTTGCAGAGAAGAGTGTGGCCAATAAGAAATGAATATTACAAAACTGGAGGAGGTTTTTGTTCCTAGGTGACCCTTATACAAAAAAATATCTCACATTTTACACAGGTATTACAAAATGAGAGATACATGCAAATATTCACAGCCTATTTTTCAGACTATGAAAAGTTTTGTTTTACACATCTTTTTGTAGAGAATATGGTGAACAGATGGAACTGAATTTTGGGAACTGAGAGAGTTTTATCTTAGTAACATAATTATATATAAAAAACTCTTTCAATTTTTACATATATATTTCGGATTGAGATATAAAAAGGTATCATTAAACCCCAATTTTGTAGTATTTCTGGAGCAAAAAGCACAAGGAAGAAGACAATTAGTGACTATGCCTCATCATCAACTAAGAGTTGATATCAAATTTCGATTCTCTTCTTTGTCACCATAAATCCATAAGTATATTTCCAAATAGATTCATTAGTTTTGAGTGTCCTTCAGTATGTTCTATTTATGTAATACAGTTTGAGATATTTGTAAACCAATCTTGATATTTTTTCAAGATATTCTAGTTTAGAATTTGTATAAATACTTCATCATTTGAAGTATTGAGTGTGGAATAAATTACTGAATATTTATATAGTAATTTTGGTTTTACTTGAAGGCTTTTTGTTTCAAAGTTTGAGTAGCAGACTGGATCAAATCATCTAGCACCATAATTTAGGATTCATGTGATGAGCCATTGAAGTGAATTACTTTCTACTGTCTTTGTTTATCTTCTTATGTTTACATGCATCCATATATGTTCTATAAATTTGAATGATAAATCAAGAGTATTATTACAGGATTTGTTAAAAGAACCCTGTCCTTAACTGTTTATCATTTCTATGTTTTCTGCTGATTTCCAGAGTAGGGAATCCTTAATTGCTCCCTCTTTCGAATGACCCCTGTCTACTCCTTCCTTAGCCGGATCAAAGAATCCTTGAATTATCTTTATCCCGATCAAACCACTTCACCGATCAGCCTTCTAATATCTTCAAATACTTATCTATCTTTCCTTGAAAAAATTTAACTTTTTTACCTTGATCCTAGTTATGTCTGCTTGACTTTTGACTCCTTAGCCCAATGGACAAACAAATTTCCCACTATCCATATCATTAAGTAATTTTTCCCACCAAACCAAACCAAACCAACTCAAAACCAATTTTCACAATCATAACTAGCCTAAAATAAAACATTAAAACAAAGTTAAATCTTATAGAGAGAGCCCTCTCTGAACCCTAGGAAGGCTAGATCCTAGAGTTTAAAAGTAGGTTTGTGGTTACCTTAGACTATTTATTTTTTTAACCTTGAGAAATTACTGAGTGATAACAGGTCTGATGTGCAGAAAAGGTATAAATTAATAATTAAATATCCCTATGTGGGTTTGAGAACTAAAAGGCATGTGCATACGCAGGTCTCATACTGGTAAGTCACGCATATTTTCTGCAGTATGGAAAATGTTTTACTCAGGTATGCTTATCTAAAGGTGTGTACACACGTGAAAATGTTTTGTGAAGGTCACGTACATATGATAGGGTTTTTTTTCTTCTGAAAATTATGTTTTATTTGTTTTTTCATTCCTATTGTGTTTTCTATTGTCTATCAATGAAGTCTTACATGATGATTTGATTTTGACAATGATGATTGAAGTTGAATTGATTGCGGATTGATATATTGAAGAATGACGATGTTGTTAGTTGTATGTGGATGGAGATATAAAATTATTTCAGAATGATTTAGTGGGTATATGTGTAACTGACTATTTATTTTATAATGATAGTGATTCAGTTGCAGGGTTCAATGTTTTGATATTTGTACGTAGGTATGCTTCAAGGGAGTCGCTATACACATGGAAATACTAAAGAATAGTAGCGTATACATTTTGATTTTTTTTTATTAGGGTTTGTGATGATCTGTGAGTAGTTCATAGATTTGAGAAGGAGGATAAATGCGTTTCTGTGACAGATTTTAGCAGTAAAATGATACAGTCTAAGGGTTATGTTTTTTGAGATCTGTACGCAGGTTTTTTTAAGGAAAATCGCTTGTATATGTTGGTATCGTTCAAAATAATAGCGTATAAATTTTGGCATATTATTTATCAAGGTTTGTAGTTGCAACAGTTGATTTCAATAGTGGGTAAGAGTGTATGGCTCATATAATGATGGCTGATAGTGCCTCGACATTATCTTTTCTGGTTTAGATTGATTGGTTACAATAGTTGATTGAGATTCAATGAATTATTTTTTGATTCAATTGGTTCAGTGATTGTGTGATTTTTTATACTGATTGGCTTTAGTTTTGATATTTGGATTTGGGCTTAAATGATGGTAGTGGGTCCAGTTTAAAAATTTGATGAAAATTGGACTACAAGTTGTGATGATTTGATTTAGGTGGATCCAGTGTGAAAATTTGTGATACGTGGTCCAAAGAGGTGCTAAGGGTTGGAGCCTTTAGTGAGGAAGTCAAAAATTTCCTGCCATTAGAAGCTCGTGATCAGATTAGAGGGTAGAAGCTCCCTTCCAGTGGGTGTCGTTAAATGAGATAAGGGAGTTGTAACTCCCTTCCAATAGGTGCTAGAGAATGCGAGAAGGTTGTAGCTTTCTGCATGTGGGTGCCTACTTGTTGGTATGAGTCTGTTCTAGTACAAGACTGTAAGTAATATGTTTCTTAATTAAAGAAGAAGATATAGACTACAACACCATTAGTTTTATCCCACATTGGGTTTCCACCTAAACATCCTTGTTTTCATGTGTATTTCTTATGTGTGATGTTCTATTCTATTCTTACTGCACATGGAAGTCTAAGAGAGAGGAAGTAAGTGATATTTATTACTAAGATAATCTTCCTCACCTAAGTTCTTCTCAAATTCCTAAGTTTTCTGTTGTAAGATATATAATGATTCAATAAATGGGATGCATCAAGGAATCATAGAAGCATTGAAAGAAAGAGCTCGTGACATCCTCATAGAGAAGCATGAAATATGGTTAGAATATATGCAAGTCAAGGATATAGATCTTGGTAATTTCATTGAAAAGATAAGTGGTAATTCCATTAAGTACAAGGTTCATCATAAATTTGTCAAAAGGAAACATATGCTGATGGGGATAATTTATATCCTTAATAATATCTGATGTAATATTCTTTGAAAGGTTCATCGATCATGAGGACAAGCAAGTGTTTCATCAAGAGATCCAAACTTCTGGAATTTATGAAATGATGATACTATGACATAAAAGTGAATCAGATCAAGGGATTGAAGCTCTTTCAATCATGGAAGTTGTTGCAATAAGTCTGGATGATTCAAAGGAAAAATGAGGTATGTATGTTGGTTGCATATATCATGAACCAATACTCTATCTTAAGAGCATGATCAAAAGAAAGGATCCCCTCCCTCAAGGGGATGCAAGAATGCATGGGTCACACATTCACTAGATGAAATCAACATAGTATGTCCTCATACGAAGTATGAGTTTGTTGACTACAATTGAGGAAATATAATTGGATGCTTCCGGGAATTCAATGTGTGAAGAAAGGAAGGAATAGATCTTGGAATATGCAATGATGGTAAAGGAAAAAAACATCTTAAAGACCAAGAAAAATTGACTAGGATATTTCCATGGAAGATATGAAGATTCTAATGGAGTCTAAAAAATAAAGAGACCCTTGAAAATATATATATCTTTGGGAGACATGTGGATATGTATGCAAGATGTTGATGAAAACTAGAATATGTCATGATGAAATACCATCACAAAGGTAATGTTTATTTTAATTTTCATTACTTTATTTTAAAATATTTGGATGGGTTTAGGCATGGCTTCCAAGGGAATATCTATGGATGTATTCCACCATCTATGAACATGTAGTAGCATGAAAGTTCGATAAGTAAACATGGCATGAAGAAAGAAGCATGCAATAAAGGAAGGCCAGATATGGAATGATGGATCACTTTCTGATGATAAAATTACTGACTCATGGATGAAAGTGATGGATGGTTGGTGCCCTTGTAGAATTCCAAACCACGAATAATCCTACATAACGAAAATAAGTTCATGAAATTGTGAGGAGGAGTTATTCAAGCAGCTCGTTGTCCCATCATCTCTACCTGAGGAGTTGTTGTATGTCCTTAATTAAGAGGGAGCTTGGAAACAAGTTTCTTAATTGGAAGAAACTTGAAAGTTACTAAGCCAAGAGGGAGATTAGGTGCATTCCTTCCATAGGAATGAGTACATTCCATTATTGGAATAGATATTTCCTCCCTAATCAAGAGAGAGAGATAGACACATCATTCTTGTCTTCATTTGGGAAGACAGAATGGAGGGATGGGTAAACATCTAGAATTCGATGCTCTTTTAGGATGTATTAGGGAATACAAGATAAGAGTAGTAATAAAGGACCAATGTTATTTAAGGATTGGGAATCCAAGATAGGAATAGTCCTAGTGGAAAACACCCTGAGAATCCCAGTGGAATATGTTCTGAGAGAGATGATGATGAGGGTGTCTATACATTATTTTTCTTGCCAGCATTGTGCTCAGATCTTGTGGATATATAGAGTTGTTAGTCAAGGCCTTGCTATGTGAAAATGTTGGTTAATATGATGCTAAAAAAATGGGTTACCAATCCGATTCTTCTTATGAGATATTATTCATATTTAGAATAACCAAGTACCTTTATGAATACCTTCCTAGTTAAGAGGGAGTGTTGAAAAGTAACTAGGTTCGGTATTCATAATGACATGTGTAATAGTGATCTTATGTAATTGATGAAAAGAAGAAAAATAAAATTATTAATGTAATTCTTGTCTCATGGGTTTCATGGGCAAGGAATTTTATTTTTTATGACTCACATTGTGAGTCCTTAGGATTGGTCATAAAGTCAAATTGAGTCAATTTCATGTATGAAGGACCCTCTTGGGTATGTTACACATTTGTATGAGTCATTAAATTAATATAAAACCCTTCCAAAACAAGCAGAAGGCCACTCCTACAAATTGAATTCAATATTGAATTAATTAAATCCTCCAAATGAAATGTCATCTCACATACACTCATTTTGGCTAATTACAGAGGAAAAAAAATATAAATAGGAGCGCTTGACATCATTACATAGGAATATTTTAGGTGAATTTTTTTGTGATGGTCCGTGGTAACAAAAGTGCGAGAAAGGAGATAGAAGCATCTAATAATCAACAAAGGAAAGGACATGAAGATCCGATGTTCTTATGGTACTTTGTGGGAACCTTTTTAAGGGAAGAAAGAGCCTATCCTTGCTAGAATTTTGTTACAATAGTAAGGATGAAAATAAATATATTACAATAGTGAAGGTCAAGGAATGGAGAAATTTTTTGCAAGGGTCATGCAGTCCTCCTAGAGAGCTGAAGTGGGAGAAGGTCGAAAGTTAATATATTGTAGTAGTGAAGGATGAGGAGATAATTTTGTTGCAACAATGGTGCAGTCCTCCTAGGAATATGAAGTGCAAGAAGGCTGAAAGTCTAAAGAAAACCAACGTTGAAGAAGAATTTGAGAAGGAGGAAGGAGCAGAAGTGACTATTGTTGACAAAAGGAGATTTGTGTGTAACATTCAACTATACCACCATTTACCTATACTATAATCTTTCAAAATATATACACCTTTATGTTAAATAACGAGACCGTACATACATATATCCATATATAATGTTTTTGGATATTAACTATTGTTACTCACTAGTTAATTAATTGGTACAATTATTACTGTCCTTTATAATTACAACCCAACTATTGAAAACTATCTCCCATTCTGGCATTAATCACGATGGAATGCTTTTGGTTTTAATGTTGCACCGATACCAGATTCTTATTTACTTGGCATATCATTCATATTTATGTTATACAACGATTTCTCGAACCTTTAAACTCTGGCTATGGTTAAAGTTGTACCTTAGTAGTCGAGAAATAGTACGATATGGATTAGTTTAACTCCACTCAGACTGCCAGTAAGACAACTGTGTGTCCTTGTTCATCGTCGATTCTCCTAACACAAGATTTATGGTTGAGATTTTTTAGGTTTTGGATTGGTTAGGGTAATTTCTACCCAACCCTAACCACTCCCACTCATTCTCATTTTGCTTCCGCCGCGCTCTGCAACCTGGTGTCCATGGCTACGACAACCTATTATTTCACAGTTTTCATGCCTGCCCCTCCTAGAAGTCTTTGAGGATAGTAAGAGACCTTACCCATGGCTTATCATTGTGTTTTTAAAGGTATTCGGTAATAATTTAATCAATGTTCTTGTTTATTCATCAACATGCTTCTTCTTAACTCTTTTTTTGTTTTCTTTTTTCCTCTTTGCTTCTAGCATGGCTCTAAATTTGCGACTGGGTGAGTTTTGGGTAGAAGTAAAGAATTAAGTCTCACAATACTGGAGGATGAACTATCGACATCCTTACTACTTCCTTGTCTCACGTGAACTTGAGGTTTTGATGTATGGTGAAACTACTAGTCTGGTTCACTTGTTTTTCCTTTTTCTTTCTTGTTTCGTTGGTGTTAAATATTTATTGTAACTTTTGCGGGCTTATTCGCAGATATGGAATAATTTTCATGGAGATACTTACATGAATAGGTAAGAACTAAATATTATTATGTTTCCCTCTATCCCATTAATTTTATTTTTCCTCTGTTAAACATTCAGTTTGCTCACTAATTCTTTTCCATTTATTTTGTTTGGTATACAGGTATGCTCGACCGTCGAGACTGTAGATGTATTTTTTTCCTTGTATTTATTTCTAGACCTTGCTGACTCAACCCCTTTTGTGCTCGAGATATTCTACTCTAAGAAGGGCATTATTACCGCCGCCTTGTTTCAATTAGTCAAGGGGTTTTTCTATGAGATCTTGAGATAGGCTTCACGCCGCCACTCTACAAAATTATTTCCTCTTTCTTGTTGAAATTTGAATGGCCTATGAACATTTTAGGCTTGCCGAGAGCAAGAAACTTTGTTAACATGTTTTTCATAGTTTTCGTTTTAAATGTATGATATCTAGCCATCGAGGTTCATTTTTTTAAATACACTGCTCCAGTTTAACTCAGAGCTTGTTTATTTTTTTTAAGCCTAGAATCTGCCTCTCTTACTAGAGAAGGCAAATATTTCTTCAAGTGATTTTATGGTTCAAGGTGAAGTTTATATAAATATCTCTCTATTTATTTCACATGAACCCTGTCTTTCGGGAATGAATGTATTCGAATAAAGATTTTAAGCAGTATTTACTAGTTTTTCCTTCTACATTTTTATCCATTTTATCACAAGAAAATATATAAATATTCCTGCTTTGGATAGCAAGTGCTGGTGCTTGTAAATTAACATTGTTTTCCATTAAAATAAGTTCAGTATATTCTATGAGCATTGTTTTCCAGCATTGATTATTTTTGGTCTTTATCTCACATACTCTACTCTACATTTCTTTATTCCAGTGATTTCATGTTATTTGAACATCAACATTTATTTTTGTTATCTTTTCTGAGGTATTTTACCATAATATTGTTATATCTAGTTTAATTTATTCAATGGCTTCCTACAGATTTTTCGTTCTTTTCATCTAAGGACTCTACATTTACTTTCTGTTCAATATTTTCCACAGTATTATCTTGTTATACTGTTAAATACAGAATACTACTTTTCTGTCCATGTCTTACATTTATTTGTGTTGTTTTAACAATAAAATGGCCAGACCATTCTATCCATGTTTTATCATAGTTGCAGAGGAAAACCAACACGGAGCCTTCGTCTTGAGGGCTCTGTGTTAACAATTCTATGTCGTACAGTTAATTAGTGAAGAGTTTAAGACTAATTGGCCAACTTATTTATTAACAAAGAAAAATACACATAAAATTTTCTTTACATAATAAATTATTGTAACTACTATAGCCTATAACATACATATTGTTAATATCTTTCGTAAAACAACTAAGATTTCCAATGGTAGATAACTTATCTGTTTTTCAATTTCTGACTGATTTTTTCCTCCCCACCTCGAGAGAGGCAATTACGTCCTCGTCTCTCCCCCGCGCTCCACTTATGAGCTTTGTGAGTTGACAAAGGTTCTGGAAGAGACCTCGGGACAATCCAGTCCATTATTCTAACCCAGGAAAATCTTAGGAATTTTGAGTAATTCCACTAGTCACCACTAGCTCGGGAATTCTTCTCTCAAACTTCCTTTCTCGAGTTACTGAACAAAATCCCGCTTCCTCATTGAGATATGCCTTTATCGTCATAGGTTGGGGTAATTGTTTTAACTAATTTTGTTCAAATAACTCTCAGTTCTTGGAATACTTTTACCATCAATATTTTTTTTTTTATGGAACCACTTTATAATACTTAATTTGATTTAATCAAAAAAATTACTTTATGTTTATCGAGTAATAATTCTCAAGAAAAAGTAAATGTCTTATTTTCCATAACATAAAATAACGTAACCATTAGTTGGAACTCAAGCCAATTGTCACAACTTCCCCCTCTAGAAGTAAACACCATCCTTGGTGTTTCATTCTGATTCAGCAAAGAGTTTTGGGTAAGCATCCCGAACAAAGCCTTCATCCTCCCAGGTAGCTTCATCCGGGTCGAAGTTCTTCCACTGCACCTTAACCTAGGTGATGGCTCATTTCCGGAGCATGATTTCTCTTCAATCAATTATACATTGAGGCTCGACCAGAAACTCGTCGTCCGGTTCAACCTTCAATCAACAAAATTTGAATTAATTTCTCATAAACTTTAATATTTCTAATCAAGTTTTGTATTCATATCCTACTTGAATGATTTTCCAGTGGATTACATGCTTTGGGTCATGTACGTATCACTTTAATAATGATACGTGAAAGACATTGTGTACACATATATGATTGGGCAAGGCTAATCGAAAAGCCACGGGTCCTACCCTCTCCAATATTTGGAAAGGCCCACAAAACCTGGGAGCCAACTTGGCACAAGAGGTCCACCTTAAAGTGATTTCTTTGGTTTGATCCTTACGTACACATGGTCTCCGACCTCAAATTCACGACAATTCCTTTTCTTATCTGCATACACCTTTTTTCTATCCTGAGTTGCCTTCAAATTTTTACTGATCTTCCTTTCTTCTGACTCCATCTTAGCTAGCATTTCTGGTCCAAGCATCAACTTGGTTTCAGGGCTACTCCAACTAATAGGAGTTCGACATTGTGATCCATACAATGCTTTGAATGGACTCATCTTAAGGGATTCCCGATAACCATTATTGTATGAAAATTCTACTAGGTGCAGATATTCTTCCCACCTAGTTAGCTGTTGCATTACATAAATGCGTAACATATATTCCAGGATTTGATTCACTCGCTCAGTTTGTCCATATGTCTATGGATGATAAGCAATGCTGAAATTAATTTGGGGTCCCAATCCTGTAAATAGTATTTTTCCAGAATGCTGAAGTAAACTTCACATCCTTATCAGAAATGACAGTCTTTGCAATACCATGTAGTCTAAATATTTCTCACAATAATATGTCTGCTATTTGCACTGTCTTATAAGTGGACTACACTGGTATAAAATGCACTACTTTTCTTATTTGATCTACCACTACCATTATGGAGTCATTATACTTCTTTGACTTTGGTAAGCCAATAATGAAGTCTAAGAATATAACCTCCCACTTACATTCAGGTACTGGTATAGGTTGCATCAGTATGGCTGGATGTCAATGCTCCACCTTCACTTGCTAGCACTCCAAACACTTTTTTAGATAGTCTGCAATGTCTCTTCGCATACCAGGCCAGAAGTAGTTCTTCCTAATTGCTGTTAACATTTTCTGATACCTGGGATGTTCAAAGTAGTTACTTCTATGATATTCATTGAGTATTAGTTCCTTCAATTCCATTTGATTTGGAACATAAATCCTATCCTTGAAAGTTAGCAACTGATCCTTACTAATTCCATAATCAATAGATTTTTTTTGTTTTTTGTCCTCCTTTGCTTGCTGCCATATAAATTGGTATTCAGGATCTTTCTCAGCTTTTTTTTTCATTTGTTCCAGAAATTTGCATTCAATATGGTTATAGTACAATTCATAAACACCATGCAACTTTCTACTCAATGCATCTGCTACTCTATTTTACTTACCCTTCACATGCTTCATATCAATGTCAAATTCGCTTAGGAAATCATTCCATCTTGCCTGAAGAGAATTAATATTATCTTTCTTAGAATAACTGGTTAAGCTTCTATGATGAGTTTTGAGTACAAATCTCTTCCCAAGCAAGTAGTGCCTCCATACTCGAAGTGCATGCACTAGTGCCGTCAACTCCAAATCATAAGATGAATATCATTGTTCATGCTCTTTTAGCTTCCGTGACACATAGGCAACTACCTTACCTTATTATGACAGAATTGCCCCAACTCCTTCTTTACATGCATCCTTGCAAACTTCAAACTCTTTATTGGGATCAACTATTCTCAACACTAGAGCTATAGTCAATAAAATTTTTAACTTTTCAAAACTATTTTGACATTCCTTCGTCCATTTAAATATTTTTCATGTCCTTTGTAAGGAAGTGATTGGGAAGGAAATTTTTGAGAATCCTTCAATGAACCGTCGACAATAATCGGCCAAACCCATAAAGGATTGGATGTCTGCCACATTTTTTGGTGCCTTCCATTCCATAATCATCCTAATTTTCTCAGGGTCAATTGTGATTCCCTCAGCAGAAATAACCTGACCAAGGTATTGTATTTCTTCCTTGAAGAAATCACACTTGTTGAACTTAGCATAGAACTGATGCTTTCGTAACATCTCCAGCACTATCCGTAAGTGCTCTTTATGCTCTTCTACATTCTTGGAATAAACTAAAATGTCATCAATAAATATCAATAAAAAATTATCTAGAAAGAAGTGAAATATACCATGCATCAGCCTCATAAAGATTACTGGTGCATTGGTCAATTCGAATAGTAACACTACAAACTCCTAGTGCTCATATCTAGTATGGAAAGAAGTTTTGTAAATTTCTTCATCTTTTATCAGGATCTGATGTTATCCTGACCTTATATCTATGTTTGAGAATACGGTAGCTCCCTTCACCTGATCAAACAGTTCATCAATCCGTGGTAGAGGGTATCTATTTTTGACAGTCAATTTATTGAGTTGTCGATAGTCCATTCACATTCGTGTGGTTCCATCTTTCTTCTTTAGAAAGAGCACTGGTGCTCCCCAAGGGGATACACTTGGTCGGATATACCCTTTATCCAACAGTTCTTGTAGCTACATCTTCAGTTCATTCAATTCTAGTACTCTCATTCGGTATGGTGTCCTTGAAATCGGTGATGCTCCAGGTATCAATTCTATAGTAAAATGAAGGTCCCTTCTTGGTGGCAAGCCTGCTATTTCCTTTGGAAATACGTCCATAAAATCTTGCAATATTGAAATGTTTTCCATCATTGGATTCTTTTCTTTGGAATTAGTAAAACCCACTTGAATGACATATAACTCACATCCTTTACTCATGAACTTATTCATTTGAGAGGCTATAATAGGACGCAGCTATAGGGGTTTCTTTATACCTTGAATCTCCTTACAAGTTCCATCATGCATTCTATAATATATAAAATTTTCCTTACAATCCACTAATGTCCAGTGCTTCTCCAACCAATCCATGCCATGTAACATGTCGTAGGATCCTAGGGGTAATATATTCTGGTCTAGAGTTAACTGCTGTTCACTAATTTCCAGTGTATAGTTCAGAATTTTGGCACATACTTTCCTCTTTTCTCCCGTGGCTAACTATACCAGCCATGGATTCCTGAATTTCTGACTTTGAAATTTACATATTTCTACTAATTTGGGACTTATGTAGCTTAAAATCGCACTTGGATCTACCAAAATAGAAACAGGTTGAGAGAGTAACTTACCTTCCAACTCTATCATCGTTGGTTGGTAATCTACCTGACGATCTTCCAATGCTGCGTTAATTCTGGGTATATTTCTGGTTACGTCCCCCACTGTAGAAGCTTCTTGTAAATTGGTAACTTTCTCGTTCCTTCCTCGTTGCAGAAAATTCATGTATTAGTGAGCCTTACCACACCCCCAGCACTATAGAGGTGGTTTATGATTTTGTTCCTGATCTGGCTTGCTGGAGGCTTCCATGGGTTTATCTTCCACCAACCACTGGATCCTTTGATGGTTTCTGCCAAAATGTTTTCTTACTGAGCTTCTGGAAGTATTGTTGAAATTATTGGTTATGTTTTTCTTGAAGTTTGAATTGGCTTTTATGTTCTTTCTTTGACTTCCATCTTTCACCCAGCTCTCCTTTTGATTTAGTTTGTTGATAACACAATCTTGCCTTCTCGATTGCCTCATCCATGGTTCTAGGATTCACAAACTCAATTCATTCTTTCATGTGAGTCCAAAAACTACTCAGGAACTACTAAACTTTAGCCTTTTAGTCCCTTAGATAAGGAACATAACGAAGTAAAGAAGTGAACTTGGTGATGTCTTCATCCATCGTCATTTGTCCTAGTTTTAAATCATGAAACTCCCTATATTTCTCATCATAGAAGCACTCAGTTAAGTAATTATATTTAAAATATTGTTGGAACGAATCCCAAGTCACATCCTGATCTTCTATGCTGCGTACATTTTTCACTTCCTCCCACCATAATGTGGCCTTTTCCTTCAACTGATAGATGGCCAATTTGGCTTTAAGATTGCTGCTATATTTGTAGACTTGAAAATACTTGTTAATATTTATTAACCGTGCCTCAACCACCTCTTTCAATTTTCCATCAAACATAGGTAGTTTTATCTTTCTAAACTCACCCTACAGCTCCATTCTCTGCTTCTTAACTTATTTCTATTCAGACACATTACTTGACTCAGTATCATTTTAATTTCTATTTTTATTACTTCACTGTGATTGACTTCTCTCCATTCTGTCAATGGTGTGGTCCCTTGCTTGCCATTCATTTATTTCCCGCACGTCTCTATCAGGACTGGGTTATACCACTCCCTAATTCTGCTTATCTGAAAGGCTCTTGAGTATCCTTTCTTGTTCTTGCAACAAGTGCTCATTATCACTTCGAACCCAAACCATTTCCTCCTGTAGCTTCTACACTGTATTTAGAAAAATGCTAGTTTGGTGTTGATGTTCCTCCAACAGTCTACTTGTTTTCTGGTGTTGATCCACATTCAGCTAGATCCACACCTCAAGATTCATTTCTGACTATGGTTGGGATATAGGCTCCCTGGTTTTTGGGGGTAGTTGTTGCATTGAACCCCTCCTCATATTGTCTCATGCTATACTTTCTTAGCTGTGCATCATTTACACACAATATATCATATTAGGTGACCCATAGGGTCCCAACGTGCGAGCGCTTCTCTGATACCACTTGTAACATTCAACTATACTCACTTCAACAATATAGAAAAAAAATTAACTTAACACGTTCACCACCATTTACCTATACTATAATCTTTCAAAATCTATAAATCTTTATGCTAAATAATGAGAACATACATACATATATCCATATATAATGTTTTTGGATATTAACTATTGTTACTCACAAGTCAATTAATTGGTACAATTATTACTGTCCTTTATAATTACAACCAAATTATTGAAAATTGTCTCCCATTCTAGCATTAATCATGATGGAATGCTTTGGGTTTTAATGTCGTACCAATATCGGATTCTTGTTTACATTGCATATCATTCATATTTATGTTATACAATGATTTCTCGAACCTTTAAACGTTGGCTATGGTTAAATTTGTTCCTTGGTAGTCGAGCAATAGTATGATATGGATTAGTTTAACTCCGCTCAGACTGCCAGTAAGACAACTGTCTATCCTTGTTCACCATCGATTCTCCTAACACAAGATCTATGGTTGAGATTTTTTAGGGTTTGGGTTGGTTAGGGTAATGACTACCCAACCCTAACCGCTCCCACTCATTCTCATTTTGCTGCTGTCGCGCTCTGCAACCTGGTGTCCATGGTCGCGACAACCTGTTATTTCACATTTTTCATGCCTTCCCATCCTAGAAGTCTTCGAGGATAGTAAGATACCTTACCCACGGCTTATCACTGTGTTTTTAAAGGTATTCGGTAATCATTTAATCATCATTCTGGTTTATCTGTCAACATGCTTGTTCTTGACTCGTTTCTTGTTTTCTGTTGTCCTCTTTGCTTCCGTCATGGCTCTAACTTTGTGACTGGGTGACTGTTTGGTAGAAGCAAAGAATTCAGTCTCTCAATACCAAAGGATGAACTACCAACCTCCTTATTGCTTCTTTGTCTCATGTGAACTTGGTGTTTCGATATATGGTGAAAATGCTAGTTTTTCCTTTTTCTTTCTTGTTTCAATGGAGTTAAAGATTTATTGTAACTTCCGTAGGCTTATTTGCAGATATGGCGGAATTTTTGTGGAGATACTTGCATAAATTGGTAAGAACTAAATCTTATTGTGTTTCCCTCTATCCTATTAATTTTATTTTTTCTCCGTTAAACATTCAGTTTTCTCACTAATTATTTTCCATTTATTTTGATTGGTCTACAGGTATGCTCGACCGCCGAGACTGTAGATGGATTTTTTTCCTTGTCTTGCTTGCCAGACCTTGCTGACTTGACCCTTTCCATGCTCCAGGTATTCTCTTCTGAGAAGGGCATTATTACTGTTACCCTGTTTCAATTAGTCAAGGGGTTTTGCTGTGAGATCTTGAGATATGCTTCACGCTGCCACTATACAAAATTCTTTCCTCTTTCTTGTTGAAATTCGAATGGCCTATGAACAGTTTAGGCTTTCCAAGAGAAAGAAACTCTATTAACATGTTTTGTACAACTTTCATTTTAAATGTATGATATCTAGCCATCGAGGTTATTTTTTTTAAATACACTGCTCCAGTTTAACTCAAAGCTTGTTTATTTTTTTTAAGCCTAGACTCTGCCTCTCTTACTAGAGAAGGCAAATATTTCTTAAAGTGTTTTAATGGTTCAAATTGAAGTTTATAGAAATATCTCTTTTTTTATTTCGCATGAACCCTGTCTTTAGGGAATGAATGTATTCAAATAATGTTTTTAAGCAGTATTTACTGGTTTTTCCTTCTACAGTTTAATTCATGTTATCACAAGAAAATATATAAATATTCCCGCCTTGAATAGCGAGTGCGGGTGCTTGTAAATTAACATTGTTTTCCATTAAAAGAAGTTCAGTATCTTCTATGAGCACCGTTTTCTAGCATTGATTATTTTCAGTCTTTATCTCACATACTCTGCTCTACATTTCTTTATTCTAGTGATTTCATGTTGTTTGAATAACAACATTTATTTCTGTTAGCTTTTCTAAGGTCTTTTACCATGAAATTGTTATATCTAGTTTAATTTATTCAATGGCTTCCTATAGATTTCTCGTTCTGTTCATCTAAGGATTTTGCATTTACTTTCTGTTCATTATTTTTCACAGTCTTATCTTGTTATATTGTTAACTATGGAATACTACTTATCTGTCCACTTCTTACTTTTCTTTCTGTTGTTTAAACAATAAAATGGATGGACCATTCTATCTATGTTTTATCATAGTTGAAGAGGGCAACCAAGACGTAGCCTTCGCCTTGAGGGCTTTCTGTTAAAAATTCTCTGTCATACAGTTAATTAGTGAATATTTTAAGACTAACTGGAAAAATTATTTATTAACAAAGAAACATACACAAAAACGTTTCTTTACATAATAAAGTACTGTAACTACTACAACCTATAACATATAGATTGTTAATATCTTTCACAAACCAACTAAGATTTCCAGTGGTAGATAAATTATTTGTCTTTCAATTTTTGATTGATCTTGTCCTCCCTAACTTGAGAGAGGCAGTTACGTCATCGTCTCTCCCCCGTGCTCCACTTCCGAGATTTGTGAGTTGACAAAGGTTCTGGAAGAGACCTCGAGACAAACCGGTCTAGTCTTCTAACCCAAAAAAACCTCAGGAATTCTGAGTAATTCCACTAGTCACCACCAGCTCGGGAATTCTTCTCTCAAACTTCCTTTCTCCAGTTAGCAAACATAACCCCCGTTCTTCACTGAGATATGCCTTTATCCTCAGAGTTTGGGGTAATTGTTTGAACTATTTCTGTTCAACTAACTCTTATTTCTTGGAATAATTTTACCATCAATATTTTATTTTTTTATGGAACAAATTTCTAATACTGAATTTTATTTAATCAACAAAATTACTATATATCCAGTAATAATTCTCAAGAAATAGTAAATTTATTAGTTTGCATAACATAAAATATGTAACCATTAGTTGGCACTTAAGCCAGCTGTCACATTGTGTTGTGGTCTTGCAGATGCAGATAGGTAAAGGGTCTTGGTATTGGTATCTGTATATTGGAATATCTATAAGAAGTATAATTTTTTAGGTTTTCCTCTCAAAGAGTGAGAGGTTTTTGCTTCCATTGATATATTATATTTTGTGTCTCTTGTCTCCTTATGGTTTATGCATTCTTGGCCAGTCCAAGGAACATAAATTCAGCATTGGTACCTTGCACGAATGGTTCAATGTCAATATCTCGCTTGTGGTTTGTTCCAACCTAGAGGATATTTTATTAGAAAAATGATTGATCCAAATTAACTTTCGATCCCATAAGGAGGTTGAATGTATTGCTCGATCTATATGGTTTATTAATTTGACCTCTATTGCATTCAAATTCTAGAATCCGCTCTTTGGCACAAGTTGGGAGTGAATTGATGTGGTTCCCATTTGGTTTAGGCTACGTATCCTACCCTCCAACATGTGGAACAAAATCAGCTTTAAGGACCTTAGGAACTGCTTAAGGGTTTTTAAAAGTAGACTATTCCTTTAGCGAAATTAAGGACACATTAATGATGAGTATTTTGGTGAGTTTCAATTTGTGTAATATACTATGCAGAATCATTAACATTCACAAAGGTGTGGAATGGATTTAGGTTCTTGACTATGAAGGGGTATTGTTCAAGTGTAAATGTTGCCATAAATATGGGCATACAGTTTGAATTTGTAACCTGCCCTTCAAAAGAGGTTTATTGTAGGGAAGCTCTAAGAATAAAATGAAGGTTGCTTCAAAGGTGGATATGAGAGATTGCTCTAATCACAGGGAAGAAAATTTTTTGGAGAAGGGAAAAAATAGGGAGGGATTCACTGAAATAGACATGCTTGAAGTAGGGTTGCAAGAAAATGACCTGACTATTGGCATTGTGTTTCCTCCTTAAGATAATGGTGGGATGTCCTCCCTAGCAATGCTTTCTCTAGGGTCGCTCGCTAATGACTCTATCGTTGGCGAAAGTTTTCCTCCTCAAGCACTTGGTGGGGAATTCTCCCTCACTGCGCTTTCTCCACAAAACATAACCGTGAGGCATAATTGATTTTTAAGGAAGTCCTCCAACTAGATTTGGGGTTATGATCCATTAAAGAAAGAATGAAAGTGATCACTTCTACTTCTACCACCATCCTTTTATGGAAAATCCTGATGTATTAATTTAATTTTAGTTTCATGATAGTTACATATACTTTTGGAAAATTTATGTTTCGTAGATGTTTTTTTACTCTACTACAAGCCTTATTGGCTGATTACTATGTAAATTTTATTAGGTTGTATGTTGTTGCAGCTATCTTTTTATTTTTATAAGAGGTATAAAGAAACCCTCTCCCAGTGAATAGGCCATCGAGTTTACAATGCTAAATGTGTGAAACTCTTCTAGTTACATCCAATAAAACGAAGGAGTAAACCCCCACAAGAAGGGTAGACCCAAATGTTTTTGCATGATGCCCACACAAACACCAAACTATCACTAAACCACCACTAACCACTAACTGTGAACAGGGGATGACTAAAAAAAGAATTCGAGGAGAAACCACTAGCATGAAACCCATAACTAATAGACTCCAAGCGATAAGGTAGGCACGCTATCGGAAAAACCCTTCTCATTCACTCAAACCTCCTACCAAACAGCTACGTGAGTGGGCTTCAAGAGTCGTTTGTTGTCTGAATTGAAATTCAATGAAAAATATCCTCCCATCACTAGGGCTATCTATAATGTCCAACAATATAGGTTCTTCCGTCTTGCGAAATCACCGTTTATTAAAAAACATATATTGAAGTGACTTTGCAGGTTGCTGCACTTAGCCTAGGTTTATAGTGGCAGCGTAGGATTTGATGCTAGGCCTTGTCTGTGATAACTCTCACCAAGCACGATTTACCCTAGATGCAAAACAAAAATAAAATAAAAATAAAAGTTAATAGCTAATTATTTTGGTTTATAAAATTAAAATTAAATGTTATTAGAAAAACATATAATTTTATATCATTTTGTAATAGATAGTTTTATTCATAGCCATATAGGATATTCACTTTCCCACTTTAAGCTTGATACACTATTCACATATTATTTTTATATCAATTAGATTGATTTTATTTATAAGGACGATGAAATAGTTTATATTTATGAATTACAATTAATAGTAATTGTTATTATTATAAATTAATTAGTTTAGATTGATTTTAATCTGTGATCTATCTAGAGATAAGAGGAATAAGTTTTTTTTACTCTCAAAGATGTTTGTTTTTTTGATGTTTCTAGGTGTTTTATTATTCATAATTAAGATAGAGTTATAAATATAATTATTAATTTTGTGTTTTTTATATTATTTTTACTAAGGCAAAATGTTAAAGATTACACAGGAGTTAAGTTTACTTATAAACCTTAAATATACAGATTTTTTTGAATAAAAAATGAATTGGGTGAGAGGAGATCTTAGATAAAATATAATATTACAATATTTATTACCACTTCCATCTAGTAAAAAGTGGGCACCCGTGGAGGAAATAGTAATTAAATGTGATATTATTACATTTTACTTAATATTTCTGATCACACCGAGCCCAAACATTATGTTTTACTTCCAAACTTCAAATATAAAGGAAAATTACAATAAATGGATCAATTGACGAGAAACATTAGGTGAAATGTGATATTATAATATTTTATTTTACCCAATATAAACTAGTAAAAAATGGATTGAGGTAGATAAAATATAATAATTACATTTTCCCTAATATTTCCCCCACCTCTGAATATATCCAGAAAAATGCCATCAATAAAAAGGTTTTAGCTTTACATGCTACATGGATTCAATGCCATCAATTTCTACAACTAGTTATGTATCTCAATATAACATCAAAGTAAAATGGATCTAGGCTAGTTTAATTTCTTAGTGAAATAGGCTATATTCCACATGAATTCTATGGTTCATACCATGGGTGAATACCATTACTATTTTTTATTAATAGGATTATTATTATTTTGTCATTTTGTTATTTTATTTTATTTTTACAGTGTTAAAATGTTTACATTACATTTGGTGACACATTTCTAGCATAGAATAGGCACTATTTTTTTTTTTTTTTTTAATTTCAATTTATTTATCTCAATATATAAAGTGTGATGTAAAATAAAAATGAAAATTGAAACATTTTATTTATGACCGATATTGATTTTTAAAGTAATAATATTTATATAATTTTTTTAATATAATTTTAAGTGACAACATTTTCTTCATATACTAGATTGTAGAACTTCTAAACTCAATCACTCAATTATTATAAATTCTCTTCTTTAAACAAAACAATACTTCTTATTTTTTTAATTTAATAAATTTAAAAAAAATATTGTTTTTGTTAAATTAAAGAGTTGAAAATGAAAAATATTTCTTTAATATTTAATTAAATCACAAAGTGTTTCATTAATTTAACCCTAAGACGAATTTTAATATAAATAAAAGTTATTCATCATATTTATAATTCGCGTATTTTTTAATTTTATAAATAACAATATATCCTACTATAAAACGATAAAGCATTAAAAAAATATATTTGATAATTAGGTCGATATGAATTTGAAAAATCTTACTATACCTCAACAAAATAGCAATTACCAAAGTCATTGTACGCAACGCTTTGCTAAACGCGCTTGCCAAGGTTGGAGACGTATAATTGTGGGCTGTGTAGTAGAAGTTTTCGATAATTGCTATACTACAAGCAATAATCCTTCAAAACATGTAAAACTTCAAATATGTAATATCCCTATTGTAACTGTGGTAAGAAATGAAAATATTCCAATTTAGTATATATATATATATATATATATATATATATATATATATATAACCGTTCTCATCAAGAACCCTTTAAAAATTAAACGAATTCTTGGCATTCTTGGAAGCTTCCATTCATTCTTTATTTCACCATGGATTGGGGACTCGAAGGGGGATAAACACAGAGTTGAAGTTTTGGGTGTCATACAATGGATTGTATATTGTTGCAGAGAGGATGAGTATCGGGATTCCATTATGTTTTAACTCCATCGAACGCTCCTTTGTTTCGGAATATGATATATTGAAAGGATTTTTCAAGAACCAGAAGTGTTTGCATATCTCGAATTTTTTACATATTATTATTTTAATTATAAATTTTCTGGGAAATCATATAAGAAATTTAAGAGTCTGCTATGGCAAATATAAGATATCTAAGTTTATTTAGATATTTTTTGCAAAATTTCTATATATATATATATATAGATTTTACTACATTATATTCCTCATAAAAAGAGTTTATATATATTTATATAGAGGATTTTAATGATGTTATGTTTTTGACAAAACAGTGTGTGAGAGGTTTGCACATAAAATCTATATAAATCTTTTGTTTCTCTTAAGAATATTACATGTGAGTTGAAAGCTAAGTAACTTTGTGATTTTCTTGGAATAAATTACATTAGATTCTTGCTAAGCATAAGACATGTAAAGTTCTTGAGGAGATAGTATGATAAGTAGTTTTGTAATTTTCTTGGAATAAATTACACAAGATACAAATAGCTAGTGATCTAGATTCTCTTGTTTCTATGCACATAGATAATCATTACTAAATTTCTTCAGGAAAATGTATGTTTTATATACATAGAAACAATAGCCATTAATATAGTTTTCATAGTTCATAGAAGAACAAGCATGCATGCTTGTTTCTTGAAAAGATTATGTGCATTCAAGTAAATGTCATTGTGTTCGAAAAACACATGCTGCATGAACAAATAATAGGCATTGTGTTATAGAGATGTTAGCCTACATTAGAAAAGATCCTTTTGGGAAGTACATTCATTGTGTTAGCTTTCTTTACGGATTTGCATGCACCAAAAACAATAACTCATGGGTTAGTTTTTTGCATGCACCAAAACCAAGATTTATGTAATCCACATGCAGAAGTACCATAACTAATGTGTTAGCTTCCTTTAAAATATTAAACAGTGGTAGTGATTTGTCTTGCAAGAATGTGTCCTTGTGTAAAGGAAATATTAGTTAATGTGGTATTTATTTTATAGACATGCATTGCTGCTTACATGATTATAGCTTGTGCAATAACAAAATTAACATGATTATAACTTTATTTTTATTATTTTAAAAAATTACAAAATCAAAAAAATTAAATTTTATATCCTTAGTACAATTAGAGAAATGGGATAATTAAATTTTTGTTTCTATAATACTAGAAATGAATATCACCATTGCATTCATCCTATTAAGACGATTCTAGTGATATTAAATTTTGACCTGATCTGGTCTCGAGATTGAGAGTTACGACCCTTCAAATTTCTAGCCATCCAATGATGCCTCATCATCGTCTTGCTACATGGTGCTCATGTGGTCTTCCTAGTCAGCTTTCTGCTACCACTTAGTAGTATAGTATTAGTTACCAACCCATTTAAGGTGGATTTGAAAACCTTGTGCTATGCACTAATTCATGTTCACACACACACACACACACACACATATATATTCCACCAAAAGCCTTAGCATGGAAAACCTCAAGTTACGAGCCAAAACCTTAGCTTATAGTTATATTTTTTATTGATATTAGAGTACCAAATAACACTTCAAGTGCATTAGGTGTGACCTGGAGTTCATACATATAAACAATTGAACCAATCCCATATACAAGTTGGAGGTTTTATACATCTCCATTACAACCATTAATCCACTACAATAGGCCAGACCCACGTTAAACCTAAACCACCTCTCACTGATCAAGTCAGTGGGTGGGACCGGGGGGGGTGGTAGGTCCAAACCTCAACTCACTCAATACATCCATAGGATCAATCCTCACCCTTTCCTTACTCATAAGGACTTAGTCATATGTCTAACCGTGAGGGTTGGAGGAAAAAATGTTAGTAAACATATTATTTGCATATAAAGGAACCTTCCAAATCTATCCTTATATAATCGTTCACGGTCCTCTAGGGAAAATTCCTTCGAGACATTTTAGCTTCCACCGAGGAAGATTGAATAAGGTGTAATAGGGTCATCCATTTAACCACTTCCACCAATTATTCAAATTTTATGAGAGAAGTCATAATACAAGAGTGAAATCCCAAAAATTGTAAGCGAATAAGCTTATGTAGTCTCCCATTGTTGTCAAAGAAAGTGAAATAAGAGAGAATTACTCGTCTTTTTTTAGTATAGAACTATTTGTAGACTTCTTAAGTCCCATAGGACGACTAGATAAGGTTTAGAAATAATATTACAATGTTGATCCTCATAATTATGTCCATAGAGAGATCACTCACAGTGGGACTTCGTCCAAAGCTCAATTGAGATAGTTTTTCCTTGAACATGGGATATGAGATATACACTACCTGTTGGATCTAGTGGTCCTCATAAATAATTTATCTCACCCTGTATCATGCATTATTTACAAAAAAAACTCACATATGGCTCGATTTAGATGGTTCTATATGTATCTAGACTTGCGCCAAATTCCAGCCATGGCTAATGAAATGTTATGAGAATGTTCTAGTGTTATCCCTCCTAATATTTCAATGATTTTACCCCTATAGGTATGAAGTGACTATGAAGAGAAATACCAAATAGAGGATTGTCGATTCAGGTCAGGGAGTTACTGACTGAGGTCCTTAGAGTTCAACAGTCCCTTGAATATTCCATGCCATATCAGAGACATACAGGTCTTAGCCATGAGATTTGAAGACCTATCAAGAAAATAAATAAGCACCCCATTATTATAAGAGTCAACAAACAGCATACAATACCAAAAATGTCACAAGGAGATAAACATTATGCAAATAATTAGGAAACCCTCCTTCTGAAGCCAATCAAAGGCCTAAGACATGGGCATAAATACATGAGTGATAATATTAAGATCCCATAAGCATTTCATTCTTGTGGATGGGAATTATAGGCATGGGATACACAAAACCTCCTTCTAAAGTCAATCAAAGGCCTAAAACATGGGCATAAATACATGAGTGATAATATTAAGATCCCATAAGAATTTCATTCTTGTGGATGGGAATTATAGGCACAGGCTACACATATGGTTGTCACACAACCTTTTCTACAAACTTGGTGATCCCTTAAGAGCCTTCAAATCTCACACTGCTTATCAAAATACTAGTCAATGCATACTACAACCACATAGGTGGATACATAGAAATCTATGTAAACATCCTTCTAATTAATGTAAAGGGAGGCAAGAAATTGTGAAGGGTTTCCAAACAAATTCTTACTAAGAAGTAACCGACATCTAAATACCCAATAATGGAGTACCTATCAGGATGAGCACCATGGCTATGAATAACCATTCAAGCAATGAGTTACCACATCATCCCATTAGTAAGACAACATATAGAATATGGCTCCTAACCCTGAGAGATTCAATATCAATGCATACAAGAGGAAATGTAACTTTAAAGGAAGTGCAAATCCTAAAATCAAACCATTCAAGCTCACGAGCTTGTTCCTTACACAAAAATAGTGTATATTGTTTATTTAGACTAGAGAATTCATGATATGATAGAATTGAAAACTCATAACCAGGGTATCTACCAATAAGGAATTAAATAATGCCTTATTATAAGAAATGAATACTAGAGGGGAAGAAGTCCCGAACACTTCCACACAATCACATAATCAACATTATAAGTGCTGAAGTCATCATAATCAAAGTACTATAAAAAAATAACTTACATACCAATCATTATTACAATCATGAACCATGCAATCACATGTTATTCAATTGCATTTAATCCATTAGCAATGGTATGTTTCTCATTCATGTAAACAATAAGAGCATAAACCATGATCAATACATAAACAAGGTTCAAAAAATTTACATACACCATTTTAGTTAATCAAAATATATATATATTACAATTTAAAATACATAATAATAATTATCTTGGAAAATTTTGGGAATGTGAGTTTGGGACAATGACTCTCCACCCAGTTTTCGATAGTTGCAACCATTTCTCACTTACAGCTACCACCTCTAAGTTGGATTCTAGGGGTTGAGGGGTATTTTTATAAAGGGTTTGAACACAAACTTCAATTTTTCTATGGATTATAGAGATCCTTATTCCTCCACCATCCAATTGAGTTGTAAGCAACCATAAACATAGGGACTCTATAAACGTGCCATCTCACCATTCAAAACTTAACATCATGGTTGCACCCAACTTGGGGACTCTAGATCCATAGAAAAATGAAACATACAACAAGGAAGGCATCCAGAAATCTCAAGGAATTTTCTCGGGAATAATTCCTCCAACCTAAACCTTAGGGATTTTCTGAGAATCACCATCTCCACCCTCTAGGTAATGGGGCGTTAAGAGGAGATTTATTCCTCGCTCGGAAGTGATTTTCTCCCTGATTTATCTTACAAAATCAAGGTGTTTTCTTTCTCCTTTACCTTATCTTCATATTATTTTTCCTCCTTCCTTACTGCTCGAGCTTGAACCCTTGTTTTTCACCTCCTTTTCCCTGTGTAACCTTTTGAAAATGACTCTATTAGTAAATTATTTTCAACCAATGACATGTGTGACACTATTCTCACCACAACCTCTCTCTTTATTGGTTGTTAATTCCAATCAACGATCCTCTTCCTCCTGCAAGTTCCAACATTCCTCTTCATCAATGCTCTTGTCCCCATATTTATTTCAGGGTCCTCTTCTTGAATACATTTTATTCAAAAGAGCATGGGCTTAAATACCTTTCTTTCAGTTCTATTAAATTCAATAACTTCTCCATTAAGACAAACAATAACCAAAATTCCATGATTGTCCAAAAATTTCATTTTTTTTCCCGCCTTAGGGAAATTACTCCATCCTAGGAAAGAAACCTTCCTGGTTTCTAGAATATGCGTCCCATTACTGAGCCCATTTACAAAAATATTTAAATTTCATACACAAGTTCATCTATTGGGGTTGTCACAAATCCATACACCTCATGGGAACATCATCCTCCATGTTATTTTTCTGTATGCAACACAAACACATGTTTAAAACAAATACATATTGTTCATGGATATTTATACTCATATCTCTATACAATATTTACAATTTATGTACATATTTTATTCAACCACCCAAAAAAAGGGATATTTTTCCATGATTGATTCAGTCATTTCCTAAGTGGCTTCCTCGGGCCCAAAGCACCTCCACTGCACTATGATTTGTTCTATTGCTCAATTTTTAGTGTGATGCTCCTCTGATATAGGATGGATAATAGATCTAACTATATTTCTCTATTTATTTCCACTTGTATCATAGATTGATCAATTAAATGATTAGAATCATATACATATATTTTAAGAAAAGAAACATGAAAAATATCATGTCATTTTACTAATGGAGGTAAGACCAGAATATACGCCATCATTCCAATCCTTTCAAGTATCTTAAGAGGTCCACAATATCATGGTTCCAAATTGGCACATGACCCAATATTTAAGGAATTTTTCTTAGGTTTAATCCACAAATAAACATGTTCCTCCAGTTGGAACTATTTATGTACCCTATGCTAGTTTGCATAGCTTTTATGCCTGTCTCGTGCCACCTTTAAATTCTACTTGATGAGGTGAATTTGTTGCTCCATATCCTTGAGCATATCAGGCCCAATCAAGAAATTTTTCACCAGATCACTCCAACTGATATGAATATTGTAACTTCTCCCATAGAGTGCCTCAAATGTACTAATATTTATGGATTATTGATACTAATTTTTGTAAGTGAATTCTACAAGTGGAAGATACTCTTGCCACTTCTTGGGCTGGTGCATCACATACATCGTCAACATATCCTCGAGGATTCTATTTTTCCTATGTGTTTTCCCATCCATTTTTGGATGATATATTGTACTGAATGAAAATTTTTTCCCCAAGCCTACAAATAGTTCCTTGCAAAACCTTAAAGTGAACTTAACCTCTCTATCCAAGATGATTTTCTTGGGAACTCCATGCAACCTCACAATCTCCTTTATGAACATTTGAGCTACCTCACTAGCTGGATTAATGAGTTTTATTGCCATAAAATGAAAAACCTTGCTCAATTTTTCAATCACCACCATGATTACATCATGCTGCCTAGAAGTTCTTGGTAAGATTCTAAGGAAATCCATGGATATCACCTCCCACTTCCATTCTAGAATGGGAATGGGCTGAAATAAAATTGCTATATTTTTTCATCCAAATCTCACTTGCTAGAATTATATGCTTTTAGAAACAAATTCAATCACATATTTCTTCAAATTTGGCCAATAATAATTTTTTTTAATGGTTGTGAGATTTTTTTGGGTACCCCAGATGGCTTGAATATGGGTTGACATGGAACTCTCTCATTATGATCCTCTTCAACTCATCATTATTATGCACATATATTATTTGATTGAATATAATTAGGCCATCATATATGAAATGTTATTCCTCATCCTCACCATATCGTTCCAACTATTCTTTCATTTTTGACACTTTTCATCGCGTTTTCCTGCATTTTTTATCTTCTCTACTAGCTCCACTTCATAATATATTATGGTTGTGAGGTGATTCAATTTAATACTTTTTCAAAGTGAATCATCAAGCCTACTCCCTTTTCCTTTGACGTACTTTATCTCAAAGTCAAACTCTCTAAGTATGGAAAACCAACTAGCTTGTCTAACATTCAACATGGGTTAACCAGAAAAATACTTGAGTCCACTATGATCTGTCATAAGTGTGAATTTATTTGAAAGGAGGTAATGTATCCACATATTCAATGCATGAATGATGGCAGATAACTCTAGATCATGAGTCACATAATTTACCTCATGCTCATTCAATTTCCTTAAATCATAAAAAACCACCTATCCTTCCTACATCAAGACTCCATTGAGCCCTTTCTTGTAGGCATATGTGTATACCACAAAATCCTTTTCTAGTCTACAATCCTCAACACTAGTGCAACAGTGAGAAAGTACTTCAACTATTCAAATCTTGTTTCACATTCTCTTCATTTGAATTTTTTTCCATTTTTTTTTCAAATATGTGATAAGATGTCCTATCTTGGAGAAGTTCTTAATGAATCTCATTTAGTAACCTGCTAATCACATGAATGATCTCACATCATTCCCATTTTTTGTTATTTCCCACTCCATTATGGCCTTGATATTTTCCAAATTAACTGATATCCCTTGCTTAGAGATAATGTGCCCCAAATAATGTATCTATGGCTAAGAAAAATAATTTCTTTAAAGCTTGAGATAAAGATTATGGGTGAATGCATGAGGATGGGTTACACTTTTGGGCCAAATGTGGCAATGAAATTTCAAGTTTTTCCTCTTTTATTGAATTGAAGCCCTCAAAATTCACATAAGAATTGTGAATCTTGATTTGGACTAAAAGTACAAATTGTGGACAATTATGTTGTTTTCATAATGATATTTTTTGCAAAAATATTTAGTGTCGTATAATATGTCAAATTTCCATTAAATGAAATTATTTTCCTTGCAAATTTTCACACATCTTAGGAGGTATGTGTGTGTTCAGGTAGCATAACTTAGTCTTAATTGTGTAACTTAAAAAACACATATATATGCGCATGATCTACATGAAGCGAGATAAGGTTTTCAAACTAAAAATATATCTTTTATGGAAAAATATATTTTTTATTATTATTCAAAGTTGGAAAAGTTATATTTCAGTTGCATTTTCCAAACACCAGATGTGTTCATGTAAGGTTTTTTTCAACTAATTAAATAAATTGAAAAACCAAAAGTACCCTTTTGAAGAGGATTAGTAAATAAAGATAGTGGTATTGATAGTGTGTATACTTATGATATTGATTTTTTATTCAACCTCTTCAAAATAGTTAAAAAAAAAATCAAGCATTATGTTTAAAAGAAATTAGATGAAAATTATCATATGAATTCGAAAATTCCAAACTCATATTCCATTGGATAGAGGATTCCTTCATGAATCAAACGTGATAAAATTCACCACCTAAGGATGAATTTAGCCCTATGTTTGCTAGGGTATAAAATGGTGTTCCAAGAAATTTTGCAGAAGGGGTGCTAAAAATTGTGGATTTTAGGACTTAACATGCCCAATCGAGTACTTAAAGCACTCGATTGAGCGCCTAAATTTCAAATTCAAATAGTTTGATCGAGGGTTTCATAAACCATCAATTGAGCCATATACTTGGTTAACATGGGCTTAATCGAGGCTCCATAAAAACAAATTTGAATGATCTAAAATTAAGCTTTTACTACATTTTAAAATTCCAAATTTTATTAGAATTTTTGTTATCATGTCATATAGAAATCTTATTGAATTTAATAATAATATTAAAAAAAAATTATTATTATTATTAAATTAAATGAAGAAATGATATTAATATACAAAATTTAATATTAATATATTTTAATGTTAATATTACATTTATTAATTTTTGATTAATATAATATTATTAACTTTAATATAATATAAAATTTCTTATATTATGATATATACTACCACAACCACATTAATAAATGTCGTTGATATATGCCATAGGAATCAACAAAAAAGACTCAATATGTTAATTTTATTTAACCTATTTTTTTTATAAATCTAACATAATAAATATATATAATATTTTTAAAATCCCGAAGAAGTAATCATAACCTAAATATAAATTTAAAGAAATAAATCCATTGAGGTTAATGTACAACACACATTTGAAATATTTCTTTCAAATATGTATTATATAAAAGTAAATTGTTGTACGAAATCAAAATATATATATTTTTATTTAAGCATGATATTTTAATTAACAAATAATTTTAATTTTTTTGAAATATAGATGAGAGAGAGTGTGGGAGAGAAGGGTAAGAGAGAGAGGGGGGGATAAAAATATGGAGAGAGGGAGAGGAGAAGAGTGTATCCGAGAAAGAGAGGGAGCTCGAGAGATGGAGTTGGAGGAAAATATAGGGAAGGAAGAATTCCAAGAAATATAGAGAGAGAAAGGTGGAGAGGGAGAGAGATGGAGTGACAAGGGAGAGATGGAGAGAGAGTGTGTATGTTTTGGGGTGATATAGAAAGACAAATAAGGAGAGACAAGGAGAAGGGGGAGAGAGAATGTGAGAGGGAGGGAGATAGTCAAAAAATTTGTAGGATGAAGATATATATATATATATATATAGAGAGAGAGAGATAGAGAGAGAGAGAGAGATTTGGAGATTGAGTTGGAGGGGTCGAGAGAGGGAGGTAAGAAGAAATATATATAGAGAGATAAATGTGGAGAGAGAGAGAGAGAGGGAGTGTCAAGGGTGATGTAGAGAGAGAGAGGGAGTGACAAGGGAGATGAAGAGAGAGGGAGAGAGGAGAGTGAGAGGGAAGAGAGATATAAGGGGAGATAGATGGAGGGAAGGGGAAGAGAGAGAGAGGGAGAGGGAGAGGGAAATAGACGGATATATAGATAGATATGGAGAACAATGTGTATGTTTACATGGTGATAAAAGAGACAATGAAGGAGAGGCATAGGGATATAGATATATAGATGGAAGGGGGTAAGAGGTGCCAATAGAGAGATAGAGGGATAGAGGGAGATATATAGATATGAAGAGAGAGAGAGAATGTGTGTGTGGGGGGTGGGGGGGTGAGAGGGAGAGATAAATAAGAAGATATGGACGGAGATATTGATATAGATGGAGGGGGGAAAGAAAGGGAAGAAAATTTCTTGCACTAGATGCATTGATTTCAATGCACACATGTTGATTTCTAATTTTATTTCTTGCATCAGATGCATTTGTTTTTGTGTAGATGTTTATTTCTAATTCTATTTCATTTCCTGCATTTGATGCATTAATTTCATTAAACATGATAATTTCTAATCTTTTTTGATTGAGCTTGTGTTCAATGAACTGATTTCAATGTAGATGTTGATTTCCTATCCAATTTTATTGCTAGTACTAAATGCATTGATTTTTGTGTAGATGTTGATGTCTAAGATTCCTATTTGATTGTCTAAATTAGATGCATTTATTTTAGTGTAGATGTGATTTCTCGTCTTATTTTATTGTTTGCATTAGATGAATTTTTTTCAGTGAAGATGTTAATTTTTGATTTGATGTAACTAGATATATGGTGTACGTTAATTTCAAGGTAATTATTTTAACATTGTGCTTTTATTTCAGTGTAAGCACAAAAAAAATGATTGACGATGTGCATTATGACTAAGCTTTTGTAGATAAGCTCAAAAAAAATTAAATCAAATAAAACTTGTAATTGTAACTTTTACATCTCCACTTGTTTTAAAATTGAATATATAACTTATTTTAATTATATTTCAGTTTTTAAAAATTAAATAAAAGTTATTTCCATCATAAGGAAATGATTGAAATACTTGGCTAACTATTTGTAAATTTAGGAAAGTTGTTAACATTATATAAAATTATAGAAATGTTGGCATATATTGTTTTTTTACCTATATATTCAATTTCAATACGATTGACTTATATCATGTTATGACTAAGCTCTTGTAGATAATATCAAAATTAATAATGTTGAATAAAATATATTTTTTGTTTACATGACATCTTGGATAGAATAAAACGTGGATAGAACTCTGACCGACACTGCTCGACAATCATCCTTTAGCTGTCCCTCCACCGTTTCATCCTAGGTGATTTTAGTGAGTACCCTTTTACTCTCAACCCCTTATTTTTGCACTCTGTTTGAAAATGCATTGGGCAAGCATCTAACTAAGGTAAATTCTATTATTTTTGGCTCCTCCACATGATCCTTAATATTTTGAGTGATTTGGTCGAGATGCCAATTCCTTGTGACTTTATTCATAGGGGTGTGACATTGTAGTTTATGTGCCACCTAGATGGATAGTGTTGTGTCACCATCCACTATTACATTCACCTTTATTTCTTTCCACAACTATTCTAATCCCTGCTCCAGGGCCTGGAAATCTGCTGCTTTATTTGTGGCTTGTCCCATGTTGATGAAATATAACCTCTAGATTTTTCCTGTGCAGTCCCTAATGATCCCTCTGGCACCTGCCTTTCTCGAGTTTCTTTTGGATTCTCCTTTGAAATTAAATTTCCATAAACCTTCGGGTTGCTCCTTCCACACTATAGTGCCATCCCTTATACGACTTTCTATGTGTTTGAGGATCTTATCACTCAGGTAATAAAGGTCAAAAAGCCTTAGAATTTCTTACCTCCTTAGGGGATGGATGTGCTTTTAGGGTTTGAAATATTTTTCTACTTATGGCTTCCTTAAGGTAATGGTGAATTTATTCCCAAAGGCTTGCAACAGGGAGATTTTTATCTCAGAAAATTTTGCAATTACATTCCTTCTAAATTGACCATAAAATGAAACCCGGAATAAAATTCTAGGTATTTTTAACCATTTCATTCTTGATATATGGAAACCACTATTTTTTAATTTTGTTTTTAATTTTTTCTTTATTTATATTAGTTTGTGTGTAGATAATAGCCAATTAGTTCCATAGGGATTCCTTGTATCTATAAGTATTCAATAAGTGGTTAATATTTTCTTGTTCCCTCTCTCACAGACATCACCATGATGGAACTACATTCCTCTCTTCATAATATTCTCCCAAGTTGGCACATTTTTGTGCAAAATCAACCACAAGAATATTTTGATTTTCAGCCAGTGAGAAGTTACCCAAATTTTTCTGCAAGCCAGGGCATGGATTTTGAGATTTTATGTTCTAAGGTAAACCTTGGCTTCCTTGAGGTTGAAATCACCTCCTTCTCATTGCCACCATCGGCGTTAATCATGACCATCATTTTCTAATATTGTTTTTTTGTTAAGTTCCTCTATAATATCTTAAATTTATGAATCTCTTAGATTTTCCTAGCAGAGGATGTTTGGGTTCCATGTTCTCCACTTCTTGTTCGCTAGTTATGAATCCAAAAATTTGTGGAGTTCTCTATGTCATTGTCACTCTGCGGCTTCCTGAAGGCTCCTCCATTCTATTTTATTTAATTTTGTTTGTTATTTCTAGGAATCCTCCCAGAATAGGGTATCCTTTCCATTTATTACTTCCCAAAATATATGATTTTGTATAATTTCTCTGTTGGTCCATGAAAGGTTCCATATGGATGACCCAAAGATTGAACTGGTGAGCCTTACAACGTTTTTTGGATGACAATCAAAGGCATATTTTTCTTTCCATAAATTCTCCCATGGCGTCTCCCCTCACATTAACCATCTCCACCATAATTTGGCTCCATTTTATTTGTTAATTATCTCAGGCTATTGTAACCCAAGGCCTCCTTATTTCTTAGATTTGCAGATCATGTTCCATGCCACCAAAGCCTATTTTCCTTTTTCCTCTACCCCTTTCCACACAAAGTTTATTTTTATATCGTTTATCCTCTGGAGCACTCCTTTAGGCACTCAAAGAAAATAAAGCATGTATCCTCAGATAGCTTGAAGCACCACCTTTCCTAATGCTAACCTCCCTGATGGATTCAACGCTCTCACCGTCCATATTTTGACCATGTCTTCCAGGTTTGATATAACCTTTTCCCAGTTGGAATTTTTCCAAGCTTGTGTCATTAAGGGAATTCCTAGATGCTTGGAATGGAGGTATTTCCTCTCGAAACCAAGAATAATTGAAATATTTCTCTAGATAACAATGTGAGTGTTGAAAAAGAAAGTCATATACTTTGACAAGTTTAACTCCATATCTGATGCCTTCATGAATGTATCCATAATGGTTTTGTAATTGTGGGCCTCCTTAACCTTAGGTACACCATGCAACATGGTTTCATCCACAAATTTTTGGTGATTGTTCTTATGAGCATTGTCATGTAGCTTCAGCCTTGTAATATCCCCTTCTCTATTATCCACTTATATCTCTCTTCCAAGTCCTTCCATCATTAAGATAAACATGAAAGGAGATAATGGATCCCCTTATTGAATTCCTCTGGATGAGAATAACGCTTTTGATAGAGATCCATTAAGAAGAAGCGAAAAAATGGGTGATGAGACCATTGCCACGATCCACTTAATCCAGTTTTCATCGAAAAAAATGCTTGGAACACCACTTCCATGTATTTCCATATGATATTATAATAAGACTTAGATAAATATAATTGCATTATCATCCATTCCCTTTTTTGGTTCTTCAACAAGTGAGCCACTTCATGTGCCAGGATTGTATTTTCGAAAATATTTCTTCCCTCCACATAGTTTGATTGTTCCTCATAAATAATATATGGAAGCATTATTTTCATCTGATTAGTAGCTACCGTGGATATTTTTTTATAGACAATGTTGCATAGTGCTATAGGCCTAGAATTTTTAGGTGTACTTTCCATTTCTTCCTTGGGGATAATGGATATAAATTTTGAATTTAGAGCCTTAATAATTTTTGATGATTACTGGGAGTTAGAGACCACCTCGTATATATCATTTTTGATAGTTTACCATCAATATTTGAAGAATTATATAATTAATCCATCTCACCTAAGGGCTTTCCCATTCTCCATTTCATTTACTTCAAAAGCCACTTCCTCCATAGAGACTGACCTGTTTAGGTTTTTGTTGTGTTCCTATGTGAGCACCTTTAGGATATGCCTCACAATCCTTTGAATGCCTTCCCATATCTACAACTCGGGCTCTTCGACTATCTTTTGAAAGTGTTGGACCATGACCTCCTCAATGTCTTGGTGAGCCTCAAAGGTTTTCCCTCTCTCATCCTTTATTCTAAGGATTATGTTGGAGTTTTTGTGCTCTATTATTGACCGGTGAAATAATTTTGTGTTTTTCTCCCCATCCCTAAGCCATAACACTCAATATTTTTGCTTCCAAAGGATTTCGTCTTGTTTGCATATCTCCTCCCACTGCTTTAGTAATTCCATTTCCTTTTATTTTATCCCATCTGATTACCCATCAGAGATCAATTTTTGTTGTAATTACTCCATTTTCTGTTCTAGTTCCTTTTTCTCCTGAAAGATGTTTCCAAATTCCATCTTGTTCCACTACTTTAGTTTCACCTTAATGTGTTTTAGACTAGCTCATAGGATGTAAATATTTGAGCTTATGTCTACGATTATTTAATTCCACCATGTTTTGATATTGTCGATAAAGTTAGGGTGCTCTAACCATAATCGTTCAAATAAAAAGGACCTATTTTTTGGATTTCATGTTAATTTTATCATTAAAAATGCTAACCAATGATCATGATCTATATGTGAAATTGATTGAGGATTATGTTAAACTTTGCAAGTGATTAATTAGGGTTTTAAGCCTCTTATGTGAAATTATTAAACACATAAAAATGAAATAAACTTTCAGTTTTTGTAGAAACCAAGAGACAATATCATCGTAAAAACAAACACACAACAACAAATTATGAAGGAGTTCACCCCTCCTAGGCTACATCTCCTGGTCCAACTTCCAATGATCGAGCCATTTTCATTATGCTCAAAAAATGGTGTTTAAATCATACTACAATGCTCAAATGGTTGTAATAACTCCTACGATTTCAAAACTATCAAAAATCCCTATCTAGCCTCTTTCTTCTCCCAAAAAGGCCAAAAACTACAAAAGTTATGATCTCCTTAGGTTTTTTGCTATTCTTCCTACAAAATGCACATGTCTAAAAACTATCTGACAATTTTGAGATTTGTTAGCCATGCAGGGTGAAAAAATTGCTGCATGTCGACGAGATTCACGATGGGTTGGGTGCAATTTGTATCCTAGTTAATTAGGCCAGTGAATGCTGTACCTGGAAAAAAATGTTTCACATTGCAAAATAATAGTCATTTATTCAAAAAACATTCCCGCCGGTTGGTTGACTGTGGATTTATGTGTTGGAAACCTGAGGTTAAAGGAAGGTTAGGTTAGATAAACCCTGCCCCTAGTAGGTTCCGCTACCCTCCATGCATTAAATGCTGGGTGGTTAAATCAAATGTACTTGCAATATGTGAATGAATTGTGTTAGGGTCCTATAAATTATAGGATCTCAAGGTTATTGAGTTATTTATAGTTGCAATTTCATATTGTACATGATTTTCAACCTTCAAATGATTTCCAAAAAAATGAAAAAATAAAAATAGGGTATGTCAAAAAAAAAGAAAAAAAATAAAAAGAAAACCCCAAAAAAGAATAACACTGAAAGTGATGCCACTACAAGAAAAAAGGACATTGGTGAGGGTCATGCTTGTGACAGACCTTTAAGGTCCGTCACCAACGTCACATATGGTGACTTTCCTTAAAAAAGCGTCACTGTAAGTGTATATAGCGATTGTCCTTTAAGGTTCGTCACCAAATCCATTTTCAATTATACTTTCGGTGAGGGTCATTAAAGGCCCATCATTAATTATCTCTTTGGTGACACTTCTAGTGACGAAACTTTAATGACCCTCACCAATGATATTTTTGTTACTTTTGGTGGTGATAAAAAAATGTTCATCATCATTGATAATTCCAATGAGTTTTTAATGACGCTATGTGGCTGTTAATATATTTTTTTTCAAAAGATAACGATTTAAGACCATTATTGAGGATTTTTTTATAATATGTCTAGGGCCATAGTGGTTAGAGTCAGTCAATTTTTTAAGAATTAATTAGTGTGTATCATTTCCTTCAAGTAATGACTAGTCAAATAGAGTTTTCATATGAGTGAGCACATTATTCATATCTATTAAGTTTATTATCTAGAAAATTCCATTTAGATAAAGTTCCACTAGTGTGTGTAGGAAATATATTATTTAATATATAATCAAGCTCTGAAAATTCTATTAATGAGAAATACCTAACACTCCTCAACAATCTGGGCACACCTTAAATTAATACTTTGGCACACACTAACTTTTCTTAGCACCTCACATGTATTATAACATCTTTGTACCTAGAACACCTTGTCATGACACTGATTCCCAAGCACATGGTGGCATGCACTAGCACACCATGGAACTCTCATAGCATGTGTTGGCATGCATGTAGTCCCTAGCATGCCCTGGAAAACCTTAGTTGAATGCATTGACATACATTAGCACTTGGCACACAATGCCACTTGGTATGTATTGGGACCTATTATTAGTGTGCCTAGCATGCCCCTTTTGAAAAAGATAAAGTCTCAACTTATTAATCCTATTATTTGTTCTTCCTTTTGTTGCATTGACACATATTGACATACCTTGGCACCCTTCACATCCTTAGCACCTGACATGTGTTGGCATATCATGGAACTCTTAATTGGCACATATAATTAGCACACCTTGGAACTCCCAAGCACACTTTGGGAATTCTTGACATGCCTTAATATTCCCTAGCATGCTTCACCAATTCTTAGCATACCTTGTCACTCCCTGCTTCGTATGACAGTTATCACTCATTAACACTAGTCTCTCGCACATGTTCCTCATATTCATTAACTGTCATGAATTTTTACCTAGTTCTCCCTCAATTTTTTGTCCTAATACTCCTTAACACTCATCAACACGCATTAGCACTCTCTAGCACACCTTAGCACTATTCAACATGCACTTCCACTTCATAACATGCATACCACTCCTTGACACATATTGGTGCTTGGCAGATGTTGGCGCTTGGAAAGTCTTAACATGTATGGAATACGTTGAGATGCCTTGGTATGATTTGGAATAGTTTAATATTAAATTTATTTGAGATCGATTGTTGGAAAGTAGATGAGAAGCAATAAAGGAATGCTTGGAACTTAGAATGCACTAAGACTTTGCACTTGGCACCTATTGCCACCTAGTGTTGTTGTGCCTAGCATGCCCCTCTTGGAAAAGGTAAATTGATGACTTATTAACCCTCTTATGTGTTCATTTTATTATAGTTTAACTTGTTTCTCCTTTTTTTTTTCCTTGACAGTCCCTAGCACACATTCACACACCCTTGCACATATTTGCATGCCTTATCACTTGGCACATCTTAGCATGTTTGACATGCCTTTGCACTATCTGGTACATCTTAGCATTCCCTAGCATGCCTTGGCACTCATGTCCTCACAACTAGCCCTTACAATTTTTCATGACTTAGGAACCCAATAAAGTCCTTGACTAATGTAGTTCATGTGACAATATTGGCCTGCTTCAACCACAAAAACTTGACCAATTGCACCTACTACAAGTAGATTGTGACTTGTTCACCTAAGACCTGTCTACAACTCATCTTATGCCACTCATTTCCAAGCTCAACTTGTCCCACTTAACTAGTTACCAAGACAAGGACCAGATGATCTAGCCATGGCCATAAAACAACTAAGCAAAATAGGTTACACAGGAAATATTTCACATGTATTTTCAGTTCATATAAATAGTAGAACATTAACTGAGAGTTTGCAAGAACCTCAAGATGCACAAGGCACACAAGATATAAGCCAACACAAGTTGAGTGCCCCAAAACTTATACACAAAAATGTACAATATGAAATTATCTATAATAGCTTAAAACATGAGCATGTAGCCAAAGTGTGCCACATCTCATATAAAAAAATAGCTAAAGGAAAAATAATGTTGTGCCTAGCACAAAGTGATCTCCCTTTGTCTAAAACTAGTGCTATGTCGAGCCCCGTATAACAACCGTAGGCTTGCCTCTTATAAATCCTATTATGAACTTCTCCAACTAACAGTACACTTCGTCCTTAGCACACTTGAATTCACTGAAACTCCCTGGAACACAATCTTATTCGTTCCTTTCCATGCATTTTGACCTAATTATCGCATGATATGCCCCAACACTCCGTAACACTCTTCAACATGGATTAAAATTTTCCGACATGTGTTAGCATGCCTTTTCATTCTTTTACACACCCTAACCATCCCTAGCTACCATGCCCTCACAACTATCCTTATTTAATTTGCAACTTAGGAACCCAACCAAGCCCTCTCTTGACTACAAGAGCTTGACCAAGTTATAGTTACTACAACTAGACTATGTTGTTGAATTGTGTAGCTTGGAGGTACTCCACAAGCCTGTTGATATGGGTTTGTGTGACTTTGGTCACAAACAACTTTGTGGCCGAAGAAGCCAAGAAAATGGATTTTGGACCCAAGATGGGGTTTAAAATTTAAAAGAAAAATAAAAAGGAAAATTAATATTTCATAAGGTCTAGGTGGATAAAACCCATAAGTTCTAAAGGGTTCCTAAGAGGTCTAGGAAATGTATTTAAGGAGGCCTTCGGTGTTGAAGTTTGCAACAAGAAACAGTGAAATTGGCATCTAGAAACAACATGACGACACACACACTAGTGTGGGATCACAAGTCCAAGTGATAGTCAGGGATCATAGGTCCAAGTGATAGTCACATAGTGATGGGTCCTAGCGATACAGTAGTGCATGTAATTTAATTTTCCCTTAATTAAATTGGACAATAAATTGTAATATTATCTCAAAAATACTTGTAATAGTTAACTGCGTGTGATAAAATCAGTTAGCTCATGAACTTTGAGTTGAGGGTGGCTGGCGAGGTATGCATAGTGATTCTATTAGTTATGGAATACGAATTGCAGTTAATGCATTATTTTAATGCATGATTAATCTGTTAACCCAGTTAGGTGAGTTAAAGTCAGTTAAATTGGTTATAACTATTTGTTGCACTAGTGATAGATCAAGAGAGTTAAATCATATTTAATTCAAAATCAGTGATCTGCCATGCAACTGATGATTTACTCTTAATAGTTCCATGCATTTCAGTTCCAGTAGAGACCCAATTGAGACAAAGGTTAAAGAGAAGTTAACTATCAGTTGTGATTTTATAAAATCGCCTAGATGCAGTTAAAGCACCATAGGATGCCCATGATACTCAGTGTAGTTGAGGAAGGTTGAAATTCCTAAATAATAGGGATTTCATTCATTAGGAATTGCGTGAGCAAGGCAGGCTAAAGATAGGATGATAATTGGCTAAGTGTTGGTCCAATTTTGCCATGATCAATGTGAGATGACAGGTAGAGTGTAGGAGATTCTTGTGTGCAAGAATGCATTGTATTGTTTCATGATTCCTTGGTTGAATATACAATAGAAGATAGAGGGTTTTTGAGCAGCAAGCCTTCCCCAGAAAACTTATCTATGTTGTGTATTGATTTGCTTCTTATTTTACTTGGCGTGATTATGCAATCATGTTTAATTTTCGCAAATGAATTGTTATAAGAATTCAGTATCTTGCTTTAGAACATTGCATGATCATATTGAATTCATGATATACATATGTTTGTATAATTTCTACAGGGTGTTAGAGCAGGAACTGTCTGGGTGTGCGAGTTTGCAGAGAATATCTGAAAAAATTGATGTAAAAGTTTGAAAAACAAATGGAATATTTGGATTTCTTGCAAAAAAATACCCAAATTGAAAAATAAAATCGGTCAAATCAGAGCTTGGATGAGGGAGATATCATCGATTTAATATCAGCTCTTTTTTTAGAAAATTTTGTGACGACGGGACAATTACAATGTATGCGAGTCAAAAAAGGAAATAAAGCCAAGAAGATTAGGATTCATGTGAAGAATATCTACAAAATAGATGTAGATGATTGCACAACATTTATGGGCAAGGCAGAAAAATTGGTGAGTTTAGATGAGGGTGAGTTATGGCACAGGATATTGGGCCATATACACCACGAAGCCTTGAAAGTCATGCAATAGATTTCTACAGAGCTTCCAAAGGGTACTCTTATGCATATATAAGGGATGTAACATGGGGAAGTGTGAGAAAGCCATGAAATTTTCCATTGAGAGGGAGCTTGATTTTCATGCAGATGAGGAACTCTTGGTTCCAAAGGATGAACCTCAGGATGTGGAGCAGCCACAAGATGAGGATCATGGAGTGGAAAAAACCACTCATGTAGAGACCTCCATGAGGTGGAAATTTTGAGCCATATGGGTAGAGGGAGTACATGCATCTATACCTCTAGGTGTGAGGGGGGGCAATGTGTAAAATTAATCCCAAGAAGAAATTTGGGTAGGGTTCATTACGATGGTGTGTCTCATGGATCGAACCTGGCTACGAGGAGCCCGCAATATAGTATTATCTGGAAGGATATATTAGATTAATGCAGTTAGATGTTAGGAAGACAAAAATCAGAGTTGGAGCACGGATTAGAGTTGGAAGCAGTGTAGAGTGCATGAATGAAGGTTTCAGTAATGTAGAGAATCCAGTAGACATGTGCAGTAGCTAGCAATAGCCAGAAGTATCTGATGACAAATGCATTATACTGATTTATTTTTTTGGAGGCTTTTCAGTTTCAAAAGTGTTTCATGCAAGAGTTGCATGTGCGAGAAACACTGGGGAAGTGTTGCATGCAAGATTTGCATGTGTGCATGGAGGACATTCCAAAGGTACCAGATTAGAACAAATTAATTCCTTTCTTGTTGAGAGGGAGTGTTGAAGTTTGCAACAAGAAACAATGAAATTGGCATCTAGAAACAACATGACAACAAACACACTAGTGTGGGATGACAGGTCCAAGCGATAGTCACACAGTGATGGGTCCAAGTGATAGTCACAAAGTGATGGGTCCAAACGATACATTAGTGCGTCTAATTTAATTTTCCCTTAATTAAATTGGACAATAAATTGTAATCTTATCTCAAAAATACTTAGCTCATGAATTTCAAGTTGAGGGTGGTTGGTGAGGCATGTGGAGTGATTCTATTAGTTATGGAATTCGATTTGCAGTTCGTGCATTAGTTTAATGCATGAGTAATCAATTACCTCAATTAGGTGAATTAAAGTAAGTTGAACTGCTTGTAACTGTTTGTTGCACTAGTGAGAGATCACGTGAATTAAATCATATTTAATTCACAATCAATGATCCACCATGCAACTGATGATTTACTATTAATAGCTGCATGCATGCTAATTTCAGTAGAGACCGAGTTGAGACAAAGGTTAAAGGGAAGTTAACTATCATTTTTTATTTTAGCAAACTTCCCAGATGTAGTTAAAGCACCATAGGATGCCCATGATACTCAGCGCAGTTGAGGAAGGATGAAATTCATAAAGAATAGGGATTGCATTCATCAGGAATTGCGTGAGCAAGGTAGGCTGAAGACAGGTGGAGAATTGGCTAAGTGTTGGTCCAATTTTTCCTGGATCAATGCGAGACAATAGGCAGAGTGCATGAGATTCTTGTGAGAAAGAATTAATTGTATTGTTTCATGATTTCTTGGTTGAATACACAATATAATATAGAGGAGTTTTGGGCAGCAAGCTTTCCCCAAAAAAATTATCTGTGATGTGTATTGATTTGTTTCTTTCTTTTACTTGGCATGATTATGCGATTGTATTTAATTTCCACAAATGAATTGTTAGAATAATTCAATATCTTTCTTTAAAACATTGCATGATCAGATTGAATTCATGATATACATATGTTTGTAAAATTTCTACATGGTATCAGAGCAGGAGCTGTTTGGGTGTGCGAGTTTTCAGAGAATATCTGAAAATTTTGATGCAAAATTTAAAAAAAAAATAACATATTTGGATTCCTTGTGAAAAAAACCTAAGTTGAAAAAATAAATCGGTCGAATTGGAGCTCGGATGAGGGAGATATCTTCGATTTAAAATCGTCTATTTTTTTAGAAAATTTTGTGACAACGGGACAATTACAATGTGCGCGAGTCAGAAAAGGAAAGGAAGCCAAGAAGATTGAGATTCTTGTGAAGAATCTCTACAAAATTGATGTAGATGATTGCGCATCATTGATGGGTAAGACAGACAAAGTGGTGAGCTGGGATGAGGGTGAGTTATGGCACAGGAGATTGGGCCATCTACACCACGGAGCCTTGAAGGTCATGGAACAGATTTCTATGGAGATTCCAAAGGGTACTCTTGAGAAGATAGACACATGAAAGGGATGTACCATGGGGAAGTGTGAGAAATCCATGCATTTGTCCCTTGAGAGGGAGCTTGATTTGCATGAAGATGAGGAACTCTTGGTTCCAAAGGATGAACCTTAGGATGTGGAAGAGCCACAAGATGAGGATCATGGAGTGGCAGAAACTACTCATGCAGAGACCTCCATTAGGGGGAAATTTCAAGCCAGAAGGGCAGAGGGAGCACATACATCTATACCTCCAGGTGTGAGGTGGGACGATGTGAAAAATTAACCCCAAGAAGAAATTTGGGCAAGTTTCATTAAGATGGTGTGTCTCATGGATCAAACTTGACTACGAGGAGCCAACAATACAATAGTAGTAGGAAGGATCAATTAGATTGATCCAGTCATATGCTAGGAAGACAGAAATGAGAGTGAAAGGTGTCAGATACTGGAGCACAAATCAGAGTTGGAAGTAGTGTAGAGTGCATGGATGCAGATGTTAGCAGCGTAGAGAATCCAGTAGACATGTGCAGTAGCTAGTAGGAGTCAGAAGAATCTGATGATAGATGCATTTTACTGATTAAGATGTTTGGAGGCTATTTACTTTCAGAAGTGTTGCATGCAAGAGTTGCATGTGCGAGAAACACTAGGGAAGTGTTGTATGCAAGAGTTGCATGTGCGCATGCAAGAAATTCCAAAGGTACCATATCAAGACATATTGATTCCTTTCTTGTTGAGAGGGATTATTGAAGTTTGCAACAATAAACAGTGAAATTGGCATCCAGAAACAACATGACGACAAACACACTAGTGTGGGATGACAAGTCCAAGCAATAGTCACATAGTGATGGGTCCAAGTGATAGGCACAAAACTAGAAGTTTTCAACCTTGGTCTCTCCCTCCTCGGCTCATGAGTGCGACTAAATCCTTCCAATCACATAGATCCCCCTTTGTGCATGCGACTAAGAGGTTAGTGTTTTGACAGTCAAATTAGACTCCAGTCGTACGCTTCCAAGATGATCAGTACGACCATAACTCCTAGTCACACACGTAGCTCTTCCTTAGTGTGACTGAAGCATCCCAGTCACACACACAACACATTTTCCATGCGACCAGTAGATTGGGGTTTTTGAAGTTCAGTTTTGACCCCTAGTCGCACGCTTGTGTTTCTTAAGGGAGCGACTAGGACCCTATATTCGCATAGATGACTCCTCCTCCATGCCACTAAGGACTAAATGATGAAGTTTCAGTATTTCAAAGATTTCACTCAGTGACCATAGGGTTTGGCAGTAGAATTAAGTGAGTGATAATTTAGTACTGTCTTCAGAATTAGATTTCATAGTGCATACATGGTTGGATTCATTTCATGAATGTTATAGTAGTTTTGTTGGTTAGTTGCATAGATGAAGGTATGGATCATTGTACTCTCTTTTTCTAAATCATTTGATGACAATATAAGAAGAAGAATTCGCAAGGGTTTCCCCATAGTGGGTTTTGCCTTGGTCTCCCACCAATCTTGGTGTCTCTATTTGTGCATTATTTTCTTCTATTTTCTTTTATGTTTCACTGCATTGATGATGATGTTATTGTTCTTTCTACATAATTTCATATGCTACTGAATAATGATGTAAATCTTAATAATGTTATGATGCTATGAGGTGAACATAATGTGTTAATGAAGAAATACAATTATCAAAGAAAAGAACAATACAACCCTATGAAAAATTAACATTTTGAGACACTAAAAAAGGTCTGATCCTTATCAAATTCTCCTCACCTATGCCCACTCTTTTTGGATTGATGGAGTTTGTTTCAATGAGGGCCTTCTATGATCATGATCTAATCCCACTGACCAACTGTTGTCATTCTATGTTGCCAACACAACATGAGGCCCAAACCTAGATCCATTTAGGTTCAACTAAATTCATATAATGCACACATAACACTTGCACAATTTTAATAGTTTGGACGTTACTCCTTTTTTTTCAAAGTTGATCCCCAACCTGTGAAATGGAAATCACCGAATCCTTTTGTTGATCTCTCCCTCTAGGTTGATAACAATTATGTGCCAAGGTGAATGATGATCCACTCACACACCTTCCTTAATTTTGTTTCCTACTACCATATGTAAATATCGAGGACAAATCAAATATTTCCTATCCAATTTCTAATTGACAAGATTCAAATCAATAGAAAAAGGCTACGCAGAGAAAAATCATATACAAATACATGGAAAAGGTTTAAAACTATATTCATTTTTTATCAGGTGATATGTAAAAAGAACCTCATGGACCTTCTATTTGAAATCTTACTTTTGAATTCACTTGGGAGATTTTTTTCTCCCCGTCCTACAAACACATTTCTATAGAACTTCACTAGTTGCAAATATCTCAACATAAACAATAGAAATTGGACATTTGTCTAGTAGCCTCGAACTCCTATATTTCGAACCCTACACTTGTTACATTAACAAAGGACCACTTTGATAGTTACTAAAGCAAACTAACACCTCGCCAATATTACTATGAGACACATAGATAATTAAAAACCTACAATTTCTAATTTATACACAAAAATAAAATCTCCCTTCTAGAATTTACATGGTACCCTTGGGGTCTTAAATGAAATGATTTTCCTAAGGTGATGCTCCTGCATCAATGAATCATACTAGTTGTGACATGGCATAGTACGTATTCGGGGTGAAATTGTTGCCACAACACCATTATGATCGTTGGCATGGTTGAGAAAAAAACAACTTGAAGAAAACTTTAGAAGGTCATATATTTCTATGCATGACTCATAATTAAGCAAGATTACAATGGTTGGAAATTTATTGTTGAGTAGAACACGTATACAAGCTCAAAAGAGAACCTATAATATTACTTTTAGAGGAAAAAAATCCATTAACTGACCTTCTTAATGCCACTTAGGGGGAGGTACATGATAAGAGAAGATGATTTTTCTTAGCATATTAAGCAAAGAAAAAAATATAATAAGCCATTAAGTAAAGATGAATGTCTCAAAAAGCATGAACCCAAGGGTGAATTATACTAGTTATGACATGACATAGTACAATTTCCTGGTGAACTTGCTGCCACATCACTAGTATGATTGCTAGTGTGATTGAGAAAAATAGAACCTGAATATTTTTTTAGAATGTAATATCTTTCTATGCATGACTCATAATTAAGCAAGAATAAAATAGTTGGAAAGTTCTTGTTGAGCATAACACATATACAAGCTTAAAAGAGACCCTATAATAGTACTTAAAGAGGAAAAATTCCATTAACTCACCTCCTTAATGCCACTTAGGGGGTGGGGTACATGATATGAGAAGATGAATTTTCCTATCATATTAAGCAAAGAACAATTATTCGATCTAGTTCTCGAGGGTCATATCAATGTCCTTCTTGAAACTATTCCTTTAAATTAGGATAGATATTTGAGTTCTTCCATAATAATTATATGTATGGATATCATGGGGACTAAAAACATACATGAAGGGACTTTCACTTTTTCTATGGTGAAATAATTTTTTCCTTGAACTTTTCAAAGTTTAATTTTGGAAGAGTCTCATGATGGTTTGAGTGGACCTAAATAAATTTGTCATGATATTATTGGATTCATCAAAGTGTGTAACATCTAGCTTGGGACATAGGCCTTCTTCATTAAGGATGATTTCATCTTCATTAGAATAAATAATCTTTTAGCTTGGGACATAGGCCTTCTCCATTAAAGATGATTTCATCTTCATTAGAATAAATAATATTGTAGCTTGGGACATAGGCCTTTATCATTAAATATGATTTCATCTTCATTAAAATGAATAATCTTTTGAAATTATCAAAGATAAATTCAATTGAATTAAGAAAAATGAAATAAAATATGTAAAAAAAATCACTTCACTCCTTTATAATATTCTCTAATAAATCACCTTATGGAATGATTGATTGATAATTTGGTTATTTTCTTTCATCTCAATTATATGATCTAAAAGAGAAATTTTGAGTTTGAATCTTGTATCCTTTATGTTAATATATTACCTATTTAAAAGAGTCTCTATGAAATTGGAGAAAATGAACAATTTTATCAAATCATCTTCTTATTTGGTAAATAAGTTTTGAATAGGTTTTCCAATTGAAAATATCAGCCTTTCAAGAAGATATTGTAAAGTTTTATTGATAGATAAACAGTCTGACTTTTTCTCTCCAAAAGGACATATTTTATTATTGTGTATCATATAACAGTGGCTTATATAATTTATTATGTCAGCGACTGCATTTTATAATTATGTATCATATATAAGCGACTTATACAAATTATTAAGATTTGATATAGTATGTATCAGAAGGTATGTGTATAGCATTGGAATTTTTCTGATTAGAGTAGAGTGTCTTTATTGTATAGTATAGAGTAGCTTGTCCCAGCCCCAATTCCTTACTTCATACATTTTACGCACTGAAAATACTCAATTCAAGCTCTAGTTCAAGGGTTTGTACAAGAAAAGACTTGTGGGAAAGATGGAAGGTTGAGCACCTAAGATCTGCTTCACAACAATGGCTGGATGTGTTTCTCAAAGCTTCAGGTGGCTGAGAGCTTACTTGAGCAGGTAAATAAGTCATATCTCTTGCCTCTTTCCATAGTTTTTCTATTGCCTTTAATCATTGCTCAATCCAGATCGCATGCAACTATCAAAATTACTACATTTATCTACTTAATTCCTCTTAGATTCTGAATATTTATATCGAACAAACAGTATGTGGCAAATGCCGGAATGTTAAGTCGAATTATTTTTATCTAACAAATCCCAATGCAAGTTGACAGATCACATGCATCCATCAAAATTACCATATATATCTACTTAAATTATAAATGTTTGTCGCGAACAAACTGTATGTGTGAATGCCAGAATGTTAAATCAAATTCATGTTGTTTAATATTACCCAATGAGATTTGAAATCAACCCTTTTTGATGTTCAAGGATTTGTTATCTTGCTAACCCTTATTGCTTTAGTTTTGGTGAATTCTTCTTGGATTTTGAATGTTTATCTTGAAAAACTAGTATGTGGCGAATGCTGGAATGTTAAATCAAATTCATGTTATTTAACAAAACCCAATGCAATTTGAAAGAAAACCTCTCGATGTTTGGAAATTTTCTACCCTGCAAACACTCATTCCATTCCCTGTGTTGTCTAAAGGAAATTATGAAATTATATAGATTGACCATCAGAGCTCTCCTGGTAACGTTACCCAATGAGATTTGAAATAAACTCTTTTGGATGTTTGGGGATTTTCTATCCTGTTGCTAACCCTTACTACATTAATTTTGGTGAATTCTATGGAAATTATTAATAAGATTTCAATTCCGTTTCGGTAAATTGTGTATATCTAGAGATTGACCAGCAAGATGAGGAATCACTTGGAAAGAAAGACAAGCCTCGATCCAATGAACTTGAAATTGGATTTGGAAAGCCAAATGGAATTCCTCCTTTGTAATATCAGTCTAATAAAAAGTCACAAGATACCCCTGAAGTTTTGAATAAATCGCACATAAAAAATATTTGTGGCGAATAGAATTCACGGACCCAACATCTCCATGGCCTTAATAAATTCACGTCAAGTTCAATTCCCTCACAGCCTGAGGCAGCAATCAAATACACTTGGGATATCATTTCCTATGGGTGCTAAGTCGTTGCCAGTCCTAGGAAATGATGACTGGACAAAACGCTTAGCTTCCCATGAGCTTACTAATCGTGGAAGCAGTTTGGGAAACCATGATAATGATGGAAAGAAATGTTACCGGTGAGACTTCTTTCTTCGAAGGTAGAGATACATAAAAAAATAGAGTTTCAAAAACCGGAATATCAGCATCTATTTCTTCTAAGAATGCTCCACCCAAGTCATATAATTTAAAGCTTTCAAGGAGTGCTCATCATTCAGATGGCTTGGCATCGTTAGTATCTATTAATTCAAACAATTTTTTTAGACATGTTTATAACTCAGAGACTTATTCTAGATGCAAAGGAGATGGATACAGAATCCAGAATGAGGCACCTACTACAAGAGATAAATCCTTCAGTATCTTTAAGTGTACAAATGAACCATAAATCGTTTATGCTAGTAACTCTTCCACTTAGGGGAGCGGATCTGATCCATCTATATCATATGGTTTAACAAAGGTTCATGATGGGGTAGAAAACACAGACAAAAATTGTTACAAAGGGCTTCACACAATTGAAAGTGTTGACCAGAATGATTAATGTTTCATTATTTTTGGCAATAGTATTTCTCCTTCACATGTAAAGGATGACAACTCCATAAGAGCCCAACTGGAACCTTCTCATGAATCCACATTTGAGCCTCATGTTAAATATACAAATACAATATCAGTGACTTTAAAAGAAGCTGGCCGCCATGGTCAAAGTGGAAGACAATATGAAGTTCAGGAAATTCAAATGATTATTGTTAACTCAGAAAAATGTGACAGTCAACAGGAAAGAGGATACTCCTACAGTACATCTCTTGAGAAAACTAAGAAAGAGAACACTTACACACCAAGGGAAAACGTACATGGTAAAGAAATAAGTATATTTTCTATAGATGTTTCAGAGTTACAGTTTGTGGACATGGAAAATATGCCTCAAGGAAGGCCAAGAAAGAGCCAAAGTTGAATTAGATAATGTCCATGGAAATTCATCAGAAAGTGGTAAAAGGTCAGACATGGATACAGATTCAACTTCAGGATTTGATTCAGAGGATGCCGAAGTGGAGAGGCATGAAAAAATACATAGGAAAAAGAGGGAGGAACAAATGGTTGGAGAGGAAGCAGCTGTTGAAGCTGCTAAAGATACAATAAAAGAACGAGAGGAATTTGTGAAGAGACTGGAAAGAGAGAAAGAGATATTAGAGAACATATTGGCTGAGCATGAAGAAAAATAAGCTAGATAGGTTAGTTCTTTTTTATTATCTTCTATTTATCATTATTGAATTTTCTTTGCCTACATGGTTGAAGCCATGTTAATTAAGGCTTGTCAGTAGTTTGCAGTGGCACATTAAATTGGTAATGATATCGATATAAAATAATAGAATGGTTCATATTTGTAGTCACATTGATAAGCATACTTTCACAATCCTTATCTATTAGCTATATTTGTTAAGTGTCTTTTATGTGAATCAAGTTGCTTTTATGTTCATGCTACCATGTCCACTGACCAGGTTGGATTAAACTTAGCTTTTCATATTTATGTTTTTTTATTAACATATTTTATGGTTTTTTTTTTACTTCCGCACGTAGAATTTTAATATTGAATATTTAAATTGCAGCATATATTCATTATTATAACTATCAATCTTGATATTTTCCCATATAAAATTGTTGTCTGTCTATAAATCTCATTTCACATTGCATTTGCACTATTTTTTTTAACCTAGAGGAACTTGGCAGTTTACGTGACACATGGCTACCAATAAAACTTTGGGGGTTTACGTCATGTCCTCCTTTCCGTAAATCAAGTCACAACGAGAGGGATTTGAACCTTGGATTTCTTAGTTACCACAGACTCACATTACTTCGATCACCAATTGAGCTACCCCCCTGGGACTCACATTGCATTTGCAATATTATTTAGGAACACAAATATTATTTTTATGAATTTTGTGTTGCTATGATAACATACCTTATATTGACATTTATCACATCACTATCAAAACCACTCCAACTCAAATGGACTGTTACACTGGTCATTATGGTTTAACCTATTAGATAAACTCATAAGAAAGTAAAAAATACCCAAATGATCCTGTTGTCATAACTCAAGTGATTTATGAGTATAGCAGAGATACAATAATGAACTTCACATAACTGGAGGACCAAAGCTTTCTCTAAGTAAAATTCAGACCAGACTGGGGCAACACCCGCTCATCCACTCTTTAGCTGAGATGGTTAATCTGCCAAATGGTAGCTGATACATTTCTTCCGAGAATGGAGGCTGAATGTGCACATTGACAAAAATTTTTGAAAGAGAGTAGGAACCAAGATTTTATTGACCTTTTGTCTTTGAGTGGGGCATAAATGCGCTCAACTAGAGTATGTGATTTCATTTAGAAGCATATCATTTTCATAATTACCCCTTTTTTTCCTATATATTATTTATAAGTATAATAATAAATGATTACTATGATACCAACATGAAAGACATAATATATTGTGACGTGTCTTTTTATAGTTTCAAATTCATAGTTTCTGTACATAATTTATGCATTCCAATGAAATTGAGATAAGGAATTGCATTGGAGTTATTTTTAAATCTCTATGTTTTGATCCACTTCATATATATATATATATATATATATATATAACTAACATTTCAAGTCAGTATAATTTACAATGCATATCATGTAGTGATTTATAAAGAGTTTTGCAGTAACTGAAGCATGAATTGTCCATGCTTCATGAATCTGGTACCGTCATCCCTATTAATATCGCTTGATATTTCTCTAGTTAAATTCAATCTCCAAAGCTTCCCTCACTGTTCTTTTTGAGTAGTTATCGACTTTGGCAGTAACCTCAGCATCATCCATACAATGAGATGGCTTGTGTCATTAGATTTTTTGGTTAAGGAATATTTTTGAACTTTGTTATAAATGCTAATTTTCTTGCAAACCTAGCACTTGAAAATCCATTGGCCTAGCAGATTACAGATCTATTGAATGAATTCAAAACTAGGTTATTAACATTAAATTAGTAGATGATCTGGGTTTATGAAGGAATGCAACAGAATAAACATATAACCATAAATACAGAGATGCAGCGGAAACATCACTTCATTTCATTAATATCAAAGAACTGAAATTTGCTTACAGAAATAATGGAAATAAAACTAGCTAGGGCACTGGTAGCTACCTCTGAGAAGAGATGTGGCAGCTACATGCCTTTGAACTGAGTTACAATGAGGCTTGAGGGCCTATTTATTATTGAGAAACAATGGAGAACTCTAAACATCCAAAAACCTAACCGTAGGAGATGAAGCGCCAAGACTATGGGCCCTGTTTGGGTAAATTGGTGTTTCAAATTCCCAGGGACGTAACTTTGGCATACTATCTTTGTTTGACGCACATGGTACATCATTAGAAAGATCTATTTGAGGAATACAATTTTTGCCATGAATATCCATTCTAGAACAGAATGATATTCGCTGGAGGCGTGATGCCCAAAACACGTCGTTTAGGGCCTCAAAACGGCTCCGGAAGTTCAGGACCAGAAAAACTGCTAAAAATAGTAAGTTGTGCCGAAAATGAAAAACTGAAAGAGGCAATGGTGGGGACCCAAGTGGAATAGGTGGGTGGCCACCAATATCCACCTAGATCATTCCTCCCCCTTAAGAAGCAATGGTCCCCATTGCGTTGAGTTCTTCCATGAGATGAGGAAACTTCTACTGAACTTGGTCCCTCATGAACCACTTGCCTTGGTGCAGGAGTTGGCCAGCTTTGACAACCCGATATAGTTGGATGTTCTGTTGGCGAGTGCTCTTTATTTCATGTCCCTGATACAATCTTTGGTGGCCTGTTCCATGCAGTTTGGGTTTAACTCTGAGGTGTTCTGCAATGTCTGAGGTGTCCAGTAGAGGTGGGAAGTAAGGACGAAGGTGATCCACATTAAAGACTAGGTGCAGACCAAGGAATGGTGGAATACTGAGCTTGAACGCATTGTTCCCTATAGCCTTGGTGATGGTGTATGGCCCGTATCGGAGTGGGCGAAGCTTGCGGTGGGGTCCAGTGAGACGCTCCTTCTGCAAATGTAGCCATACTTTGTCGCCCACCTGGAACTTGTGTGGAACCCGGTGTTGATCATGGCGTTTCTTGTAATTGGCATTGGCTCTGTCCAATATATCATGAACCTATTGGCGGATGTGTTGAATGTGCTCGATGAAGCTACTTGCTTTGTCAACTTCGGATTGGACATGAGCTGAATTGGCCTGAGTAGCTGCAAATGGTATGTCTACGTTAATAGGACATAGTGGCTGGAATCCCAAGCCCACCTGAAAGGGGCTATGGCCGATTGAACTGTGTAGAGCCCGATTGTAACTATGTTGTACATATGGGAGGCTCTCGTCCCATGTGTGTGGATGCTTTTAATTATACATACGTAGAATGTGTACAAGCATTCTGTTGACGACCTCTGCTGGCCATCTGTTTGGGGATGGAAAGCTGTGGACTTGGTGAGCTTGGTATCCAAAATTGACCAGAGGCTTGAACAAAATGTGCTGAGGAACCTGATATCCTGATCTGATATGATATACTGTGGGATCCCAAAGTGCACCCACACTCATTCAAAGAAGAGTTTAGCAGTGGCTTTTGCTATGATATTCTTCTTGCAGGCCGCCATGATGGCCATCTTCAAGAATGTTTCGACGACCATGAAAAAATAGTCATTTCCCTGCTTAGTAGAAGGCAGGCTCGACATGTAATCCATGGAGATGGATTCCCAAGGCCGACTAGGGGTAGGTAGTGGAGTATATAGGCTTTTCTTCTTGATGGTCGGTTTGGCAATGGCATAAGAAGTGCAGGATCTGATGTGATTCTCGACATCCTTTCGAAGGTTCGGCCAATAGAAATACTTCTATAGGATTGCTACTGTTTTCTCGACCCCGAAATGCCCAGCGACTCGACTATAGTGTGCTTCCCATATCAGCTTGGCACGCTCGCTTGAAGGAACACAAAGGTGTCCCAGGTGACATAAAAGTGCATCTTGGAGGTGAAAATTTGGAACTTGCGTACCCCCAAAGAGTGCCTTGTAAGTGTGACCAAATTTTGGGTCACTCTCATAGAGAAGCGACCAATCAGAAGTCTCATGCCCACAAGAGTTGAGCACGGTGGTGAGCGCCACGATCAATGGTCGTCTAAGGAAATCTGCAACATTATTGGTGCTACCCTTCTTGTACTTGCTATTCAAATGAAACTGTTGCAGATATGTGGACCACTTCTGATGGTGATCATTTTGAAACTTCCCTTGTGTCTGCATGAACTGCAGGGGCCGGTGGTCTATGTGGATTATTGTTTCCTTCCCCAAAATGTAATGGTTCCATTGTCGACAAGCTTGCACAATGGAATACATTTCTTTGTCATAAGTGGGATACTTGCGAACTGTGTCAGACAATGTCTCACTGTGATATGCCACTGGCTGTCCCTGTTGAGTAAGAACTGCCCCAATAGCATAGTGAGAGGCATCTTTCTCGATCTCAAATGGTTATTGCAAGTCTGGTAATGTGAGCACTGGGGCAGAACAGAGGCGATTTTTCAATTCTGTGAACACCTTCTGTTGAGGTTCCGACCAAAAAAATTATTCTCTTGCTCCTCCCTTGGTGACTTGACTCAAGGGCCAAGTGATATGAGAGAATCCCAACACGAATCTACGGTAGAAATTATCAAGACCCAGAAAGCTGCGAAGCTCTGTTATAGTGGTTGGGGCTGGCCAATCCCGAATGACTTGGATCTTGGCTGGATCCACATGCACCCCCCTTTCATCAATAATGTATCCCAGATATTGAACCTGGGTCATGCCAAACGTGCAATTCTCCAAATTGGCACACAACTTGTGTTGCCGCAGTGTTTGGAGGACTTGTCGGATGTGGTGAAGGTGCTCTTCCCAAGTCTTGTTGAAGATCAGAATGTCATCCAAGTACACCACTACAAATGAGTTGGTGAATGGCCGCAAGATGTCGTCCATCATCCTCATGAAGGTTGCGGGAGCATTCATCAACCTGAAAGGCATGACTAGCCATTCAAAAAGGCCTTCCTTGGCTTTGAAGGCAGTCTTCCACACATCAGAGGGTTCAATTGGTACCTGGTGATACCCAGACTTCAAGTCAATCTTGCTGAAATATTTTGCACCTTTGATTTGGTCCAGAAGGTCATCAATCCGTGGGATTGGGTACCTATTCCGGACAGTGATCTTGTTCAGCGCCCGATAGTCAATACAGAGTCTCCACGTCCCATCCTTCTTCTGTACCAACACGATCGGGCTCCCACAGGGCGATGAACTTGGTCCGATGTGACCTTTCTGCAACAGCTCCTGAATCTGCCTCTTGATTTCATCATTTTCCAGAACAGAGCGTCGATAGATCGGTCCATTGGGTAGTGGCGCACCTGGGGTCAGATCAATCGGGTGCTTGACCTGGCAGTGCAGAGGAACCCCCGTGGGTGAGGTGAAGATGTCCCCGTACTCCTCCACGACCTTATCCATTTGTTGTCGTCGTGCAGAGGGGCCCTGTCTGGAGGTCGTGGCCACAGTCTTCTTCTTGCCCTGGGGGCGGATCATCAGGAAAACGAATTTCCTGGTTTGGGAAATGAGCTTACTACATTGTTTTGCAGTAACCAAAGAGATAGCGGCAGGAGGTGGTACCTTTGGTATCCTGTACAACTTATTTCCCAAAGTAACAATAACAGCACAAGGCCGAGACTCATACACAGCATGACGCTTCCACAAGTATGGTTGTCCTAATAATACATCAGAAACATCAATAAGAGCAACGTCACATAATACCTCATCCGTGAAGGGCTTGATGCTATAGGGAAGGCGACACTGCCGGCTGACGCGGAGATCTCGTCCTTGGTGAAGCCACCCGATGGTGTATGGATGTTGGTGAGCTGTGGTCGGCAAGCCCAACCGCTTCACGACGTCTGCTGAAATGAGGTTCTTTTGGCTCCCATTGTCGACAATGAACTGTACAGGGGAGCCCTTTACCCACATCTGGGAGTGGAAGAGACGTTCCTCCTCCTATGGATCTTCCGGTTCCTCCTTCTGGACCTTTGTAGTGGCAACAGTGGCATTGGGCTCCGCATCAATAATCTGTTTCCCTTTTTCATTCCCCTTTTCAGGTTCTGATTCAGAGTCGGAGCATGCATCTGACTCAGAAGCCCTCATCTTGGCCACTAGCGACTGCTTGGCCTGACACTCACTTGTGTTGTGAGTGGAGCTCTTATGGAACTCACACCACTTTCCCGTGTCCTTCTTTGGCTTTGTGGTGTTGTTATTTTCTTGTGGCTTTGACAGGTTGTCTTTAGCTACCATGCCTTGGCTCTGCCCTTTGTTTTGCGATTTGGAAGCACCTTTCCCTTGCTTTTGATTTGCAGATCCAAAGTCTCACTTCTTCTGTTTGAATTTATGCTCAATCTTGGTAGCATATCGGTATGCCGTACCAAGCGAGGAGATGTCGAGGAACTCCATTTCCTCCTAAATGTATCTGTGCAGACAGCTGCGATACTTTAGCACCAGATGTTTCTCTGAATCTTTGATACCCAAATTTTTGCGCAAGGTATGGAACAGATTCGTCAGCTCATGCACATCTTGATCCCTTTGTTGTCGCAGTGTGGTCCATTGTATGTACTTGTCCTCATAGCTCCCTACGAGATAGTACTATTCCTTGATGGTGTCTTGAAAAGAATTCCAATTTGGTACGATCGAGAACAGAGAGGGTTCTGTCTATTCCTTTTTCTCACAATAGGTTTCCCACCACTCCTTAACATGGGGGGTAGTTTTGAGGAGTTCAAAAATAATCTTCTCCTGGTCTAAAAAGTCATGAATAGAGAAATATCCTTCTAATAGATTCAACCATCTATCTACGACATCTATGTCTATTTGACCCTCAAATATGGGAATGTCAAAATTTACTTGTACCTTAAAAGGATTCGTGCCTCCAGAGTGGCTGCTGGATGCAGATGTGCCGCCGGTGGGCAGCCTTTGAAGGATCTGAGCAAAGTTATCCATCATCGCGTTCCTTTATTTTTCGAGAGCCTCCTCGAGCAATATTTTGATAGGATCTCCTGCTCCCTCATCTTTCTTTTCGTCCCCCATGGGCGTCCGTCGAGGTTTGCAAGGTTGATCTTGCAGAGGTTCCACCAGATCAACCCCTAGCTCCTTATACCCCGACCTCGTTGGGGACATGCAAAGAAGGATTGAGAAAAAGTAGACCACTCTGATACCACTGATCCAGATTTATGCAGGAACACAACAAAATAAACATATAACCATAAATACAGAGATGCAGCGGAATCAACACTTCATTTCATTAATATCAAAGAACTGGAATTTGCTTACAGACAGAATGGAAATAAAACTAGCTAGGGCGCTGGTAGCTATCTCTGAGAAGAGATGTGGTGGCTACAGGCCTATGAACTGAGTTAAAATGAGGCTTGAGGGCCTATTTATTATTGAAAAACAATGGAGAACTCTAAACATCCAAAAACCTAACCCCAGGAGATGAAGCGCCAAGACTATGGGCCCTGTTTGGGTAAATTGGTGTTTCAACTTTGGCATACTATCTCTGTTTGACGCACATGGTACATCATTAGAAAGATCTATTCGAGGACTACAACTTTCGCCATGAATATCCACTCCAGAAAAAACTGATATGCGATGCCCAAAAAACGTCATTTAGGGCCTCAAAACAGCTCCGGAAGTTTAAGACCCGAAAAACTGCTAAAAATAGTAAGTTGTGCCGAAACTGAAAAAATGAAAGAGGAAATGGTGGGGCCCCAAGTGGAATAGGTGGGTGGCGACCAATATCCACCTGGATCAGCAAAAGAAAAAACATAACCCTTCTCACAAAAAATGACAGATTCTGCCCCTTAAAAATAGGCATAAGGCCTTCCTCTTTTGTAGCTCCTTGACCACAAGGGTCCAGTTGAAAAACACGTAGTTCCTTTAAATATTTGTAGGCTGAGGCGACCAAATCGAACCATTGAACTTCAAGATAATCCAATATTTGCAATTTTTTACAGTAATTATTAATAAGTCCATTATGCACACTCCTCATCTTAGAGTTGGGTAGATAGAGAGAATACTTGATTGATGCCAACCTTGTAAATTAACCGTGCCTTCTCATTGGTTGGACTCTCCACTACTAGTTGAAAAATTATATGTGCCTTCAACCAAAGATGACATCTTAAAACAACTTATTGACACTTGAACATAATTTCCATGGATATCATGGACAAAACATGGAGAGACTCTTTGAATCTTACGAAACATTTTCTCATACTATACATAATCAAATACTCTACTTAATCTATAGGTGGTAGGGCTTCAATTTTTTCCATTTACTCATAAATATTGTTGATTTTCTAATGCTAAATAAACAAGCACGGATTTCTGTATCTGGTAATTACTCACAATGATATATGAACATCACTAAGTAATTACACAAAAATTTAAACTTCTTAGAAAACTATGGCCTCTTCCTTAGATCTTCTTCCATGTGTGAGAGAGAGAGAAGAATACGTGAGTGATGTGTGTGTTATAATTGTATCAAGTGTCTTTTCATAGTGGTATTAGGTTTCCCTAAAGAGATGTCATGTCTCTTTGTAAATTACATTTCAAATTAACTTTAATTTTCTTACTTTTAATTTTAACTTGTGTAGCTGGGGAATACCTCCTGCAGCTACCTAAAAATCAAACTCCCTCTTAGCTAGGGAGATATTCACCTCGACTTACTCATATGTATCTCTTTTTTGAAAATTTTCTTTAAGGATAATGTTTCAAAACTCATAGTATCAACATAATAATCATCCAGGTCAACACACTCGACCTATAATAATCATAGCATTCACTGAGTACCATTATCCATGTTATCACACCTAACCTATGGTACTAGGTAGCATCATCTAGGTTAGTACACCTAACCTATGGTACATCATCAATATGTACTAGGTACCATCATCTAGGCTAGCACACCTAGCTTATGGTACAACAACTAGTTACCATGATCCAATCAATGCCTCAACCTCATGTTATACGAACTAGTAGAGTTTTTCCATCACCACAGTTAAACGTTAGGAAAAATCCATGTTCCAACTTCACAGGTTTGTCCAAACCCTAAAGGACATCCACATCCTCACTCCATAGGTTGCCATCACCACAGTCAGACCCTGAAGAAGATGAGAAAAAGTAATACACCATCAATCTACTCTCAGGAGAGATGAAAACAATACACCATCATTATCTTCTTAGGAGAGATGAACATAGTACACCATCAATCTCCTCTCAGGAGAAATGAAAATAGTACACCATAAATATTCTCTCATGAGAGAAGAAATTTGTACACCATTAATCTCTTTTCAGGGAGGGATGAAATTTGTACACCGTCAATATCCTCTCAAGGAGAGATGAAATTTGTACCTCATGACTGCAAGCCTCAAAGCCAAATTCCCTGACCACATAGGTCTTACTGTAACCTGATGATGCTATCAAACCAATACTCCCTCTCAAAGGGATCCTTAGCCATTCTAGGCTTCTTACATAATCTTGAACTTACTCAAAAGCAGAAAGGTATCCATGGTGGATTTCAATACTTGTTTTTATTAATAACATCTACCTATTCATCCAGCTTTAACCAAAGCTTTGTACAAAAGTGAACACCAATAACCTATCATTGTTATTTCTTTTCTCAACAATGGAGTCTTGCAACTATTTCTTCATCAAGAAAGTAGCCATGGGCTCACAATCCATCATGCCACATTCTCAGCAAGAATTTTATCAGGCTCATGTAACACTTTCAATCAACTCTCTATTACATTGAAGAGGTTCTCATCCTTTGTGAGAAATATATCATCAACACATAGAGAAGTTCATGAATTCATCTTCAGTAGATCAATATCTTCCTTCACGACTTCAAGCCATCTTCATATTGAACTTCACGAGCCAAATCATTCTTTAATGAAGCTGATCTTTTCTACTTCCTTTGAATCTAAATCTCATCCATATTCCATTCATGAGTCATCTTGTCATTTCGTTCTTCCATCCATTTTCAACAGTTGCCACACCTTGGAAATCTTTAATGTGTACTTGAAATCCTCACTAGGAGGCCATGGAAGAAAAACTTTTTAGAATAATGTTAGATCCCTCTTGATCTTGGCCTTCTTGTACGAAGAATTACAATCTCATCAAGCTAGAAATGTTCATCCTTGTCCTCATCATCATGTTGCTTTCCTTTCCTTTCAGGCATGAGCTAGAGTTTCTAACTTTATACTTTTATTGGAAATAATCAATCCTAGGGTTTGTCCATAACCCCTAGGGATTTATTATCTAAAGCCTAAGCCTTGTAGCTTGCTAGGGTTTACAAAGTATTCCATTTCACATCTTCTTGTAAGTCCAATAGTATTTGCAATGAGTAGAATTCTCATTTTCATTTCCATTTCTCAAGCATACTACAACATTACTAATAATTCTTTCCTGATATTTTCAACTCAAGTAGCCTACACACATCGAGTTCTGCAAATTATTCAATTTTTTGAAAAAAAAAAAAACTTTGAAAGAGAACTTGGCCACTTTTTCATTGTGATCTTATCATGTTAATGCTTTTCCTTCATCAAGATAATATATAATACAATGTCCTACTTCTGAATCACAAGGAAACATAGAACCCTGAAATATATAAGTCCCTTCATATTTTTATATATTCTTACAAGGTTTGATCCTTATGCTTGAGTAGTTATTAAGCTTTCTTCATTGAACTACAGATGCGGACTTAACTTGTCAATGCAAGATATATCACTGTAGTTTATGGAATTACAGACTTTGCATCTTCTTAATAATTTCTTTTTACACTAACAAAGGTTTCTCATACCATATACCGTGATGGTAATATGCTACACATTAACAACTATCCTTGATAGGTTCCTAAGGATTTCTTTATAACTGCATAATATTTGTAGATCATTAACACAATCCTCTAATGTATTTTTCAATTTTCAAGTATTTGACACAGACCTTTGGTATATTACAATATTATGATGCAAGTCTTTAGACTTCTGATAGAGCTTCTCTTATGATGATAGGAGATTATCTAAGAATGCTTCAAATAATATTGTAGCGATGATGCATAGCTCTCATTCCAACGATTTGAGATGTCATTGATCTTTAAACTTAGTTCATATAGAAAATTCCATTAAGTGGCAAGAACAAGAAGAAGCACATAGCTTCATAAATCTCCAAGCCTGAGTATTTACTATTTTGTTAAAAAGGTGGCCTTGGGTTATTATTTAAAGGTGACCGATATTTTAAAATTTCTTTTAACCACTCCTTTCTCAAGGATAGGGTCATCTGACATAGGAAATTGACTCATGTAAATTAATTTTTTGTTTGTACCAAGGATCCACAAGGATAAAATTACCTATTGATGGCTCTAGCTCCCTTCACACAGTCGATTCCTAGGATTTCCTAGTCTATAAATTCTTACATCTATATCATTCTCCAGCTCTCTCCCATCAGGTTGCACGACCCAAGGAATGGGATACCTATCTTTGTCATGCAGTCCCTCAGGTTATCCCACTTCCCTCCAGGACTCTAGCATTGACCGACCAAGAAATCTCTCTGCTGGGGACTCCAAGGGTTATCAAATTTCATTAAGTTTATTCAATGACAACCATTTCCCTTTCACATTGGCATGACTTCCACATAGTTTCCATAATTCTATTATAGCATTAATACAAAAACCTAAGCTTTTAGAGAAAAATATCAAGGAATATTGGATGTCAAAATCTCTTTTCCATGCTGAAAATTCATAGATTATATCTGCATGCATGGGAGATACCATGTGCTTTCATAAGAAGTACATGTTTCTCTCTTAACCACTAATTCCAAATTTCCAAGGTTAGTAAGACTTAGGATAACATTAAAGAAATGTTTAATAATTCTAAGGTTAAAGAACCGATGGGAGTAATAAAATGATAAAATATTTTTCCCTTAGGCCCTAAGCCCCCTTTCATTCCATTCTTGTGGGATCATAGCCCCCCCATTGTTTTTCCTTTCTCCCTCTGTAGTCTGTGATGTGTTTTTATTATGATTCAATGTACCACTTTACATATTCCATTGTCCGGATTTTTAGCCATTTATCATGTAGACATATACATTACTGTTCTAGGGATCAAAACTGGGGGTATTACACATATTACATTATCACCCAACTCCACTTACATGTTTTCTTTTTCTCTTGAAACTTGCTGGATATCTCACAGTTGAATGCCATGTGCTTTGATCTTCCACTGTGCACATGATGATCAACACTAAAGTGGTATTTGCTGAGAAACAATAAATTGTGGAGAAGGATGTCTCTAGCTTGGATTCCAACTCATCCACTATAGCTTCCGCACTCATCTCAAACTGATTTTGAAGTTTCTTCCCTTTTTTGGATATTGGCTTGCTTAATTTCCCTTCTTACAACAATTGAAACATGTCACATGGATCATAGTCTCCTCCTCAGAATGAGATTAACAAACCACTTTTTTCTTGGCCTTCTTGGGTCCTCCTTTAGTCATATTCCCAATGAGTGGATTGTTTTGAGTCTCTTCCACTCTGACTGACAAATTCTCCTCCTGGACAAAGCCATCTCACAATTTTTCAAAAGTGGGCAACTTCACAGTTTCACATTTTCCTTGCATGAAGGTAAGTCAAGATACTGAGAATACATTTAGAGTTATCCAACCTAACTCATCTTCATAAACCTTGTTTCCTATTTTGTAAGTTGATATCTCAAATTGGTGTTCTTCATTGTATAGCTTGCCATAGTATTAGTATTTCTCATGTTGTTACTAATGATCTTTTTCTTCAAAAGCATCTTGTGGGATACATTCACACTTTGATACAGAGTGACTGAGGCATCATACATATTCTTCCCTGTCTTCTTCTATGCGATGTGAGGGATCAAGTGGTCCTTGACTGAATCAAGGAAAATTTTCTTATTTTTGGCCACCTTCTTATTGTGCTCAACCAATCGAACAGATGGGCATCTCATCCTCAAAACTCACACAGGTCCAAGTGCCTATCATGGGGGAAGATCAGCTTCAAGCACTGAAACAAGGGCATTGCACACACTGAAATATTTTTACAGCTTTGTCTCACATAAAACAATCCCATCCATATGTGGATTTGCTAAGATATTTCATATGCAGAGCAACACCATATCAATTTTCTACACCATATTTCATATCTTTACTCAAATAATGAATTTTATAGCTCCTAAAAATTTGAACTTTAGATTGCACCCATAAAAATTTTGTGTCTATACTAAATTATTGTAAGGAAATATTCAACAATGAAAAGTCTACATTTCATGAGGTAATTTACAACAGCAGAAAAATAAAGTATATTTGACATAAAATCCGTAATTTGAAAATTATGAGAGAAAGATATAGCAACTAAATAAGGGCTGATATATATCATGCAACAATCTGAAATGTTCTGGACAGTAAGGAAAAGTTCTAATAACAATCACATGGATTTTGTATTACTCAGAAAATAAAGTATTATATCTTCTTGGCATCATGCTCAAGCTCTACACATGTCTAAAATATATAACACAGAAAACTCTGTTGTCAAAAATATTAGTGTGCCCTCTATCCTTTTATAAGCCAAGAGCGTAGGGGGTTACAAACTAGCCATTAATGGCCTCAAGGAGTGCACCATTTTTGGATAATTAAATCCATCAGGGAGTGTAACTCCTAAAGTAAATGAAAGAACATGCTCAACAATAAATGCTTCTTGGTAAGTGTAGCCCTACTCAACAATTGTAACTTCCAAGCATAAATGTGCCATGGAGGGATGTATGCCCCACAACCTTACAAGAGAAGATGTCTATGGTATGTGCCCTACTGTCCTACCTCATGAATGCACAATAACCCCTCCAAATCCAAAATAGAAGTAAGGGCCCATAAGGCAAATCGAACTGATAAGGACCAATATTACAAGTGTGTCATCTCTTTCAAATTGCTGCTGCTATTTTCCAATGTGGAAATGATCGTCTTCTAACTCATATCAGAACATCAAAACGTGAAATTAGAAAGTGGATATGGGAATAGTTTTTTTCTATAAAATTATCTTCAATGCCGCATGAAGACAACTGGAACATTTGTCACATTTTTCTTACAAAATTCACTCCACATACCTCCAATATATAGGTTACAAATGATAGGCAGGGTAAGCAAGGTAGTTGGAAAAATGAAAAATTATAAGTTCCTAGAAGATAATCACATGTGGATAAATATGTTTTACCACATATGATTATTAACATGTGGATAAATACATGTGACTACATATATAGAACCAGGTTATGTGTACCTAATGGAAAATTAAAAGTTATAGACACAATAGACACACATGTCTAAACATATTTCCTGACTCCTAACAATAGCCATCTCTCATCAAATTCTCAGCATGAAGGTAGTTTGCGACCTTTGTTTTCTTCAGTTTTCTCTCAAGGCTTCACAATCTCTGCCCTTGAATATGGTTAAGTGAGTTATGTATTGAGATCAAGCTCTGCAGTGGACAAGCCTTGGTTGCTGCGGTAAGTTACCAAGATGGAAATCCTTTTAATTCATAGGATTGATTTGGTTCTTTCATGACTCAGCATGCCAAGGTGAGCATCAAGTACTGGATAATTGTCCCTGTAGCTGTAAAAAAGTTTCTCCAAAAAAATAAATTTGGCTAAACTCCATCAGCTAAAAGCGTTTGCCATGGAGTGGGAGGAAATGGTAGCTTAGTAGCGCACCATTGTTTAACAGAAAGCCATCAGTCTCCTGGAATTTATTGTTTCTGCTATCAAAAGATTGGATTGCAGTAAAAAAAAAGATGAAGAATTTAAAATTAGAGTCCTCAGTAATTTGGAAACATTGTTTGATGATATGTACAGGTTTCATGGTGAAAAAGAGCTTCTATGACAACCTAAAGATCTATAGAAAATTGCAAACTTCATCAGCCACTGAAGCATCAAAATGAAAAGGTTTTAACATCTACTTGGATAAAATTGTGTATGGCACTAACTCTGTATTTGGATATCCTGGTCTACTGCTAAGGAAAGTTTCTTTTGTGTTGTTTTTGGATAGTGGAAAGATTTGGAAAATATTTTGTATGCTCTGTTGGAAGTATTAGCATGCTCTATCAGAAGTATTATAAAACTCATGTGGTCCGATCTAGGAGTGCTTGTAAATTTTGTTTTGATATTAAATTGGGTTTTGTAGGGTTTATGCTACAATTTACAATTGAAGACCTTTGTTTGGCTGAAACTATCTGGCTATTTGGTTGTACTTCTATCTCTTCTTCAAAAGAGATCTTATATATAATATTTTTTTCTCTTATATAGGAGTAACCCTATCTCTGTATTTTATATAATTTTATAGAAATACAATATGCATTGAACTAATTGGTGTTCATTATTTGTTCTGATTGCCCACAATAGATTGAGTTCTATCGAGACTTTGATGGACGGTTTCACAAAATCTTGGAGTTAGATTTGGATTAATCTTCTTAGTGCTACTTTGCTTGGCCATCCCTCGCAAAGGTACTTTATAAATTTTAGAACCATGTTTAATTTCTTATATCCCCACTAGTACTCTATAGAATAGTTTAGACCATTGTTCTAACTATTATTCATTTCCTTCTATCCAAAAGGTTTCCTCTTTTGCCCCCAGGTGGGCCACATATGGGTATTATATTTAAGTAAATTGTAGTAAGAATGTTTGAGATGAATATTCATTAACTTAATAATGATCACACTGAAACAAATCAAGTTAATGGTAAGTCGAAAAGGGTTCCACATTTGAAGTGTTCAAGTAGAATTGCATGCAGATTTTTTGCGTATCTAGTATATTAGTTATATTTTGGATTTATCTTATGTTTTTCTTGGCTATCACACACTTAGGTGTTTTATAAATGCTAGAACCATGTTTATTTTGTCATGTAATTTTTGGTACTCTATAGAATAGTTTAGAATATTGTTCTAACTATTATTCTATCGCTTCTGGAAAAAAGGGTTCCTCTTTTGTCCCCATGTGGGTTAGGTATGGACTCTTACCTTTAAGTAAAATTTAATAAGAATGCTTGTGAAGAATTTTTAACTTAATGATCACACTGACACAAATCCACTTTATGATAAGTGGAATGGGATTCCGTATTTGATGTCCAAGGAGAATTACTTTCAAATTTTAGCATTTCTAGTGTATTAGTGAAGTAGCAGCTGTATCCATTTAAACACTAAGTGAACCAAAGTTGTAACAAACCCCAATGTCGTATCATTGTGCTAAAAACCCAGGTTAACATGAGGGGAGGGAGATTTGAACCTGGCACCTCTCCCAAGAATTAACAATACCTTTACCAATATTGTATACACATTTTTTCAATCCTGGGTTAGAAACCATTTCAGCTTTGAGACATTAGTCAGAGAGTTTTATCTAATAAAGACTTAAAGGGGTGTTTGTAGGTGTAATTTAAATTGTAAAGGTTTCCTGTGTAGCTTATAAAATCTACAGTTAAGTCTGAACATGTAGCTGATGCCATGCTAAGAAGGGTAAAGGTGATTTTTTATGTTATGACCGAGGTCCAACATGCTATGGGTTACATGGCAGGTCAAAGTGGCCTTTTCTACACTTATAGTACTTGACAGTGAAACAGATCTCAACCTTGAAACCTGCAACAGGAGGAAACAGAGTAAATATCTATGTAATTCTAAGGTATAGTAGCCATGTGCAGGGAAAATGAAGAATGACAAGACCATAAAAAAAGGTAGGTTTGGCTCAAGCAAAAAGGAGAACCAGAAGTTAAAAAAAATGTAATAATACATAAGGATAGTAAGAGATATTTGTAGGTTTGAAGATTGGGCATGCTTGAAATTTGGGAATATTTGAAGGTTTCAATATAGAAAAATTGATATATCAACCATATTAAGGAAACAAGGGAATGAGCTACAGAATGCAAAACATAGAGATTAAATAGTGGATAAGAAAATAGAGAAAATTCCATTAAGCAGCAAGAACAAGAAGAAGCACATAGTTTCATAAATCTCCAAGCCTGAGTATTTTGTTAAAAAGGTGGCCTTGGGTTATAGTTTAAAGGTGGCTGATATTGTAAAATTTTCTTTAACTACTCTATTCCCAAGGGTAGGGTCATCTGAAATAGGACATTGACTAATAAATTAATAATTGTTTGGACCAAGGAGCCACAAGGATAAAATTACCTATTGATGTCTCTAGCTCCCTTCAACGGTCCAATTACTTTCCCAATCTATAAAATCTTATAGCTATCTGAATCTACCATCTCTCTCCCATCAGGTTGCACAACACAAGGAATGGGATCCCTATCTTTGTCATGCAGCCCCTCAAGTTATCCCACTTCTCTCTAGGGCTCTAGCATTGACCGGCCAAGAAATCTCACTGCTGGAGACTCTAGGGGTTATCAACTATAACTAAGTTTATTCAATGAAAACCATTTCCCTTTCACATTGTCATAATTTCCATGTAGTTTCGTGAAAACTATGTGCATAATTCTATTTAATTAATATAAATTAATTAATCACATGGTATCTGTGATTTTTGGGCATGGTGGGAAAGGTGACATTTTCTGGATGTATATTGCTCTCCAGCATTTGAGAGAAAATGCCAAGGACTTCCTCACCTAGACATTTCTTTGCATACTCTTTAATCTTTAGATTCTATGAGAAAAAATTCCTTGGGCATATTTTGTCAAACAGTTTGTAAACTTGTTAAATAGTTCACCCACATGCTTTATCTTTTGTCCATGTAGCCCCACTTGGGCTCTCGAATCTCTCAAAATCATTGTGAGAAGCGTTTCCCATTTTCAGATTTGAAAGGGTTGCGTAAATTTTGATAACATTAGCCAACATTAATTCATTCATCTTGATAACATACACATGCATTTCATTGATAGTTTCTGGGCCTTTGTAACATGGCCATTTCAAACTCATGTATTATCATGAATTCCCCAAAATTCTGAACACCTCTTGTCAAAACAGAAAGCCATACCTGTAATTTCTGGAAAACCTACCTCAGTCAAATGTTGAAAAATACCATGCAAAACCAAATATTGCTAATTTAAAATAGTTTGGGTCAAATTGTTGTCCCATGTTTGTCAAAAAATTCTCTCCTGCTTCTCCGTGAATGCGCCTCTTAATGCCTTTTAACTTGTGCTTTCTTGACCTATCCATTTCCCCTGATAATGTTATTCAGAGAAAGAAGTTGAACAATCCTTATCATCAATTGGTGAGCCTTTCTTTGCTTGTTCATAATGAATTCTATCTTTCCTTATACAATCATTATTTTGAAAGAGGCATGGAGAAAAAACCTTGAGATCATTTGCTACTCTGCTTTTCAAGTTACCATCCAAAGTATTTGATATATTGTCTTTAGTATCCCAGTTAATGCATATTGGGGTTAATGCCATTATATATGCATTAGATTCCATTCTCCCTTGAGAATTAAATGCACCACTTGACCACCTATAATTTATATAAAAATCTTTTTCTTTAGGATGCCTTTCAAGCTCATAATCACTTCTCTAGTTTTCAAGAATCAAACAGTGAAAAGAAGTGATAAGGTTAATTAATATCCATCGCAAAATAGGGTTTTCCCTATGCACAATATCCTCCCTAAAGATAGAGAGGAGGGAAGGAAGAGAAAGGATTAGTCTATAATATTGGACCTTCCCCCCTTAATGTTGAATATGGATTGTGTGAAGTTGGAACCTCCACAAAACACTAGTGTACCAGAAGTAAGTACCAACAAAATTCCACAACCATGAAAAGGAGATTTTCGGTGGAGAATTGAAAGGAGGCACTAAAGTATGCTTCATATAGGATATCCATAAAGACAAATATTATAGTCCAGAAAAATAATATCCACAGAAATTGTGGACCTATGACTGAAATTTTCCATAGCAACATCATTTGTATCTTACTTGGCCTCAATTATTTTTTATTGCTTGTCATACCCGAGGGTTTCATAGACTTATGGGACCTTGGCTATCTTTGAAGGACTAAATTGAGTTTTTGAATTAGTTCTTCATCTCTTTTAACATAAATATCACATATTACAAGTGACTGAATTTATTCTTTCAGAGGCTTTTCGGTTCAACTTTAAACTTTTCCATATAGAAAATAAGGTCAATTTGAACACAACCTCTTATGGTTGCTTTGCTACTCTCAAATTTACTTGTCTTTCTGTTGAATATTAGTGATGATGTCGATGGAATTTTGTGATGATGTGTTGTTTATAAAATATGGTTCCTTCATTTTATATGTAACGCCGTCATCATGCATGTGAAATGGCATCTATTTTGTTTTTATCTATTTTCTTTTGATGTAATTTTATAGTCGGAATCTTAGACCAATCCATCTTTGTTACACAGGTCATGTTTCCTTCTACACTTGGAACAGGTGAAAATTGGATTTTGATGAAGATTTTTTTTATATTTTGTGAGTTTGACATTGGTGAGGCTACATCATAGTCATGTCCAAGAATAACACCCAAATAAGATGGGGAATTGAACCATTGACTTGACATCTAGGAGTGCTTTAATAGTGCACTCGATCATTGTCTATCGAAGACCCCATGGATGATGAAGGCAATTAGAGTTACTAAATACTTAAATTATGAAGTAGGTTAGTTCTACATTGATATTGTCTAGATATAATATATTTTATTGTTTTTATTTGTACTTCACATTTTTTTTCCATTTTGGTTATGGAAGATCAAATATTATTCCAATCTCCAATATGAATCTTCATGAACCTATTGGCATCTAATCATTAAATATTCATAGGATTTTTCTGAAAGTTTGTGTGAGGAGGTATATATTTTTTTATTAAATAGAAACACAAGTCTTCAAGGATAACATAGAATTGAACCATTGACCCATATAATGTCATATGGTTCTACAATTGTTTCCAAAATTCTGCTTTTTACACCATCCAGTGACACCACTTATTACTTTACTTCATAATTGCTGTAGGTAAAATTTTTAAAACCAAAGGGATGGTTTGTTTGGATATAATTCTAAAAACACAAATATCCCTGTGGAGCTCTGCTGGTATTATTTGCTAACAAACTAGCATGAGAATGATGATAATCCCTTTAGCTTTGCCATGAATATATCCATCAAATTGGTGAAAAATGAGTGATCAACTGCCCAACCACAGGTATATTCTGTAAATTCCACCTCCAAATTGGGTTATGAGACCACAAGGACAAAGGATGGTTTTTGGATTTATTTCTCATCCATCCCAACCCACAATACTAAAAAATATAGCCACAACCAGACACCAACAATTCTTTCCCTCATTGAAAGCTTATTTAGGTATCTCACCCAATGTTAAAACAATGACAAATCTCTTCCACTTAGAGAAACACAACACAATGTCATGATCTCCATTGAATCCATCCCCTCTAGTTCCACAGTGTTGCATAAAGAATTTGATCTACTGGTTGCTCTTTGGGAATCTCTGAAATTGATATACATTGGCTCATTGCAGTGATGAATCAAACAAGTGGATAATGTGATTTCAAATATAACTTAGCTCATTTCCAGTTAACAATGATTTAAATAAGTGAGTAATGAGATTCAGTGTTGCTTACTCTACAACTCTCTCTTAAAACACAATTCATTCCTTCCACTTCTACCACAACCCCTCTAGCTTGGCACAGACTCACATATCTTTCAAGATCACTGACTTCTTGGGTTGGTTATATGGAATTGTAGCTATGGAGGCATGTTTTCTCTTAGCATGATGAAGAATGTAAGAATGAAAAGGAAAGACCTCTCCAAGAAAAATTATATGTTATGTCTCCCATGCATGAGGATCATGTGTCTTCCATATAAAATTTTGAGTTTGGACTTGAAACATATGATCAAAAAAGTAGGTGAAAGGGATTTTAATATAGCATGATTAAAAGTTAAAAACTCTGCAAGCGATACAAGAAAACAATGATATATTGGGTTATAAGAGGCGCCCCAACCTTTGATAAGAAATACCATGTGCTGTTGTCATATATGGTTTCAAGATAACTCATGCTAGATTTGTAGGCAAATCCCTTCTACAAAATCCATGTAGAGGGCCATATTTTCCATAAAGAGAGACATCCCCCATACCATATCCATGTCTTTTACCCAACTTTCTATAGAGAGTCTGAGATGGTAGGATAGCTTCCCTTTCGACTTTAGAGGAATACCATGTGTTTGATAGTGGGCATTCAATGCATTGAGGATTATCCTGTACTTGGCTTCAGAGCTTTGTATTTATTCTTCTTAGCATTGTGATAATCAGGCTTAGATATTTTTAAGTAGGACAAATTCTTGATTTTATAGGGGTGGCCTTTGAAATCCCACTTTGTACTGCCACTTATGAATTGAGTAGTCTTTTTGATGTAATTTTGGTCACTTATTGGACATCAATTAATCTATATTGACTTCCCAAGGACTCCCCTTACTCTTCCACTCTTGGATTCAACTCCTGTGTTGCTCCTCAAGCAATATCTTTGGAGGTTATTATATTATTTATTATAATTTGGTTTTATAACAGTTAAGCATGACACCGAAACCTAGCCCGGCTACCATTTGGACTCATGACCATTCAATAGTGGGGCCTTTTCCTTGGGCTTCGATTTAAATTTTTTTGCAAAGAATGTTCACATTCTACAGTGTGGGGTCATTACAAGTAAACCCTCTTGGATTGACAAAATTATCATAAACCACTACATTACAAATAATACATGATTTAGTCTTTTATAATCCAGGGGTCAAAACTGGAATCTTAAATTCTCCAGGTCATAAATTCACTTACAAACATTGACGGGGGGAATTTTCTGTTTGAACTGTTGGAAAGATCTTGGAAAAACAAAATTTACATTGTTGTTGGTCATTTTTATTTGTGATTTAGTATCAACTCTTTTGCTTCATTAGAATTAAGTCCATTTTGTACTCGCAGATAACTGAACACATTATTTTTTTCCAATGTTTTGTAGTCTTAAAGTGAAGCAATTACTGTATTACTGTTTGTTCACTGCTGAAAAGAGATATTCTTACTATGATAAGTTTCAATTTCTTTTATTTATTGGTTGTTGTCATGTTTTGAGTGCAGACTTGTGATATTCAAAATTGCATATCTCTTTGTGTGAATAATATATTGCATATCATTCAGATATCTAAAATTTCTAATTTCTAATTTGAATATTTATGTGATAAAGGAAAGACAAAGGTCCCAATTATAAAAAGTCACTCAACGACAACAACATTGATATTTTTCTTTCATTCAGCCTATAACATATTGCATATGTATTCATCAATTCTCTTCTTCCAGATGCTATCCACTTATGATGTTTCTTTTACAATATTTGGTGCATTTGCAAGTTATAGGTCATTTGTAGGCTATAAATGTTTTCAGAGTTTCAATTCTAATTGAGTATTCAACTAAAAATATTGAGTCTCTTATATGCAACTATTTTCCTCTCCACCCACTTTTCATAACTTTCATAACTATTAGGTAGGGACTTGTAGCTTCGATGATTTTTTGCTGTTTAGTAAAATATTGTCAAGACTTTAATTTATTGAAAGTTGTAGAATTTACAATCTATAAAGTTTCAAGATATAATTTTTAAAAGTCTAATTCTTTAAAGGGTGTTGGATCAATGGAAGAGCACCTGCTTTGCAAGCAGGAGGTTGGTGGTTCGATTCCATCGTGCCCTGATATTAATATGGAACAACGATGATTATATTTTGGTGACAGAGGCTCTTTTGACCATCACCAATGAGCTTATGATGACATTTTTTGACCCTCACCAAAATATGAAATGGTGACTGTCAACAAACGCCACCATATATATGCATTAATAGTGAAGACCATGAAAATTTTGTCACCATAAATCATTTTTATTGATATGAAATGGTGAGGGTCATTGTTTGTCATTATAGTCATTATTCGAGACAAACCTTGATGTCACCAATGATTTTATGATGACATCTTTTGACTATCACCAAATATGAAATGGTGACGGTCAATGAACGTCGACATACATATGCACTAATAGTGACGATCATGAAAGGTCCATCACAAAAAATCGTTGTTATTCATATGAGATGGTGACAGTCACTATCCATCATTATAATAAATATTTGTGACGAACCTTGAATGTCACCACAACACATATTTTCGGCGACGCCACCTTTGGTGACGTTCAGTTTTCTAGTGACAGGGGCTATTGTCCATCACCATTGCTCATATGAAATGGTGACGGTCAGTATCTGTCATTATAAATAATTATTGGTGAAAGAAATTGAATGTCACCACAACACTTATACTTTCAGCGATGCCACCTTTGGTGACGTTCAGGTTTTGGTGACAAAGGCTCTTTTGACCCTCACCAATGACGTTCTAGTGACATTTTTCACCCCTCACCAATGTCCTTTTTTCTTGTAGTGTGCAATTAAAAATGCCACTATTGATCATTTAGTTTGTTCAATTCATACAATTTAAGCATGCTTGAAAAAGTTTGAATTTTTGTTGAATAGGTTAGTGAATAAAGACTTACCAAACAGTCTAATATTGGTAAGTCAGTAGCTAGGTAGAACTGAAATTGATTCAATAGTGTAATCTGAATCAATTAGAGAAATAAGGGATAGGATAGGATAGGATAGGATAGATTTTCATTAAAAAAGAGAGAGATAATCTCGTTTTTCTAGTTTAAATTCACCCTACAAAAGTAAAAAGGAAAAAAATGTTAGATTATAAGGAAGGGTAGGTAGAGAAAGAGAAGGTGATTTTTGGAAAGGGCATGGAAAAATTTGTGAAAAATTTAAGAGCAAAAACCTTTTATATGTTGGATAAATAAAAAATATATATGTCTATATCCTAAGTCTAAAGGTTTTGTTCATTCAAAAGGTTTCGAGCATTGATATTTCATTTTTTTTCTATTTCCCAAATTTTTTCCCTTAATATAATCCTTTTCACACATTGTTCATTTTCCTTGAGCTCACCATTTATTCTTCACATCATATTATCATACTGAAACCATTCCCTTCATCTCACCTCATCCATCATAATCAGATGGTTAATATTCTTCTTCGCCCCATGGCACCATCCGAAGTTTATCATCGGGGGGTCTGAAGTCAACGCTATTGAGATAGGCTTGACCTCATACATGGCAAGCTCATATGATTTTGCACCCGCCCTCACCAAACTAGCTTACCATGCACTATCCCCTCCGAAAAGTTGTTTTTACCCTACCAAACCATCCTCCTAACCGTTATCCTCCCTCCTATCATATCGCGCCACCTCATCCAATAGTTGTATATCCAATCAAATTTTCTCCTGCCCAAATAATTTTGTTAGTTAATTAATGTGTTTAACCATTAATAAATGGACCTATGAAATGGACAATGGGAAAACTTGAGAAACTATAACATACATCCCTCCTGAGTTGTTTCAAACTTTACTGATTCATCTATCCTACAGTTTTTTGGATTTTACATGTCAAAGGACAACAAATTAAGGTTTCCTTCAATTCAGTTATGCTTCTACGCTCTGCTAACATGAATCATCGAATAATTCAATCATTTTTCAACTACAATAAACTATGCCACCCAAGAATAAAGGTCAGGAACTCCCTTTCAATCCCATGATTCACCCTCTGACCGACCTCGATCATGTTAGCTTAGCGGATAAAGATTTCGGGATTCATGAAACACTCTGTGAAATCGACCTTTTCAATGTCTATTGATGGTTAGAAGAAAAAATAATAGATGGGGTCAATCACGCCTGCCTATGGGACACAAACCTACCCTACTACATCTCTCTTAAAACCCACAGTTCCCCTGGGTTCATTATAAGGTGTTGTGCATGCTATATTCCAAACCAGAGACCTGTAATTACTCCTAGTGGTGAATTTTTGTTTACAATTATATCCAAATCCATAATCCAAACGATGTAGGGACCTTCAGCAGAAAATAATACCCCATTTTCCCAAGAAGCACTCATAGACCTGTACCATAAGATTGATTTTGATAAGAGAGCCTCAACCCTTAAGCTATTCCTAACAAAAAATACCACTTTACATAAGAAAAATCCCCCATATCCCTCATCTTTATTCCTTGAAAGAACCAAGCAAATAGCCACAATCATTTCATACCTCCTAGGGCACTATTTTGACCAATGGATAGATGAGGCAATTATAGGCTTTTTTACTATATTGTCTACAGATTCCAAGCCCTCTTTCATGTTTTATTTTAGCCAATTATTGTCTGATAAAATCCATGACCAGTTTACAAAATTTCATACTGAAGGAGTATTTAAATATACTTATGTCATTATCTACATGTTCTTATACTTTCAGGCAGAGGAATTTCAATTTGAAAAGAAGAAAATGGATGAAGATGAACACCCACTGTCTGTCATTTTTTGGAAAATGTTTATGATGAAGGATGAAGAAGAATTCAGTTATAAACAGTTTATTGAGCTATTTATACATCTTTCTATGAGTATTCTGAATGGCACAACTGAGCCCAGAATAAGTGAAGAAATAAAAATAATAATTCAGCTTTCAAATCAAGCCAGAACAACAGATTGGTATTTATACCAAAATTACATAGAATTGAGGGTATATGGGTGTGAATTTCTTACCTATAAGATTCCGAAATCCATCCCAATGAGGATTTTTTCCTGCGAATATATTAGAAAAATGGTGTATGTAGATGAGGTGAATTTTGTCTCAACGAAAAAGAAATCACAGTTCAGGATAAAGTCTGAGATAGGACCATTTATATGCAACAACACAGTAGCAAGAGAGGAAGCTGATAAGATACTTAAAGGAATGAAGTTTTCTCCCAGCTTCACATGGTCTTATGATCCCTTTGGGGTAATTTCTAAATTGAGGGTGGAGAATAAGTCTACACCCTACATTCATACACAAAGTTTAGAGATAGAGAAATTCAGGAATCAGCCAGAGTGGACAGATAATACTTTATGGAATGTAGAGGAGAAAGATATATCTACCTCAGGTTTATAAGCACCTACACCTCAGCAAAAACAGAAAAAATAATACAAGAAAGAAACTACAGGAAAGAAGCAAAGGGAATATCAGTCACCTTCATTGACTGATACTTCCAATAAAGAGTTCAAAATGAAGTATAGGAAAAGGGAAAGAATACATATGAACATTTATGAAGGTAAGGAAACAGAGAAGGAGACCATAATTAATATCCTAGATACTCCACAATCATCTCCAAAGGGAGGAAAGCACATCACTTCTCCTACTACCTCAACTTCTATCCTAAATCAACAACAGACCCTCCAAACAGCTACATCTAGTGCTGCTAAAGGAGAAAGGGAGAAAACAATATTTGATACTTTCATAGAGATCAAAATCAGGAATGAAATCCTGAAAAATAGAATTTACACCCAATTTTGGAAGGAGAGCTCTAGCTCACAAAGCAGCCTGTTATCTACGTTTGATTCAGAGAAGGGGAAAATACATATGGCATTTCTATAAGCTCAAACTGGAAAACCCAATATGGTAGCATAATACAAGCAAAGTTCCTTTGAATTCAACATCAAGGACATTCACCCCATCGACCATATGGAAATGCACAAACAAACAGGTGAAAGGATCTCTTCTACCTTAACCAACACAACCAGGAATTTTTCTAAGTTATAGGTCTTCTTGGAAAATATACAATCTCAACTCAATATGGAAAATATATCTTCAATGTCCAAGGATACAAGGATGAAATCCTTGGAATATTTGGTTGTAAAGATAAGATGTGAACCATCAAATTTTCATGATGTGGAGGATATTATTAAGAAGAAAAATGTAGATATAACATCCTTGAAGAAGGAGTTGAAGATTTCAGCTATAGAGGATCCTGTTACAAAAGAGATAGAAGAGACAAGACACAAAAATCTGACATGATGAAACTCATCATGGAGCAGACTGCACAATTGAAAAAGAGGAGGTCGAAATGGAAAATATTGTCAAAGAGAAAGAACAAGTTGCCAAAACTTCAATTTTTCCTTTAGAGGTTGTAACCTTTATAGCCATTCCTACATCAACAACTGCAACAACTAGTATAGGAGATGTTGTAGATCAGCTTGCTAAATCAATGGAAAATATGTCATTCTAGACAAAGGAAATCAAAATATTGCAGGCCCAACACAAAATTTTATAGGATCAGATGGTAAACACTGTAAATACTCATTCAACAGAGTCACAAATATGTCAAAATAAAATAGAGAAACTACATAAATCTCTAAATGAGTCATCTACTGGAAAAAAAAACTTGGGGAAAATCAAAGAAATAATCTTGACCAATATCATTGAATCCATGAATGAAATTTGGCCATGTATCTAGATCATTTTTTAGCAGAAGGGCCTAATCGAGAAAGCTAACAAGGTCATTTCAGATATAACTAAAGATCTAGGAGACATGCCTGACACAGGAAACAAGATCATTGAGTTTTTGAATGTGAAAAATACATATGAACTTGATGATCTGGGAGTACATGACAAGGCTGAAACAATTCTGGAGGTGAAGGAATTTGTTACACTAATAAATTTGGTACGACAACTTGAGGAAAAGTGTAATGGACTAGAAATTGTAGTAAATAGGTTCTTCAACAGAATTGAGCCATTGACCAAAAGGGATCTTCCTTCTCTATTTGTCATCAATGATAGACTTCTGGCCATAGATGATTATATGAAGAAACTCAAGGAAATTGCACAAGATACAAAAAAGTTTTCAAATAGTAAAGGTACAATGACAGGGAGAGATTTCATGGAGGCTATGAGCGATGATCTTTACATACAGCATGAGATAAATAAATTTTTCGTGGTCAAACCCACATTTTATCGGTAGACGGGGGTTGATGAAATGTACTAGAAATAAAACAAGATACTTCTTCCTGATGAGGATCGGTGGGAAATTTTTTGCAAATACCAATATGAGTGAAGATAAGCTACAATCAACAACTACATCTAGCACAATAGGCAAGTGCAACAACAGGTAGATTGTGCAAAACAATGGTTAGAAGGTGCAACAACTACTTCTCAGACATAAATTCCAGATCTCAAGAAATATTTTAATGGCTCCACCTTTTTAGAGCACGTTGGTTTAACAGTTGTAATTAATAAGGATATTTCCTATTTTGATATGACATCCTTCATGGATTAGTTTAAATACTTTATGCATTCAAAGTATCAGGGGTTGGACTCTGATCCCTGTAATTTTTCTCTTTTGAGCTGTGTACTTTTGAGCTGTTGATACATCCATAAAGAAGACCATTTACAGGATACTTGTGCTATATGTTACTAGTGATGTCTTTCCTTTTTTGGTATTTCTTTCCACTGTGTTTCCTTATTGTGTTTTAATATAATTGTAAAACAGAAAGTGAAGAAGTACTATTTGTTATTTGAACACCTTATTTCTGGTTGTTTTTGCAATATTTATGTTTTCTTCTGAAGTCTAATTGAGAAATTCTTTAATGCAAGCTTTTCAATCACTACTGAAATCACTCATGCTTCATTTCATGGTTCATTTGGAATTAAAAATCTAGTAACTGCAACTAGCTTGCCCTCTGATTGCTCTTTGAAAAATTTTATGCAACATTTATCTTTTTTTTGACTCCATAGCCCAATGGAAAATAATTAACTCAAAAAGATCACTTATCCAACCAACCAACCAATCAATCAAACAAACAAACAAATAATTCAACCATCATCATAAGTAACCTAATATAAATTAAGGAAACAAAGCTAATTATTATATAGAGAGAGCCCTCTCTAAAGCTGATAGGGCTAGATCCCAGCTTTAAAAGCGGTTTGATGTTGTCCTATATAATTATTCTTGCCAATATTAAAATTATAGAATGATAACGTAGTGGCGACTTCGCTGGGGACATCGAACCCATAATCTCTCATTTGTATAATTGTGTATGACAAAAATATTCCATAAATTTTGGTTTTCTTTCATATTTGTAAATAATTAGTGTGTGCGCATTAGTTTTTAGTTTTTTCTTCCAAAATAGCCTACACTAGATCTCATCCTGACCCAAATTGTGCAAATATAGTGGATAATACTGAAAGAATCTTAAGAAAAACCAGAAAATCAAAGAATCGAGGGAGAAATAACCCTGTTTTTAGGAAAAAATATATTCCTAAAAATATTGACACTATAAAAGACTTTGAATTTGAATTAAAATTCAAACAAGGTTTATTTATGACTAAATCTGAGAGTTGGGCAGATAAGACAATACTTTATTCATCTAGTTTACAACAAAGTCCATTAAGAGAATTTTTTTCACCGACTGCATCTGACCTTCAACTTCTACAGGATTTTGATGACCTTCAAGATTTAGTAACAAGCTTTACTTCAAGAATCAAAGATGCTTATCTTCAACAATCAGTTGAATTTGAATTTTCTACTTTAAAATTCACAGCTTCTTCTATAAATTCTCAGTCTTCACACCCTAAGTCATCTAGTCCTTCTGCTTTGGTGATTCCCACCAATTCTACTTTATTTCTTCATAACACTACACCAACCCCATCACATTTACCTCTTTCCATGATCAACCCTACTCCACCTACTGCTCAACTTCCTCCATTTAATGTTAATTCCCCTCTACCTCCTCCTCCATCAATCATGGTAGCAAGGCATGCTCCATTGGTGCTACCTACACCTTTGGAAAACATGCCATAGGATTATCAGTAAAAATATCCACAATTTTATGGGACTGGTTCTTTAACATCCCAACAACAATGAAATATTGTTTTCACCTTCAAGAAGTTGATGATGAGAGTGTTAATTTAAGAATGTTTGCTCAATGTTTAAGTGGAGAAGTAAGGAAATTGTTTAAAGGTTTGGCTTCCAACAACATTAATGATCTTTTTTCATTTCAACAGACATTCGTTAATAGGTGGGATATTAAGAAGAAACCTCTTCAAATTTTATCTGAATATGAAAGCATTAGGAGGACTCCAACAAAAAGTGTTCGGGATTATTGCACTAGATTCAATAGTTTATACAATGAAATTCATACCAACATAAAACAACCCCAAGGTTTAGCCTTAGTGAAATTAACAGATGGTTTTGAGCTAGAAATGTCTTACCAACTTAGAGAGAGAAATTCATCAACATTAGAAGAAATTCAGAGGGATGTAGTAAGTGTAGAAGCCAATCTCTTAGAAAATAGAGAAAGGATGAGAAATGAGAGAAGAGTTACCATAAGAGATGAACCTTCAACTTCCTCATTTGATGAAAAATATTATGCCTTGGAAATATCTATAGAAATAATTATGGAGAGGATCAACCTGAACGAGAGGACTGATCCTAGAGAAAACCAGCCTGCACCTCAAAATCGTAATCAAAATCCCAGAATAAATCCTCCTCAAATGAGACAAAGAGAATAGAGAGGCCCTGATCAACAAATTATGCCTCCATTTAAAAAGAATTATGCTGGTGAAGATGGGGAAATAGCTGAAGAGGTAGAAGAAAACCAAATAAATAATTTAATGAGTGTAAATGAAGATCATACTATTTTTCTCACTCGGGAAGAACAATAATCATTCTTGTTGACCCAAACTGAACTTGAAGTTGAAGAGGTTGGTGAATACAAGCAAGGATTTGAAAATTCCATCATGGAAGTCCATAGGCAATACAATATTAGGAGCAAGAGAAACTTAGAAACCTCCAGTAAAAAGAACACTGAAATTTTTTCGAAAAAGGTCTCTGAATCTGATCCTAAGAAAAACATAGAATATTCTAAGAGAGGTTTAGATAATTCAAGAAACAAGACCACAAAAAATCCCTGCTAAAAGAACAATTGATATTTTTTCTAAATTTGCAAAAACTTATGTCCCTACTACTAGTCAACAAACAGAACCTGCCACAAAGGTAGTTGCTAAAAAATCTAATTTTTCAAATATATTTTTTCAAATCTAATTAAGAGCCAAACAACATTCATTATTGAAAATTAACTTGCCAAACTAGAAATTTATATCCCCTTAAGTGAATAAATAATAAAAGAGTCTACAGGAATCAGGTCATGAAAGCATTAAAGATATGGGAAAATACAGATACTGTCAATCTGAATGATGATCAACCTGAAGTTTTGTTTGGACCAAAAGTTGATGGTAAACCACAAGAAGGAGGCGCCCCTCCATTTTATGTCAGTCTTAATGTTCATGACAAGATTCTCCACAATGCAATGTTGGATTCAGGTGCATCTCATAATTTAATGCCAAAAGATGTTATGGAGAAACTTGTCCTTGAAAGTAATAGAACTTATAAAGACTTATATTCATTTGATTCTAGAAAATTTAGATTTTTAGGTCTTATTAAATATCTCTGTGTCACTTTAACTGAAATCCCAGCTAAGAGTCTAGTAATGGAAATAGTAGTAGTAGACATCCATCCTAAGTATGGCATGTTGTTATCACGCTCATGGGGAGAAAAGTTATAAGGAAACCTTCAAATGGACATGTATTATGCCACAATACCTGTATTTGGTCAAAAGAGAAGATTACATAGGGAAACCTTGATGAAGTATATGGTGAGTAGCTAAGAGAAACCACATAACTACTCCCTTCACTTTGTTCATTCTGACCTTGAATTATTCATTCTTTATAATGATGGAGACATTGATGCACACGTTACCAAGGTAGAAAACAACTCTTTTGGAAAACAAGAAAAACCAAGGGAAATTGTATCACTAAACACTAAAACTGCTCCTTTTTGGAACATGAGTTCTGATGGCTCATCTGGAAAAGCAGGCTGAGAGGATGGTGTTTGGGTGAGAAATATAGAGAATAATAATGCAGAAGGTCATTCCTACTAACTTAACTTTGGGTGCACTAATAATATAGCAGAATATGAGGCACTTCTCTTAGGGTTACAATTGCTGAAAAAGTTGGGAGCCAAAAGAATTTATGTTCATGGAGATTCTGAATTAATCATAAAACAGGTCAAAGGATAATATGTTGCAAAACATCCTATATTAAGAGGATAAATATATGTCGTGCTTGAATTTCTAAGAACTTTTGATGAATATGATGTTGCTGTCATTCCACAAAATCAGAATATCCTAGCTAATGGTTTGGATTTTTCAGTAAGTAGTTGTAAGTTGCCTCATCCGAGTAAAAAATACACAATGGAAATCAAACACCTTCCAGCTATTCCTGATAACATGAGATATTGGAAAGTTTTTGGGAGTGATAAACAAATTGAGAGTTTCTTACAGTCAAAGGATGAATTTGAAGATAGTTGTATAGATTTAGATTGTGAATTAGAAAATCAAATGGATGTACAAGATAATATAGATAAACATTTTGATTTTTCTGATGTAAATAATCCAGGAGATAAAAGTGTACATAAATCAGAATTGCATGAAAAAGACCTAGAAAAAGAAGAATTTGAGGTACTTTAGCTTAACGATAATGTAACAAAAGAAAAATTGATTTCAATGATGTAGTGAAAAAACAAAAAATAGAACCCATAGGAGCAAACATAGAAGAGTGTAACATAGGAAGTGAACATAATCCCAAAATGATAAAACTGTTAAAATCACTGCCTATTGTTACAAAATAAAGGTACATAGCCTTGTTGAAAGAATTCATAAATTTTTTTGCATGGATTTATGAAGATCTAAAAGCCTATGACACTAGTATCATACAACATAAAATACCAATCAAATAAGATCAAAAACCATTAAAAAAAAACTTCGTAGGATAAATCTTGCCTTAATGTCTTTGGTTGAAAAAAAAGTAAAGAAAATGTATGATGCTAAAATCATAGTTCCTATTAGATATTCTAAATGGGTATCAAAAATTGTGCCTACAAGAAAGAAAACTGGAGAAATCAGATTATGCATCGATTTCAGGAATCTAAGCAAGCTCTCCTTAAAAGATAACTACCCACTACCAAAAATTGATCACATATTACAGAGGGTAGTAGGATCTAGTAGGATTTTTTTGTTAGATGGTTTCTCAGGCTACAACCAAGTTTTAGTGCATCCTGATGTTGAGGATAAAACTACCTTCACTACACCATGGGGAACTTTCATGTATGTGAATATTCCCTTTGGGTTGATGAATGTTGGAGCTAATTTCTAGAGAGCAATGGATATTTATTTTTCTGATGAAATTGGGCATTTTACTGTGATTTGTCTTGATGACATCACTGTCTATTCAAAAACTAATGAGGAACACTTGGCACACCTAAGAATATTCTTTGAAAAATGTATAAGGTTTGACATCTAATTGAATCCTAAGAAAACACTTTTTGGTCCTGAAGAAGTAAAAATTATTGGTCATATTATCTCTAAGGATGGTATTAGGATTGATCCCAGTAGGATTGAAGGTATACTTAAAAGAAGTCACCTAAGAAACCTCAAATAAATTCAACCTTTTATTGGTAAAATCAATTTTCTTCTTAAAAACATAACCAACATTCTTAAGAAATATTCAAAAATCAAGTGGATTATTGAAGCTAAAAAATATTTTGATTTAGTCAAAAATGCATTAACAACAGCTCCATTGATAATTAGCCTAGATTTTATTGAAGATTTCATAATCTTTTCCTTTGCCTCTGAACATACTATTGTAGCTGTCCTATTGCAAAAAAACAATGAAGGATTTGAACAGCCTATTGCATTATTTAGCAAAGCTTTAAGGGATGTCTCTATGAAATAAAATACTATGGAGAAACACGCCTTTGCATTGGTTTAAGAAATAAAATATTTTAGAGTATATATTTTACATTCCCATATGATGCAGGAGCATGAAGGTAGAGCCAGCAATGTGACAAGTTGGTCACATGTTGTGGCTTGGGAAGAGGATTAGCAGTCCTAAGAATTTGAAGGCCTTTTTTTTTAAATATTTCGTTTGAGTGGATAGTCACTGTCAATTAGTAATGCTTTCAACTTTTGAGTTAAAATAGGAATAATTAGCTATCGAAAGCTCCCTATGAGGAGTCTAAGCCACCTAGTTAGCCTGTTACATTGTTAGTCAGCTACAAAATTATAGGAATTAGTTAATCTAAAATTAGTAAATCCCTCCATTTTTGGAGGAGCGTGGTTAGATGTTAGTTTATTTTCCCTAATTGTGATTCACGTTACAGAGGAAGAAGGGGTCAAGGAGGATAGGAGTGAAAGAGGTGTGCGAGAAGAGTTAGAGGGGAGTGAACATAGAGAAGAAATGAATGTGAAAGCCATCCGTCTAAGGGCTTGGCTCTGTAATTTAATTTATAAATTAATTCTAAGTTTTTTGTGGTTTGATCGGCTCTCTGTTTAAAACCGTTTGTTGTATTTCTCTATTGAAATCGTGTATTTCATTTAATCACACAATGATAAGGTCAATCGGATTTGTAGGCACAATGAGGCCTTAAATATTGCACAATCCTTTGTTGAATCGCATATGTATTAATCACACAGTCGGAGATCAATTGGATTTGCAGGCGCAACGAAGACCATTAGATCTGACACTGATCAACGGTGAGAGATCACATTGCAGTCACAAGGACATCACACATCACAAATTATAATGGTTACATCTAAGAGTTTCTCAAGTTAAGTTTATTAATTTTCGATGTGAAGTGAATTCGCAGAGACATCACGTGGACCGTCGAATCTAGAAAAAGCCAACGATGGAGATTGCAATGCACCAGAATAAATTTCGCAAATCACAATATTTAGAAGTTATTGTTAAGGTAATCCCACTCTAAGTGATATCGTTTGTGATGTGATGTGGAGAGAGCCACATGTCAGTGGCGTGCGTTATCGCAGATCGCAAGGAATAATATCTAGTGTTAAATTAAATTATAAATTGTGCGAAGCATGATCACCAATGATTGTTCAGGAGCATTGTGGCACCCTCCAGTAAGAAGCGCTATGCGTTTGAATTTGTATTGGGTTTTATGCATAGTCTGTGTAAATTAAACATTGTTATCGCATACGTATGTATGTTTGGAATTTGTAAAGTTGAAATCCATTGTGAGTAAAATAGTTGTGTGGAACTGTAAAAGTATATATTCCACATGTATTCTAATATTTTTGTACCTAGTAGCCATCATTTGGTATCAACGTAGGTTGGTGCTCTTTGGGAAGTTTTGCTAAGGTATAATAGCAAGGTGAAGAAACTTTCTTACTGCAGAGGCTGAGGGAGTAGCTCACCAGGAATCCTTGCAAAGAAAGGTTCAGGAATTCCGGCATTACAAGACTAGGGGAATGATTTGAGGTAATAAGTTTTTAAAGTTTTTGAATTTGTTATATGTTAAATGGTTGATTGTTTAATTGGTGCATTAAAGTGTAAAGCTTTCAAAGTGCATGGAGGATATTCTACCTTGGGAGGAGAGGTAGGATAGGTTTGTTGAAGAACTAATCTGCATAGGAGGTAGTCTTGGTTTGAAGATCAGTAACAAAAAAATTGAAGCAGTGATATGTATTGAAGCCTAAATTGGCAAGAGTCAAGATTTTTGAGAGTTTTTGACTATTGTGTGAATATATTAACTGCATGTAGGTGGAAGCAAGAGAATATGAGTAGATGAAAGTGAATCTGTTAAACTGGAGGTTGGAAGAGATATTGAGTGCAAAGGGTATGATGAAATCCTTATAGGATAAAGTAGAGAGAAAGAATATTGTGAATGAACCTAGACAATAGAATGCATTGCTAGAGAAGGGAGACTAACTATAATTCTTCAAGGAAGGTGAGTAGGTGCAGAGCAGCAACCTAGCAGCTTTGAAAGTTGAGGAGCAGGAGTGCTCAAGGAAAGCTTTTGTTCGAAGATTCAAGAAGAAGAAGAGTCACCAAGAGATTACTTGGGACTGGGGACAAGTAATACACTTGTTTCAAAGATAAAAGAGGTTTGTTGTAGCTCACAAGGTTGATCAAGATGATTCCACAGAGGGAAGAGGAAGAGATGACCACTAATGGTTATCTGAAAGGTTGAAGGAGGAGTCACAATCAAAAGAAAGAAAATAGTAGAGATGTCAGTAGAAGACTAAGCATGGAAAATATTGGTGTGGTATCTATAGGCAGGTTGATGGAGTTAGCTTGTAGAGATGGATTGTTTGTAGTCCATGTTGAACAAAGAGGCCTTCATGAAGGAAAGAAGACTATGGCTACTGATAGTCATAGTAAAGGTTATAAGGGATATTATGAAAGATCAAGTAAGAATAAACTTGATAGAGAATTAGTTGAGATAAAAGTGCAGCTATAAGTGTTGAGATAATTCATACAGGGGAATATGTAACACCAAAGGTATGATTGGGTTCCTCGGAAGAAACGAGTCAAGTGGAGTCAGTTGCAAAGTAGGCTGAAACATGAAACATGTGTACAACTAGAAGAATAACTCAGAGGAGCTCAGTTGCAGCATAGGATGTGTGCTGAGGAAGAGATTTACTTATGTGAACATGAGTAAGGGTCCATTCTTGGTGATAGTAGTTGAGGATGAAGACATGACACCAGTTGATGGTTTCATGGATCCTTGGAAGGATGAGAACCAACTGTAAGAGTTGATGTTTGAGACAACACAAGAGGCTATGGATCCTTATGTTTTTGAAACAAATGATTATTTTACGTTTTTAGGTTGTATAAACTCTGATTATGGTAGACAGTCATTTGGAACTATCACATAGACAAGGGAGAAGATGATAGACTATGGCTAGGTAGATTGCTCAGGTATGGGAAATGAAAGACAGTCTCTTGTTACTGTCAAGAAATTAGGAAGGACAATGAGTTTTCATAGTCATAAGAGATACAAAGAAGGACTACAATCAGATGAAGAAAGATGTTTAGCTGAAGGAAATTCAAAAGACAGGTCAAAAGGAATGTGACAAAGAGTTTGATGAATTCAAAGAAAGGTTTTGTAAACTAGAGAAGTTGATTCAAGAGAGTAATGGGGATGAATATTATGGTTAGGTGATGAAAAAAAAGAAAGTGAAATGGTCTGCATTGCAGCCCAAACAACGACTATATTCAGTAGTTTTTAGGAAGGATATAAAGCTCAAGAAAGCTGAGTTTGAGCAGGGATTGATGAAGCAGAAATAAGTCTGCCCATGTGAATATGACACAGATAGTTTTCTAGGAAACACTGATAAAGTGGATATGGAATTCAAGAAGAATTTGATGGAGTATGTTGACAATGAAAGTTAGCTAAAATAATTGATGGTGAGACCATCCAGAGAGATATTAGAATCCCATGAATTTAAAACTAATGTTTTCTGTGTGAATTCAAAAAATATTGAAGTAGGAAAACTATCTCATGTTGTCAAAGAAGAAGAGGGAAGTCGAATTCTGTCTTTTCAAGAGATGGAAGAAGGTTCATATAACCTTATGATGGAGGAAGGTTAGCAACTGAATAATATGTGAAAGATATTGTAAATATTGGACAATTATTGTAGGGTGGTGTCAAAGAAGAGTAACTACAGAGTGTTGTTGTAGATGAACATCAGTTACTAAAGGATGTTAAACTTGATAACAAATAAGATAAGAAAAGCTAGTTGATAATTGATGTAGAGGAAGAAGATGGTGAAGATGGTAATGGCAGAAATTCCAAGAGAGATGGTAGGATTGTGGTATGAGGTAAATCTTTTGGAAGATAGGCTAGAAAACTAGATAATGAGTATTCAGACTGTAAAATCAGGGTTGAATAAGAAAGAGGGAGTTGTCATCAATGACAAATCTAAAGAGAAGGCTGCTAGAAACCTTAAATTTACAAGGAAACAGAGCAGGGTAGAAGTCTTGGAAACATTATGTAATTATGATAACATTATGTGTGTAGATATAGGGAAATATGAAGTAAATTCAAAACAAGAAATTGGTTTTAAAGATCAAGTTGAAATGGAGAAAAATTAGGGTTGGATGTCTCATAATAAAGATAGAATTTTGTTGCTGCAATATGGAGTTGTTGAAAAGAAAATAGTCTTGGGGGACAGTGAAGAAAATGGAGCTGTGAAGTATGATTTAAAACTGGAAATTGTAAATGCAGTAGAGAAGGTGGTTGATCTCAAGCAATACAGTATTGCTGAGATAGAAGGTGAAAGTAGAATGGAAGTAGAATGCTATGATTGGCATTATGATGAAGAATGTGAAACATGTCAAAGGGAAGTTGAGTTGATGAAATATTTGTTGAAGGAGCCTGAATATGGAAGTAAGATTGTAGTTAAGGATAGAAAAATGTCTCAAGTTGTTGAGATAAGAGTAGATACCAGTTTTTAAATTCATAATATGTTTTCTAGTAAAAAGGAAAGGAAGAATGAATATGATACCATGGTTAAAGAACTGAAGTTACTTCTTGGAAGTAAACTTGAATTTTAGGAACAAAAAATCGATATTGTTGAAGGAGATGTCCTCAAGGAAATTAAGGATGTATGGGTGGTAGAAGAAAGCAATCAACAACTTAAAGGTGGATGTGTAGATTTTGATGGAGAAATTGAGGAGTTATGGAAGCTTAAAGTGAAACATTCCAAGAGAAAGTGTAGAAAGAAGAAGAAAGAGATGAATTGTTTCAATTCATTTATTGAAGAGGAAGTGATAAGTGAATTCAATAGCATCTTTCAACATAAAGTATGGAAGCCTAGTAAGTTGAGACTAGAACTGAAATGTGATGAAAATGAAGGCAGTGGAGAGTTTTCATATAAAGTTTGGAAACCACATGCATGGACATTGGATGCATATGACCGATATGCCATAATTTTCCTACCTTTGGAGTCTGATGTAGGATCATCAAGGTAGATCCAGTAATGTGACAAACTGGTCACATGTTGTGGCTTAGGAAGAGGACTAACAGTCCTAAGAATTTGAAGACTTTATTTATATTTTTTAAGTATTTTATTTGAGTGGATAATTACTGTCAGTTAGTAATCTATCAATTTCTGAGTTAAAATAGGAATAATTGGATATCAAAAGCTCCCTACGAGGAGAATGAGCCCCCTAGTTAGTATGTTACATAGTTAGTCTATTACAGAATTATAGGAAATAGTTTTCCTAAAATTAGTAAAACCCTCCATTCATGGAGGAGGGTGATTAGATGTTAGTTTGTTTTCCCTAATTTTGATTCGAGTTACAGAGGAAGAAGGGGTCAAGGAGAAAACGAGTGAAATATATGTGTAAGAAGAGTGAGAGGGGAGTGAACAAAGAGCAGAAATGAACGTGAAAACCAACCGTCCAAGGGCTTGGATCTATAATTTTATCTCTAAATTAATTCCAAGTGTTTTTTGTTTTTATTGGCTCTCTGTTTAAAACCATTTGCTGTATTTCTATGTTGAAATCGATTATTGCATTTAATCACACAACGAGAAGGTCAATCGAATTTGCAGGCACAACAAGGATAGTTAGATCCGACACCAATCAACGGTGAAAGAACACATCGTAGTCAGGAGGACATCCCACATCGCAAAGTATAGTGGTTTCGACTAAGCGTTTCATAATTTAAGTTTATTAATTTGTGATGCGAAGTGAATTTGTGTAGAGATGACATGGACCATCGGATCCTAAAAAATCCAAAAGTGGAGATTGTAGCACACCAGAAGGGATTTCGCAAATCACAATATTTAGAAGTTAAATTCAAGGTCTCATGGTAAGTGATATTGTTTTCAATGTGAAGTGGAGAGAGACACATGTTGACAATGCACATTATTGAAAAATGCAAGGAATAATAGTGTTAAGTTAAATTATAAATTGTGTGAAGTGCGATCATCGATGATTGGTCGAGAGCGTTGTGGGATGCTCCGGTAAGAAGTTATATGCATTTGAATTTGTATTGGGTTCTATGCATAGTCTGTGTAAATTAAACATTGTTATCACGTACTTATGTATGTTTATAATCTGTAAAGTTGAAATCCACTGCGAGTAAAAGAGTTGTGTGGAACCATAAAAGTATATATTCCACGTGTATTCTGATATTTTTGCACCTGGTAGCCATCACCATATTATTTCTTGTGTTCCTAATGCAGTGTTCAAAGAAATTTTAACATAGAATGGACCTGATGGAAAGCGAGGCAAATGGATTTCCATAATTCTGGAATACGATTTAGAAATCAAACCCACCAAATTGATCAAAGGACAAGGATTGGCCAAACTGATGGCTGAGTCCAATTTTTACGCATTAGATATGAATATGATTTGTTCATTGGATGATCAAGAGGGACAGGTGACTCCACAAATTGATGAAGAATTCCTAAAATCTCCCTGGTAGGAGAAGGATTGGCTAACCGATACTAAGTTCCACTTTTAGGCATTGAATTGAATATTATTTTGCCTGGCTGATGATCAAGAGGGACAGTGGACTCCACAAATTTGATGAAGAATTCCTAAACTCTCCCCCGAAGGAAGACCATTTATATGTTTTATTTAACTTGAATGCTCCTCCTGGTCTGACAAAAATGAAATCAAGATTTATGAAGTTGAAAGCAGTTAAATTTTTCATTCTAGAAAATTTCTTATATTGGAAAGATACTGGGGGCATTTTATTCAAATTTTTGTTAAATGATGATGCAGAAAAAGTTATGTGGGAGTTTTATGCAGGTGATTGTGGTGGACACCTTTATTGGAAAACTATGGCTAATAAAATCCTTAGAGCTGGCTTTTATTGGTCAACTCTATTCCTTAACATATATAGGATGGTAACTTCTTGTCTTAAACAAAAAATATTTGAAGGAAAGAGAAAGTTGTTGCCCCTTCCATTAAACCCTAATTCTGTGGAAAATCCTTACCAACAATAGGGATTAGATTTCATTGGTGAAATTCATCCTCCCTCCTTTGCCTAGAATAAGTGTATTCTTACTGCCACAAACTTCTTTACCAAATGGATAGAAGCCATTCCTTCTAGAAATTTCATTGATTCTGTCATTAGTAAATTCCTTGAAACAAATATCCTTCCCAGTTTTGGTTGTCCTAGAAAACTCATCGCTGATAATGCTGCAACCTTTAAGTCTAAGAAAATGGTTGATTTCTGTCATAAATACCACATTATTTTGGGACATTCAAAAACTTATTACCCTCACAGTGGTTAGCTTAATCGTCAAATAAAATTTTGGTAAATATTATCAAGAAGTTATTAGAATACAACAAGAAATCTTGGCATAACAAGTTGGTCAATGCACTCTGGGTTGATAGAATCACTACCAAAAAATCAATTGGCATGTCTCCATACCAATTGGTCTATGGAATGGATGCATTTCTTTCACGTTCTTTAGGAGTTATAGTCATGAAGATCATTCAAGAAAGACAATCTGAACCAAATGATGTACATATAAGGATTAATCAAACTATTCAATTACAACAGTCCAAAGAAGAGGTCTATAACATGACCCAAGTTGTTTAGGAAAATATCAAGAATATTTTTTACTTAAGTACAAAGGCTGATGATTTAAACCTAGGTGACAAAGTTTTGAAATGGGATTCTAGAAGAGAAGACAAAGGTAAACATGGAAAATTTGACAACCTTTGGAAAGGACCATACATTATTGATGCCTTCAGAGGAAATAGTGCATATTTCCTTAAAGATCTATGTTAGTGTGAATTATAATCGCAAGCGTACAAAAAAATCTCACTTTAGCTGTGCATGAAAAACAACCCTAACATCAAATGTGGTTGTCAATTTCCTTATATTTGCAGTAGGTGATCAAAATAAATGCTACAAAAATCAAGATCTATCTATTTAAAGACATTAAACAACAAAAATAAACAATAGTTGCTCCATACATCCAATAGACAAGACAAGAATTTATAAAGAATTTTTTTTATTATAACACCTGGGAAGGGAACATAGAAAGATGTTACTAGTCCCCCTCAATGGGATGGGTTCTTGTATGTCCTCAACGCTTCAGATCCAATATCTCTCTCTTGATGGTGAAAAAAATGCAAACAGAATAGAACTCAAAGGGAGCTTACAAGAAAAAGTAGAAAAAATATGACAATGACGGAGGATCAAAGTCAGACCAAAAGCATAGATCAAAATGTGATGAAAACGTGACAAAAGGTAGCGAATGAATGGAAAATCCCTTCTATTTATAACAAAACATTTAACTATTCTAGATATTGGTGCATAGTTAAAATATTATTAACCAAATCTAGATCCAACTTACTTGGAATATTTTATTATTTTTGGTGGAGGAAAATATAATTTAGAATTGGTTAAATCCCTTTATTTAGAAATAATAAATAAATAAATGATTTATTTATTATTTCAAGGATGAGCTTAAGGAATAATTAAATAAATAATGATTTATTTAATTATTTCAAAATGATTTAGTCAAATTCAACAAGGAATATTATTAAATAATGATTTAAATAATTATTCCTACATAATAATAAGATAAATAATAATTTATCTAATTAATTCTCATGTTTTGGGTTAAATATGACCAAGAATATTAATTAAACAATGGTTTAGTTAAATATCCCTAGAGGAAAATCAAACAAATAAGAATTTATTTAATTATTCCTCAGGGGGTTTCCTTTTTAGACCAGAAATAATTTAATAAACTATGGGTTATTAAATTATTTATCATAGTTGAAGAAATTTTACTATGGTAAAATTTGTCTTACATGGTGTACTTTATTCTATATAATAGTAACAGGTTAGATGACCAAAAATTGGTGTAACAAATTTCCCCCCAACGTGCGAGCGATAGGAGCTAATCATATGACTGAAGTACGTTGTAATAACAGAATCAATAGACACTGAAGGGTAGTCAGAGAGAGAGAAATATAAGACGGACTGAAGTCAGAGAGGCCAAGACCCTGAGGAGGTGAGACTTATAGGTGCGAAAATTCTCTTTTATGAGTGAGTACCTGTTCTCAATGAGGCGGGGGAGGCATACCTATACTCGCTGAGATGAAAAAGCACAAAGAATAATGGTGCACCCATCAAACATGTGAGTGATAAATATAGTACATGTTGGCATAAACATGGGCCAGATAAAAAAAATAATGGATCCCACATACATAGTGTGCCTGGGACAATATCCAGGACTTATGCAATAATAGCTGAGTACATGGGATATAATAACAACCAAAGAAGCCCTATAAAACAGGAAAGGGCTCTGAAAATATGAATGATACTTGCAAAATAAAAATGGTGCTGCAAGCAGCTGAGGTCGGAACCATAAAATATGTAGAGATGCATGTAAGGTTGTAGTGAACAAGTTCATCCAGGTATGTGGGGGGCTACTTGAAGGGCCACCCCCTCATGAGGTCTGAAACATCTCACACACACCCGGGAACCACTAGTACAATCTGCTACATCAGTGAATCATCAATTATATGATTCTCGATCATTCCTTAAGGAGTTGAAACTGAGAAAAACTTGAGTCAAAGGGAAATAAAGGGTCCCTTTTCCTGGTCCGAGGCACTGACCAAGAGTGGAAGGTGGAACCAAGGTACGCTGCCCTCTAGACCTATCTTCTAGAATGAATAAGCTCATGTCAATAGAATGAGGTCCACCATAGGTGAGGTGATGAGGAATCCTCAACTAATGCATGAGGGATAATAGTAAAGTGACTTATAGACCGACACCAGGGATGATGGTGGAATGGGGGATATTGAGCAGTGGGCTGACGACTTCCCTTGTTAGAGGATAAAGGGCATGGATGACTTGGCAGCTACTGGCTTGTCTCTGGAAGGGATAGAGGACAGTATGACTAGAGGCCAAAATGTGCAGCATGAGAGAGGTACAAAGTGATCAAGGATGGAAGACTGTGGTGGGAGACAAAAGGGACTCAGGACAGACTCTACGAATGCAATGATGACTCCACTAGAATGCTCTAAACAAGGGCGACTCAATTATTCTACCACATAGAATAGGCCCGGTGGGGACCATAAAAACAAGAGTAAAAGATGGTTACTCACGATGAAAATTGACACCAATATCAACAAGTATGAGGGAAAACTGGTGCCCTAAGTACAAGTGGCGCAAGTGAGGAAATTTGATTTTGATAAGTGGAAAAGTGACCGTTCTTGGAAAAAGGGCTTCCAGGTGATGTATAAAATCACCAAAATGGAAAGGATACCCATTTGAGTGCTTGGTGAGAGCTTTCCAACGGTTCTGACAGTTCATTAAACCAAGATACGATTTGGTCATAATGGGTGAAAGAAAAATTTTAGTTTTTCTTTTAATAAGGAAATTTCCCTCCAATTTGATTCATTTGCAAGTGTAGTTCTGGTGAATGTAGAGAGGAGAAAAGGCCCTAAATCTTGTGGAAATCATAGTGAACAAACCGATCGTCGGAATCGAGATCCTTCAGTTGTAGGTAATATTCCTAACCATACTCTTTAAATATAGTGGATTAAAGTTTCAGATTAGGCACCCACAGCCCAGGAAGAGACCTATGCTTGGGCTCATGACCGAGTCGCACCTTTTTGGTGTCTGTTCTGCGACCTAGGTAGCAGGTACTGTTGGAAATGTTGTCATTGATGGCAAAGGAGGTAGCAGATGCAGAGACAGGAACAGTTACAAGGAGACAAAGACAGAAAATGGAGGCAGCAAAGATGAAATGAATATAAAGGAGAAAGGCAGAGGCAGAGGAAGAAAATATGGAGAGAGAGTCGTTATCACAGCAGTAGAGGCAGAGGCAGAGTGACAGAAGCGGCAGAGGTAGAGCCACAGCTGTTATTCCAAGAATATGTATATATATATATATATATATAGATAAATTTCGAGAATATTTTATACAGCCGGGCATTACACATAACATTCCGGGCTTTATATTCAAATTTGCAGTGGAATGCAATGAGATTGGATATGCTTTGAATCAGTTGGCATTCATTGTTTGAATTATGTTTGAAATTATCCCCATTTTTTAATAGAGCACTTGTATTCGATTGACATGGAGGTTGTATATATGGTAGAACTGTGCGTTATATATATGGTAGGACCGTGTTGAAATGCCAGAGACCAAGGCCACTTATAATGGAGCGGAATCATAGTGGTAAATTCATTCGAATAATCCCTGTGCATTTAACCCCACTCATAGAAGAACCCTGCATGAAACCGTGGTCACTTAACTCTGTTTTATGATAATATAATTCCCACTTTATAGAAAGAAATACATTTGTTTGTTAGTGTTAATTGAATTCCTCAACCAGAGATTAAACTCAGAGTTAATAAACAATAATATACACATGAGAGCGCAAACTAGATGTAAAACCGCTGTCAATCACTGTAGTAAAACCGCGAGCAAGTTTACAAGGTGTGTTTCCCCTCTTCGCACCGCTTTAGGCGAGTAAGCGGTAATCTTTGGTTGGGTAGCGATTCCACAGGATTGTTGACACGTGGCATAGGCGAGGTTGGAAAACCACCCGTTAAAGTTCATCCATCACTCATTATCATTCGCGCATGTTGGTCGAGCGAAATCCGTCGGATTGCATGATGTAAGGGATCGTGGTAACGACCGTCCAATGGGCGCATGAATTAACAAAGGTGCGGTGCATGCAGTTGATTGGTTATTGATTGCATGTGTGGGGCCCAATCAAACATGTATTAAGGTTTACGGGTTTAATCCAAAGTCGGGATTATATGCGATGATATATATAAGTGACGGTTAACCTTTTATTAAAGTCAGTATATATGTATAAGCGAATGTGCATATATGGAAAAATTCAAATGTTGTGTGAATATTCATATGACGTCGTTGAGTTATACACAAGCGCATAATAATCAAGGTATGGTCTGGCATAACGTTGGGTTGCGGCTCTACTGCTAACTATAGTGAGGAATATATGCATTGATATAGAGTGCATAACATAAGGGACTCGGGATTAATGTCTCAAATCTCAGAGATTTGAGATATTAACACTCTCATATTTAAATTTAATTGAATTTTCTAACGTGGAATTAAAGAGAAGTGTGAGATTGCCCGGATTGGGAAAATGATTGGGCATGAAACTTGAATGCAATTATGGAAAAGGAAAAGAAGAGGAAAGCATGTAGAGATGAAAGTTCGGTGAACAGGAATATGTACAGGAATGAGTTGGACAGGTGAATAAGCACAAAAAATAGGGAATATGCAGATGACAGTGAACAAAGTGTATGCAGAACAGGTTCTTAACAGCAGCAGAAAAAGACAAATCCAGTAAAGCCAAAATCCAGAAAAGGAGCTGAGTGAAATTGAAATGTGTAATTAAAAATGTGAATGTAAATGTTGTAATTATTTTTATTGTGTGTGATGCAAAGGCAAGTATCCTAAGGAAAAGACAAAATCCCATTGTAGCATGGAAATTTGTACATATTGTAGTAATTCTAAAAATGAGTTGGAAAAGGGAATAAGAAGACAGAAGCCAAAGAGCCATGACTGTTCACTCCAAATTCCTTGTGAAATACAAACAGTCGTGTGAGAATTTCTATATATAATATCAATTTAATAAGCTCAAAGAGGAGGTGAGAGAGAGAGAGAAAATATAGAGAATGCAGAATATAGAAGAATAAAGCATAGAAGATTAAGAGAAGAAGAGCAGATACAGAACAGAGCTGATATCTGGAGTAAATCAGCAAACATTCAGTTTGATAAATTGAGGAAGTTGGAGCTTCCCTATCAAGTTGCAGCTTGATAGCTGTCAGTTGTAGCTGACTAAGGTTGAAGCCTCCTGTAGGTTGGTGCCTGCAGAAAATTGAAGGGAGTTGGTGCTTCCCTGCAAGTTGTAGCTTGCAGAATTGAGGTTGGAGCCTCCTGTAGGTTGGTGCCTGTAGAAAAACAGTGGTGAGAGGGAGTTGGAGCTTGCCTTTGCATCACAACAATAATAAGATGTGGTTTTCTCCCTTTATGGGTTTCCACTTATATCTGGTGTCTATGTGCATGATATTTATGTATTGATCTGATATGTATCATCTGCTTAATATCTACTGCTCTCATATTAAGTCTACTACTATATTATACTAACACTTGTTGCTTACATTTTAAGATTACTCACACATTAAATTGGATGTGAAATGAAGGTGTAATTAAGTTTAATGAAAATTTCTAAAAGATCAGGAATGTGTTAAACTGATTCACCCCCCCCCCCTCTCAGTTTAACTAAAGGTTCAACAATTGGTATCAGAGCAGGTTCCTTTGTTCAAGTCTAACAACTGAAAGGAGATCCTAGGTTCCCAAGATGGCTAGTAAAGAAGGATGCTCAACCAACAAAGCCCCTTTCTTCACTGGTGAAAATTATGCTTTCTGGAAAATCAGAATGAGGACATACATAATGTCTCTAGGAATAGAAGTCTGGGCTGCTGTGGAATTAGGATATGCCCCAAAGGCAACTGACACAGAGAAAGAAACAAAACAAGACTTTGTGGCTAACGCAAAAGCCATGAATTCCATCCTGAATGGATTGTGTGAAGCAGAGTTTATTAAAGTAATGCACAAAGACACTGCCAAAGAAATATGGGATACCCTTGAGAACATACATGAGCGAGACAAGAAAGTAAATACTGCCAAACTTCAAGTCTATAGAGCCCAATTTGAGAACTTAAAAATGAATGATGATGAAGACATTGCCAGTTTCTTCCTAAAAGCTGCAGAAATTATTAACAATATGAAAGCTCTTGGAGAAAAAATGCCAGAAATTATAATTGTGCAAAAGATTCTAAGATCTCTTCCATCTAGGTTTAATCCAAAGGTGTCTGCAATAGAAGAAACAGCTGATTGGGAGACCTTGACCATGAACCAGCTACTTGGAAATCTAACAGCCTATGAAATGAGGCTCCCACAGAAAAATCCAAGTACGAGGGAAGCAGCCTTTAAAACAGAAAAGAAGAAAGAAGAAGAGGGAGAAATATGCTCTTGCTCGGATGAAGAAGAGGCAAAGTTTGCCAAGAAATTGGATAGAGGCTCAGGTAAATACAAAGGTAAACTCCCCTTAAAATGCTTTAATTGTGGAAGAGTGGGACACTATGCTGCTAAGTGTCCTCACAAGAAAGTAAGGAATCAGGCTCAAGAGTCAGAGAAAATTAAATCAAAGAACTGGCAGAAAGGAAAGAAGTTCAGCAGAAAATCCTTCTATGCTAAAAAAAACAGCAGTACATCTGAAGATTCAGATGAATCCTCAAGTGAAGAAGGAACCTCTGAATTCTTATTGATGTCCATAGAAGAACTTGAAGGTCTCCTGCTAGAAGATGAAGAAGAAGAAAGTGAAGTCGACCTTGAGGGGGACCTAAGAAGTTCTCTAGAAGAGATTGATAGACTCAAACTGAAATGCAGAAAACAAAAGGACATTCTCCTCAAATATGTACGAGAAGAACATAATTCAGAAGTCCTTAAGCAGCTAAAAGTAGAGCTTGAAGAAGCCAAGAAGATAGAGGACATGTTACTTAAGAAAATCAAAGAAAAAACTCAAGAACAAGAAAAGTTAGAAGAAGAAGTAGTATGTCTCAGAAAGAAATTAGAAAATGCTCAAAGGAAAGTGGTTATAAACTCTTCCCAAACAACAAGCTCTATTAAGTTGAATGAAATTTTGGTTACTCAAAGATCCCCTATGATAAAGACTGGAATAGGCTACGAAGGAGAATCAAGTAAAGGAAAAGAAAAGGTTGACAGAGAGATTATTTTTGTAAAAGCAAAGAAGAATGATGAAGTAGCTCAAACAATTCCTACAAAAGAAGAAATCTGCAATAAGGAAGACAGAGATGAGAAGAAACCACTAGTAGCAAAGAATGTAATAAATACTAAGACCCCTGAATATGTAAAATTTGGAAACCATCAAAGAAGATTCTTCCCTCCAATGAAGAATGCCACCTGTTATGTCTGCCACAAGTTGGGACACATTGCTGCATATTTTCATGCAAGAAGGAGTAATTCAAACTAGCAAAAGATGCAAACATTGAAGAGACTGCCTCAAGCAAACAAATGGAAGAGACAACCTTACATCAGGTATGCAAATAGCTTCTATGGTTACTGCTTTTATTGTAAGTAATTTGGTCATAAAATCATTGAGTGTAGAAAGTATGGACAAAGATTGATGTTTAACACCTCAAGGAGGTTTATGATTCAAAGAAATTTTGTTCATACTCATAACTTTGCAAAAATTATGATCAAATGTTGTGTATGCAATCAAGTTGGACATATACCTTCCAAATGTCCTCTAAGAAAATGTAGTCCATCATCCCACAAAAGATACCAAACAAAAGGGTGCTTCCAGTGGATAAAGAAGGAGAATAAATGTGACCTAGCCTTAACTGCTCAAGACCTGAAAAGCCAGTGGTACCTGGACAGTGGCTGCTCAAAACATATGACTGGAGACAAAAGCAAGTTTATAACTCTTGATGAAAAGAAATCTGGCAATGTTACTTTTGGCAATGATAAATCAGGTAAGATCAAGGGAAAAGGCTCGGTCAGCATAGATAATGGCAGAGGAAAGGCCCAAGATGTACTATTTGTAGATGGGATGAAAGCAAATTTACTGAGTGTCAGTCAGATGTGTGACAAAGGCTGCGAAGTTCTTTTTAGAGCACAAGACTGTGAAGTCAGATCAAGCACAACAGGAAAGACTCTGCTCAAAGGTGTTCGAACAGAGAGTAATGTTTACATAGTAAAAGAGGAGGATGAAGCTTGCCATCTTAGCAAACTTGAGGAGTCATGGTTATGGCATAGGAGATTGGGACATCTCAGCTTTGACCATATCATCAGACTGAGCAAGAAGAAAGTTGTCAGAGATATACCAGAAATAAAAAGGCCTTCAAATACCATATGCAAATCTTGTCAATTGGGGAAACAGACTCGCACATCCTTTAGATATAAAGATGAGCTATCAACAAGAAGACCACTCCAGCTTGTGCACATGGACCTGTGTGGACCTGCTAGAACTAAGACACCAAGTGGAGAATCCTACTTCATGCTGATAATAGATGATTTCTCCAGAATGACATGGGTTTCTTTTCTCAAGAACAAATCAGAAGCACTGGAAAAGTTTAAGACATTCAAAGCATTAGCAGAAAATCAAACTGGATGCAAGCTAAAATGTATCAGATCAGATAGAGGAGGAGAATTCATAGATTATGACTTTGCAGACCTATGTAATGAACATGGAATAAAGCAACAATTTACCATTGCAGGGACACCTCAGCAGAATGGAGTAGCAGAGAGACAAAACAGATCTGTACAACAAATGGCCAGAGCTATGATGCAAGAGAGTAACATTACTCAAACCTTTTGGGTAGAAGTTGTACACACAGCAGTACATATTCTAAACAAAGCTCATTTAAGACCTAACAGTGATAAGACACCTTATGAGCTATGGCATGGTAAACATGCATCAATCAAGCACTTTAGAGTCTTTGGCAACAAGTGCTACATAAAGAATAATGATGAAAATCTGGGGAAGTTTGATGCAAGAGCAGATGAAGGAATACTCTTAGGATATGCATCCAAGAGTAAAGGATACAAATGCTACAACAAGACTCTTCAAAAAATTGTAGAAAGTATTGATGTAAGATTTGATGAAGAACTTCCAAACAAGACAAGAGATATAGACTGCAGCAGCCATCCTGAAAATCATGAAGAAGAGGACCAAGATGATGAAGAAACAAGAAAAACATCAGAAAATGCTGAACTGAACTCAAAAACCCCCTCAAGATACACTCAAAAGAACCATCCAGAAGATCAAATCATAGGAGACAAGAGTGTAGGAGTGCAAACAAGAAGGCAGCTAACTGAACAGACATAAGAAGTATACATAGCAATGTTATCACAAATAGAGCCAAAGAAGTTTGAAGAAGCCAGCAAGGACAAGTATTGGGTAAAAGAAATGAATGAAGAATTGGACCAAATTGAGAAGAACAATACCTGGGAACTAGTTCCTAGACCTATTGAGAAAAATATCATTGGTTCAAAATGGGTATTCAAAAACAAAATGAATGAGCAAGGACAAGTAATCGGGAATAAAGCTAGGCTAGTCTGCAAAGGATACTCACAAATAGAAGGACTTGATTATGATGAAACATTTGCCCCTGTAGCCAGAATGGAAGCTATCAGAATGTTCCTGGCATTTGCATGCTACCAAGATTTCAAGGTATATCAAATGGATGTAAAATCTTCTTTTCTTAATGGAGATCTAGAAGAAGAAGTATACATGGAACAACCAGAAGGCTTCTCATTGACAGACAAAGAAGACTATGTATGCAGACTGAAGAAGGCCCTATATGGACTGAAACAGGCTCCTCGTGCTTGGTACTCAAGACTGGATAAATATTTGCAAAAACAAGGTTTTAAGAGAGGTGGAGTAGACAACAATCTATACATAAAAGCCCATGAAAATGAACTCCTGATTGTTGTAGTGTATGTTGATGACATTATGTTTGGAAGCAACAAAGATGAACTAGCAAAAGGGTTTGCTGATGAGATGAAAACAGAGTTTGAAATGTCTATGATTGGAGAGGTCAGTTTCTACTTGGGACTGCAAATTCAACAAAAGAACACAGGCACCTTCATCTCTCAAGAAAAATACTTAAAAGAAATGCTGAAAAAATTCAAAATGGAGGACTGCAAACCTGTGACAACACCCATGATCACGGGATGCAAGTTGTGTGCTGATGATGGGACTACAGATGTAGATCAAAAACTCTACAGATCCATGATAGGAAGCCTGCTGTATTTTACAGCATCTAGACCAGACATCATGCTAGCAGTAGGACTAGTAGCAATATATCAATCAGCACCTAAACAAAACCATCTTCTGGCAGTAAAAAGAATACTCGGATATCTACAAGGAACAGCACAGTATGGACTTTGGTATCCTAAAAGCAAAAGCTTCACTTTAACAGCATACACAGATGCAGATTGGGCCAGCTGTGTTGATGACAGGAAAAGTACAAGTGGAGGTGCTTTCTATCTAGGAGAAAGTCTAGTGGCATGGTTAAGAAAGAAACAAACATCCATCTCTTTGTCTACAGCTGAAGCAGAATATATAGCAGCAGCAGCATGTTGTACACAAGTCATGTGGATGAAGCAAACTCTTCAAGACATGAAGGTAAGCATTGATGAACCTATCTCAATCAAATGTGATAATACAAGTGCTATAAGTATATCTAAAAATCCTGTACTTCACTAAAAAACTAAACATATTCCAATCAAGTATCATTTCCTCCGAGAACAAGTGGCTCAGAAGATAGTAAAGCTGGAATATGTACCAACAAAAGAATAGATAATAGATATATTTACCAAACCTCTTCCTAGAGAACCATTTCAATATTTGAGAGATAAACTAGGGGTAGTATCTATAGATGCTACTCTTTGATATAAAGAGAAAACACAATTTCAGGGGAGAACAAAAATGAAAATATCATTTCAGGGGGAGAACAAAAACGAAAATATCATTCCAGTAGGAGAACAGTCAGCAAGGAAAGCATGAATCAGGTCCTCAGGATCTAAGGATTAAGGCAAAAGAACACCAAGTTATTATCCTAGAGCTATCTACATTATTAAAGCATCAAAAGGTCAATTACAGAGCAAAAGGATCAGTATTGTGCTCTGAAACATTATATTAAGAATCTGAAATATAAAAGACGAGTAGTGATTATCATTTGAAGCCTCTCAGCATTTTAGTTGTTGAATCCAATCATACATCTCTGACTAGATAAAGCTGATACAATGTATTCTATGAAGTATCATTATTCTCACTTTTAGCTCTATACAAGTGAAAGAACTGTATCAATTTATAGTATATATTCAAATTCGATAATCCTCAAAGTGTTCTCTCAACAAGTCTTATACATCACTATGGAGCAGCATGGTATAAAGCAACCCTTTGCCATTGATTTCAAAGGGGAAGGAAGAGCAAACAACAGGAGAAAGAGCAGGCAAAAAGATAAAATGTATTGCCATCAATGCCAAAGGGGGAGACTGTTGGAAATATTGTCATTGATGGCAAAGGAGGTAGCAGATGCAGAGACAGGAACAGTTACAAGGAGACAAAAGACAGACAATGGAGGCAGAAAAGAGGAAATGAATATAAAGGAGAAAGGCAGAGGCAGAGGAAGCAAATACGGAGACAGAGCCGTTATCACAGCAGTAGAGGCAGAGGCAGAGTGACAGAAGCGGCAGAGGCAGAGCCACAGTTGTTATTCCAAGAATATGTATATATATATATAAATTCCGAGAATCTTTTATACAGCCGGGCGTTACACATAACATTCCGGGCTTTATATTCAAATGTGCAGTGGAATGCAATGAGATTGGATATGCTTTGAATCAGTTGACATTCACTGTTTGAATTATGTTTGAAATTTTTCCCATTTTTGAACAGAGCACTTGTATTCGATTGACATGGAGGTTGTATATATGGTATAACTGTGCGTTATATATATGGCAGGACTATGTTGAAATGCCAGAGACCAAGGCCACTTATAATGGAGCGGAACCATAGTCGTAAATTCATTCGAATAATCCCTGTGCATTTAACCCCACTCATAGAAGAACCCTGTGTGAAACCGTGGTCACTTAACTCTGTTTTATGATAATAGAATTCCCGCTTTATAGAAAGAAATACATTTTTTTGTTCGTGTTAATTGAATTCCTCAACCGGAGATTAAACCTGGAGTTAATAAACGAGAATATACACGGGAGAGCGCAAACCAGATGTACAACCGCGGTCAATCACCGTAGCAAAACCGCGAGCGGGTTTACAAGGTGGGTTGCCCCTCTTCGCACCACTTTAGGCGAGTAAGCCGTAATCTTTGGTTGGGCAGCAATTCCACAGGATTTTTGACACGTGGCATAGGCGATGTTGGAAAACCGCCCGTTAAAGTTCGTCCATCGCTCATTATCATTCGTGCATGTTGGTCGAGCGAAATCTCTCGGATTGCATGAGGTAAGGGATCGTGGTAACGATCGTCGGATGGGCGCGTGAATTAACAAAGGTGCGATGCATGCGATTGATTGGTTATTTATTGCATGTGTGGGGCCCAATCAAACATGTATTAAGGTTTATGGGTTTAATCCAAAGTTGGGATTATATGCGATGATATATATAAGCGACGGTTAACCTTTTATTAAAGTTAGTATATATGTATGAGCGAATGTGCATATATGGCAACATTCGAATGCTGTGTGAATATTCATATGACGTCGTTGAGTTATACACAAGCGCATAATAATCAAGGTATGGTCTGGCATAACGTTGGGTTGCGGCTCTACTGCTAACTATAGTGAGGAATATATGCATTGATATAGAGCGCATAACATAAGGGACTCGGGATTAATATCTCAAATATTTGAGATATTAACACTCTCATATTTAAATTTAATCAAATTTTCCAGCGTAGAATTAAAGAGAAGTGTGAGATTTCCCGGATTGGGAAAATGATTGGGCATGAAACTTGAATGCAATTATGGAAAAAGAAAAATAAGAGGAGAGCATGCAGAGATGAAAGTTCGGTGAACAGGAATATGTACAGGAATGAGTTGGACAGGTGAATAAGCACAAAAAACAGGGAATATGCAGATGACAGTGAACAAAGTGTATGCAGAACAGGTTCTTAACAGCAGCAGAAAAAGACAAATCCAGTAAAAGCCAAAATCCAGAAAAGGAGCTGAGTGAAATTGAAATGTGTAATTAAAAATTTGAATGTAAATGTTGTAATTATTTTTATTGTTTGTGATGCAAAGGCAAGTATCCTAAGGAAAAGACAAAATCCCACTGTAGCATGGAAATTTGTACATATTGTAGTAATTCTAAAAATGAGTTGGAAAAAGGAATAAGAAGACAGAAGCCAAAGAGTCATGACTGTTCACTTCAAATTCCTTGTGAAATACAAACAATCATGTGAGAATTTCTATATATAATATCAATTTTGATAAGCTCGATAGAGGAGAGAGAGAGAGAGAGAAAATATAGAGAATGCAGAGTATAGAAGAATAAAGCAGAGAAGATTAAGAGAAGAAGAGCAAAAAGAGAAGCTACAGAACAGAGTTGATATCTGAAGTAAATCAGCAACCATTCAATTTGATAAATTGAGGAAGTTGGAGCTTCCCTATCAAGTTGCAGCTTGATAGCTGTCAGTTGTAGCTGACTGAGGTTGGAGCCTCCTGTAGGTTGGTGCCTGCAGAAAATTGAAGGGAGTTGGTGCTTCCTTGCAAGTTGTAGCTTACAGAATTGAGGTAGGAGCCTCCTGTAGGTTGGTGCCTGCAGAAAAACAGTGGTGAGAGGGAGTTGGAGCTTGCCTTTGCATCACAACAATAATAAGATGTGGTTTTCTCCCTTTATGGGTTTCCACTTATATATGGTGTCTCTGTGCATGATATTTATGTATTGATCTGATATGTATCATCTGCTTAATACCTGTTGCACTCATATTAAGTCTACTGCTATATTATACTAACACTTGATGCTTACATTCTAAGATTACTCACACATTAAATTGGATATGAAATGAAGGTGTAAATAAGTTTAATGAAAATTTCTAAAAGATCAGGAATGTGTTAAACTGATTCACCCCCCCCCTCTTAGTTTAACTAAAGGTCCAACAGGTACTGTGCATAAAATTGCCACCTATCCATGGAAATGGCCTAAATAGTGCAACCTATCAAAGAAAGGGGTTTCAATGATGTTATACATACATGAATATCCCTATAATGGGATGAAATATCATGGGTACCTAGACTTTCCACTTTCACCAGGTCAAGCATGGGGGCTAGATGGAAAGTGAAAATTTTCTTATCTTTTATGGTGCATTTTAAAGTTTTAGAATATTGTATATGGTACTGATTCATTTAATTTTGGTATGCAGATATAGCACTGCCGAAACCAGTTGGGTATATGGGATTTCCTATAGTTTCCCTCCTAGAGGATGTCCATCGTAGAAGTGAGAAGATGATGACCAGTGTTTCTGATTGCAGTTGGTAGGACCTTGATGACCAGTACATAGAGCAATGTGTTGGTATACCTCTAGAGTGGCAAGGAGTCATGCAACGCATAAAGATGGCCGGATAGGGGATGCATGATATAAAGGCTGCAGGAGTCGAACCATTAACCCTGGACCCTCCAGATTGTGATTGGATGTAGGGGCATGAGGTGCCCCCAGTTTTGGTTTCTTCTAACATGCTATGGGCATGTCATATGTATTAGAGTTAATGGACTCCAAAACATTGTATATTTGGACGACACATATTAAGGATATGCATCGTTTGATCATTTATGGTTATTGTCTTGTGTTAAATGCACGTGATAAATGCCATTGTAGAATATTGTTTGCAATGCTATCTACATATTGATTATGGACTCTAGTTACATGGATGAATATAATGGTTCCAAATTCACGCATTAAGAGCTTCAATTGTAAATATCTTCTGAAAAGGACATGATTATGCACATGATAAACACCATTCAATTGCATGACAAGCAACAAAGAATCTAAACAAACATGAAGGTGAAGGATGTGACGGTCAAGGGCATTGGCTAACAAACCTATCACTACATCATATTCCGCTTGGTTATTGGTGGTAGCACCAATGCATACGCCGTTAGAGAGGACAAGCGAATGTAAGGGGGTGAAAATGGCCCATGCTACAGAGGCTAGATTTCGGGAGTAGCGACTTGCACCATCGACATAGCCGATATACAATGTGGATGACGGATCCATCTGAAAGGTGCCAAAAGACAACATATGAGATGTTGATGAAAAATTCTAGCAACCTGAGCATAAGGAATAAATAAAATAAGCACTTGTAGGGGGATTGCTATGGGTAGAATTTCTACACCCCGCGCATTGAATATTTGATGGTGTGGGGTAACTGTCTTGGGGATAGGTTGTGCTCAGGTTGTGAAAGTCACCATAGACACGGATGGTGCCATTTTTCTTATGGGTTGGATAAATAAATTCCAGGGTGGTAAAAGCTTCCATAATGTCATCATCACAGTCAAAGATGGGGTGAATGGTGGAAGGATGACCACATGAAATGGCAAAGCTATATGACTTATCATCATAAGAAGTGAGAGTCATATGCGCATCATCACGGAGGGTGAAAGTAGATAAATAATCTACCAATGTGGAGCCCAAGGTGATCGTTCAAGGGAGGTTAGGCGAAATAGAATGGGATGCCCCAGAGGGGTCTTCCACCGTGGATCCCATAGATGATGACAGGTAGAGGATAGTGGCCGAAGGCTCCATCATATCGACATAGGGAGGGGGTATGTCACTGGAATCGGATGTGCCCTATGGTTTTGCCAAAGAATAACACCTAAGTAAGGGAGAGGCAGACTCGTTGTGCTCGGCCTCGTATTGGCGAACCACGTCCAAGGAGGTGCAGTAATATGCGAGGTGGGGATAGAGGTGAGTATAGTAGCCATGGAGATCACACAAAGCACAAGGGTGATTTGTGTGAAAGGTATTTATTTTCTTGGGTGAATGCAGTAAAGTAACATGCACCTCTAGGACATCAGACTAAGGAAACACTACATTGACCATGGGTTTGATACGAGACAATTCAGGACAATGATGGGTGGCATGACCGTTAACATCACACAAAGCGCATGGAGGTGTATGCTTTGGAAACTTAGGAGGAGCAGGTGTTTTCTGGGTAGGATTGTTCTTAGGTGCCTTTTTGTGGGCTTTGTACCTCTCACTCGAGGCTTTTGCAATAGGATTAGGTTCCTGTTGAGGTGGCTAAGACACAAAAGCAAAGGGAGGGGTCATAACGACTGGTTGGACCAAGGTCAAAGAAGTGGAAGGTTTGAGTTGACCAGGTGGGGTATTGGCTGGGGGTTCAATGTACCAGATTGGGATCCCCATGGTCATGTTGGGAAGAGTCAAGGGAGACATAACAGGTAACGAAAATACTCCAGAAGGGGGAGCAAGAAACGGTATCCGACCGGAGGGGTAATGGCTAGGCAGAATAGCTCCCAGAAGGTTAAGGCTAGGGGGAACCATTCGAGGAGGAAAAATAGGATCAGGGACACCATTTATAGATGAAGGGAATTGATGAGAAGGTCCCTAAGGCTGAGTCGAAGTACTAGGAGTAGGTTGCAAAGGGCGAGGCTGCTGACTAGTGAAACCAAACTGTTTGAGGTCAGACCGAGACGATTGCATCATGTGAACATTAAATGAGATAAGGTCAGAGATAAGAGGGGGGAGGCTAGGGAATGAACCAAGGAAAGAGGAATATTTATAGAGTCCATTTGAGACGTTGGTTGGAGGTTCAACTGTTTTTTTATTCGCCACGAAAGAAATAATGGACTCTGGAGAGGTCTGAGACTTCGGTTCGTGATATGTGAGTTTATCTATAATGCTGATCTTTCCATTGTGAGGAAATAACATATTATGGCGAACCACAGATGGGACAACAAACATTGCATAAGTATATCTACAACCCAATAGAATGTTGTAGTCTAAGGGGGCATCAATGAATTCAATGTCAACACAAACAATTTTTCCTGTAACTGTAATAGGACAGTTGAAAAACATGCCAAAGGGCTGGGAAGAGTGGTCATCCCATGCATGGAGGGTGATAGAAGAAGGGGATAACTCGGACGATCCAATATTTTTCCAAATAGAAGCTGACATAACATAGGACGCTGCCCCCTCATTAATGATACATCGGGAGACATTGGAATTTTATATCATGACATGTATTTGGAAGGCGATGGATGTAGGTAGGGAGTGGATGATCTGACTTGTCAACATCAAAGAAAATAAAATTATTATATAAAGTATCCAAAACACCCATAGAAATTCATAGAGATTTATGTTGTGAAAGGCATGAATCCAGGACTTCCAGTGTTGACATGGTGGCAGGGGATTGCGCCAAGTCATCTACTATACTTTAGGTGTGGGTAGCTTTACTGGAAGTAGCATTTCGGAATAACGGTCTTTTGGGGATCCTGGTATGTACCTCTGACTTAGGTTGAGGGACCTGTAAAGGAACATTGGGTGTTAAAATTGGCTCTGTGGGACCTGAAGACTGGGGCTCGGTTGCGCACGTAGCAGGAGGCTTGGTGTACTAGCACGATCGAGTCTAAAGGTTGAGATTGAGAGTATTGGCCTAGTTAGAGTTCATCATAAGGATCTGGTAATCGAAGGCACCCGACAAGGAGGTTGAGTGGCTTCTTGACCTTCAGGGGTTTGGGAAGCCACATATCCTTGCCAGGGGAAAGGATTGGTAAACACAGTCGATTGAGTAGGTGCAACATTAGGAGGAACCAAAGTAGAGGCTTGTTGTCCTCGAGATGATTCCTGAGCTTCCCATAGTTGATGCATCTGAAGTAAAAGGCTACAATCATGGGTATATTGACCATCAACACCACAACAATAACAAGGATTATTCATGCAAAGAGGCCTGTTCTACTTGGGTTGATCGCTATGTTGCTGGGTTGTAGTGTTAGATGTATTACCTTGGGGATTGTTTCCCAGATTACCTAGAGAGGGTTGGGTCTAGTTTCTTTTCCTATTTTTTTGGAATTGGGAGGATTAGTCACACTCTATTATGCATACAGCTGACCCTGAGGGGGGGGGGGGGTGCCTACTGCTATGGAACTTGAGAAGGCATGGGAGGTGGAGGTGCTTGTGCTGGAGGAGCTAGAGCACATGGTTGTGGATATGAATATTAAGGAGGTTAAGAAGAATTGGCCAAAGGCATGAGGCATGCTATGTCCTGGATACATGTTTTCGAGAGGGGGAAAAGTGATAGAGGAGCTGGCCCCTCCTTGAGGGAAACGATAACCGTAATATTCCCAAATGGGGAAGCAGAGATATATGAACACAAAATTGGAAATAGAAGTGTAAATCAACATGTTAACATTGGAGAGCAATATGGAGTCATAACATTGTTTATTAGAGCATCAAATCCATACACAGTAGTGAGGCATAAATCATATACAATGAGGAAACAAGCCTCTCATAAGAAATCACTCCCAAATATGAGTTGTTGTTACAATACAAAATGATGGAGAGAAACTACAACACAGTAATATTAATCATAACTATAGCTAGAGATGATACAATTATATAAAAATACTCATATAGGCCCCAATAGAGTCTAGACATACAGATCTGGGCATTAGATTAGCTTTCAAAGACAACCCAAGAGGGTTTCTGGAAAATGCACACAATGTGCCAATGTAAGCTACAACCGTGGGGATGAAGATATGGTGCAACAATAGAATGAGAAGATATGGCTGAAGATGATGTAGAAAACTACTTTATCTTCTCCAATAGATCCTTCAGATTAAATAATGGCTCCTCCACTGAAGAAATCACCTTTATCTTCTCCAATAGATCCTTCAGATTAAATAATGGCTCCTCCACTGAAGAAATCACCTCCCAAAACAACCACTGCAACTACCCCTGCAACTCCTCCCTAAAATAACGTAGATCTGGGCTGAAACTGCACTGTAGGGGATAAATAGTCTTTAGCCTGATGATAAATGTGTCAATAAAGCTCAAGGGGCTTCTTTACAAGCCTACTAATGGATGGAAACCTCCCTCCACTGCAAAAACAGCTCTGAAGACATCCAATCTAATTCTCCACTGCTGCACCTTCCAAGAAAACACAATATTCTGCAGAAACTACATTGATGACGAAAGTTGTAGCTTAGCCTTGAGCCTGAGTGTGGAAATGTAGTGCATTTCTCCTCCAAGAGGCCTCTCAAACAAATATATGGTATTCCCGCTCAGGAACACCCTATGCTAAACAACACTGCAAACACAACTAAACAGCTGAAGAATGCAAGAAGTCTAAACAAACCGCATACAAAAAAATAATCCAAAACATGACCAATATGGATGCCTGCATCCTCTTCCTTATATAATTTATGAGCTTCTTTCCCATGCTCCCACTCAATTAGGTCACTACCTCCATGCAATCAATCTCCCTCAAAAATTGCGTTATTCCTCATTAAATGTCCACTCATCCATAACAACGCTATTGATTTGGTCAAAGTTGACCTATTCAACATGATCCAACCCATGTTCGCACTCAAAAGTGCTTTATTTAGCTACTTAGAAGGTCTCCTTTCACACTAGAAGTGTTTTTATTGCTGCTAAGGATATTTATGGGCCTCCTGCCCATTTATTCACCCACCTAGTGACAAAATAATCCATAATATTCCATTTAGCTAAAAGTTAAATTTTAGGAATATTACATTCCTCCCCTCCAAAATATTTCTTATCCTAAATAAACTGTAAGAGTTGAGAAAAATTCTACCTTCCTCCTCTTGTGGCCTTCTCATCAAATAGTTTCCACCACTGCTTCATATATTCTACAACAGTTCTGCCTCCCAATGGTTCCTCCCAAATGTATAAGTTAGCCTTCAGTAAATAAACCAAATGGATCTTACCATAAGAAAATGGAAGGTCTATATGGAAACCTTTTTCTATCCAATGGCATCCTCAAGGTAGGAGTGATTACAAGCATAGGGGATCTCATTCCCAATGACGAACTCCCATCTCCAAGCTATCATCCAAATAAAGTGAGTCATTCTTGGTAGCTCATAGAAACAATCACCAATCCCCTACTTATGAAATGTATAGGGGCGGCATGGCTGAAAGTGGAAGGTAAGGTTGTTCAACTTACACTGCCTTTCTCTCCTTTTATGATAAATTTGGAGCGACTGATCCTGGGCTGCAATAATATAGTCCTCTTGAAGCCAAAAGATACCTAGAATCTGTTGATTCTGCTCATCTTTTTTAGGAAGTATTCTTGCCCCATTCTTCATGCATATAATGAATAGACTGTCATCAACATATGGGCTCCAAAAGAAGCATGGAATAAGTGTCATATGAAATTTTGGATGGTGATAATAGTCCCTCAATTGAGACCAGTGTTGTTCTTCTTCTTGCTACATCAAAACATGATATGATAAGTGGCCATCCAACCACCTTCTTGCTGTCACAAGCTTATCAAAAGCTTGAAAATGGTAGAGGAAATTAGGTGTTGGATGAATATGATCCAAGAAAAACATATCTTGCCCAAATTCCTTCATAAAGTGGTCATCCCCATTAAAAAATGTAGTCCCAAAAGGACCATTAAATCCATAAAGAAGTTTGCTCTCTTGTTGAGAAATGTGATGAAAATGCATGGTAAAGGAGTGCACATACACTGTTAGTTGATAAATAAGCATCAAAACACAATTTTTACCATATAGTGTAGACAAGTTGGTGAAGAGGTCCATAGATGAACCTTCCCATCTCTCCATAAAAATGGGAAGTGATTGAGACAACTGTTGTTGTGGATTTGGCGCACGGGTGTACAAAATCGCACAAGCTTAGAGAGTGTGGTCTACTCTCTAAACTATTGGTAACAGGCAGAAAGTGGGGGAGCTCAAAAGCATAAAAATTAATGGAAATAGTATGCTGAAGTATGCTATGGTTAAAATAAAACTAAAAAAAAACACAAATATACAGAAGCTATATAGAGAGTTCCAAACGATAATAATGAAAACTATGGCTCGATGGCCTCTTATTAAACGTTCGAAATGGAGAAGAAATTTTACCCACTTGCCAAAGGGCCCCTGGGAAATGGCTCTAGGTCCCGATACAAGGGTGTTGCCTTCCAAGCTTTGCCTCTGATGCAGTATCTCTCTCTCTCTCTGTTGTGGTGGACTAAGATGTTGGGTGGCCAACTATCGAGTCCTCTTTAGCTCTAGCTCTGGGTCACACACAATGCTGGTGTTTCTTGGGAAAATTTAGCCAACATAACCTTGTGATCACCCTTTTTTCATCTCTTGGTGGGTTTATATAGGTGAGCTTCAAATCCTCCTTCCCTCCCTTGGTACATGATGGATGGTGACCCAAGGGAGAGGTGTGATTCCATTGTGTGCTCAAATATTCTTTTTTGTGCTCACATAATGTCTAAGGAGGCACTGGTGGCTGTCCTTAGGCAGCTTTCACATAAGGAGTAACTATCCTTTGCTTGCTGTGGTCCTGAAAAGTGACTTTTTTCCATTTCCAGGAATGCGCGCTTATCGGGAAAAAAGGCGCATAGAAGGCACTCTTCTCGAAGGATAAAGCACACATTTGAGCATTTATGACTAATTCAAATCTGATTTTCTCAAAACCTTAGAGATTTTAAATACTTCTTGATTCCATAATGTATTCTTGTCTTGTAGATCCTTGGGCTTGACATTAATTGATGTCGTCTTCTATTGTACGATTTTCCAATGTTAATAGTTTCCCCCAAATGTGTGAGGTCTAGGAAGAACTGTATAGCCGAAATACATTATAGTTTATTTTCTGTATCATATGCAAAGAGAGAGAGAGAGAGAGAGATAGAGAGAGGTTTGCATGTATTTTGGAATTGACAACACCTTGCACCATTTCCGAGATGACCATGACCTAAGGGACCCCCTGCAAGCAGAAAAAATATACAACATATTTACAAAATTTCAACGAGGCAAGCATGTCCCATGCTCGTGATGCTATGGATAGTTAAACAAAATTGACAGATACATGTGTCGTCTGTGCCACTACTGTGGTAGTGATGCTGGTGGTTGTTGATGACGACTGATGACACCCTCAGGGGTGTTTTTTCATTGATGATAGGTGGTATGGGGTACCCATATGGGTAGTCGTGGTATGGCATATCATTGTGCAATGTAAGCATATGTACTGGCTGGGACCTTCCTGTGTAAGCATTGTTTATCAGAGACGCTTATGGAGGCACGTGTCTTCGATAGATCTGATCAAAGTGGAATGGTTTTAAGGTATGATACCACCATGACATGAAAGATTTTACTGTGGTCGAATTTCAGGAGGATCGATGACATCTGTGGACAATGATGTCTCCCACAGTGCCACCCGAGGATACCCCTTTGCATGGGGAGGGATTATCCAAGGTACCACTTCCTTTTTGTTGAAGAGGTGTTGAGTTCGACAAAAAGGAAGCCTTCACCGAACCATGAGTCGCTGACTTGAGGGGTCGGGGATCGAGATATGATGGGTTTAACATAGGCATGTTGGTGAGCAGTGACTGAAAATGGATGATGGTGATTCAATGGCCCGAGGTCAAAGTATACTTTAGCAACTGGATGACAGTCATAGTTATTTCTGGAGGAAAATCCCTGGAGTTGGTAGGACTTCCAGGGCCGGTGTGAACCGACTATGAATGTCATGATGGTGCATGCATGGGGGTAAAATAATTCGACCAAGGGAAATGGGGGACTGCTTCCATGGGGGAAAAGATGAAATATGAGGGTGAAGTGGCGAAAGGCATCGTTTGTGGTCTTTGTACACTTACCAAAAGAATAAAATAATGGGGTTTGGTTTGTACAAAACACAGAGACGCGTACCCAAAAACATGAAAGAGGGTCACTCACTAAAGGTGTGAGGAAAGTGTTTTACTGGGGGTAGGGCTCCCATTGGTTGGTCTCATGTGCAGGGTTGATGAAGTGGAAGATGTCGCAAATGGGATTATGCTGATGGGGGTATGGCGGGCCAAATGCAGTGTGCAGAGGTGCACTTTCAATCTTCTTGTACAATCTGATCGTCCGGGAAGGGGGTTGAGTTTGAATGGTGAACTTGACCTTATGCATAATATATGGATGGGCATGAGGTGCTTCCCAGACTAAAATGGTATGGATATGGCATCACATGTGGGGTGATGTATGGTCTACCTTGGATGACCATGGCCATGGGGGTAGGCTCTAACGACCAACGTGGGCATTTATCATATGCAAGGTGAGGTGATGATAAAAATGGTCGGGTATGATGACCCTATGGTTTATTTCTAATGGAGAAATGATGTCAGGATATGCAAAGCTCTCTGGGACTCTATCATGCTGAGGGTAGAATGATATCTACTCCAGGACTTTCAGTGAATGGTGCTGTGAACGGTTTGTGGGTTCTTCCTGCAAAAACAACTACCTCAAGTGAAAGCATCTTATTTTCATCCAATATTATTGAAAAAAATGAATTTTGGAAAGGAAGATGGGAGGGTACATACCTGCTGGCGCTAAAAAAAATATTTTTCTGGAAAGCGAATGTGGGGCATCGCTTTCCTTCATCGTGGAATACTGATGATGGTGCAACTTACGGTTTGCAGAATGGACCTTATGATCTCTTGTTATTAACCTCCAAAGTTCTGGGGAAGGGCGATAAATATGGGATTGTGGCCCTAATCCTATTCATTTGAATTTGTTGAGTGTTGGGAGACCAGAGGTGATTTCAGAGCCTTTATTGCCATTGTGGTCAGCCCGTGCACCGGGGATTAGCGATATTATGCCGAGATAACTTCCATGACGTCCTACATTTTAATTCTTTTAGTTTGATGATGTCGGGGGCCATACAAATTGGGTTTGTACGGCCTCAACGGGAATTTTTGTCCTAGATTGCGTGAGCTATCTAGGAAAAGAGGCATCCCCCTTGCTCTTATTTCTGAGGGACAACCACACAAAGGCGCGTTGTTCCTTTCTTGTTGCGTGCAAGGGCACACCTGTGAATGAAATAGGCGCGCAAGGGCACGCCTGTTTGAGAGACAGGCACAAAAGGGCAGGGTTTTTGTAAAAACTTGGGGTTTTGTCCCATTTGATGTTTTTATCTGTACTGATGGGTGCTTGTTTCTTGGTTGGTTGGAGTGGAGAGAGCGAGACTAGGTCGAGATCTAGACCGCTCTAGCTGCTAATGTTGGGGTGCGCCGTCTGTTGGCTGCATGGTGCCTTCTGAAATTTGGTGAGAACGAGTTCCTTTGATCACAGGACTGACTATAATGTTATATTATACAAAATTGGTGCAAGAGGCAAAATATGATCATTCTGAGGGGGATGAACTTGATTATCCATTTGGAGACGGATATATACTTTGTGACCGGATTACTGCCTCAGGGTGAGGCATTGAGGTATCCACTCCCTGCTGGGAGAGTGAACATGGACAGGTTCCGAAGGAGGCATCACGGTGGTGCACCTCTTACTGAGGGGTGCATCAATATTGCATCAGTGAAAGATGTGGCCGAGAGATGTGCTCTAGCCATTATTGTGCGACTAGTGGGGTCGTTTACCCCACATCGGGCATTGGGCCCACAGGTGGGAGTTTTACATTGCTTGAGGAACGAGCATTTTTTCAAATTTTGCCACTTTTATTTTGATGATATGGTGTCACAGCTGAACATGTTCCAATGTGGATCCAAATCATTTACGTATGCTAGCATCTTGTGTAGCATTATGTATGAGAGGGTGGTGCTACTGAGGTCCGTTGTGGCAGTCCATATTGGTGGGTCGAGGGAGCCACACATGATGAGGTGGGCTTTGGTGATGCCATGTGGTGGTGGTGGCATGGTGGGTTGTTATTGGAACGACATGACAAAGGCCTTGTTCGAGGCCAATTTGCAAATATTTTTTCCATACCTGTACATGGGGATGGACTTTCAGGGTGATCCAGATATCGGTCTCACTTTCGGTTATGTTTGGGGTCCCGCAGGTATGTGCTATATTTTTTCATTTATTCAAGTTTTTTATGTACTTGTGTGTTTTTTTTATTGACACTGACATTCTTTTGGTTACTCATGTAGATGTTGGCGAAGTGGGATGGCTAGTGGCCCGATTGGTGGGTCATGATCCTCTGCCACGACTGCAGGGTGGTCGAGGAGGAGGTGCTGCAGGTGGACCGGGTGGTGGTGCCGATGGACCTGGCGGGGATGGTGTTGGCCCTTATAGTGAGGGTAGAAGCTCAGTTGCAGTTGAGGTAGTGGCCGAGCAAGCTCGTGTTGATGCAGCTGCATCGCAGTACTTACGACTCAGGTGGCCACTCTAGAGGACTTCCGAGGTCGAGTGGACTATTTGACCCAGGGGATGCCTGCTCGAGGTTTTATGGATGACCTCAAGGAGGTTTGGCTAGAGACGGTGATGGCTCGCGAGAGGGAGTACCGACCCACTCTATGACGGGTAGCATTGCAGTGGTGACAACAGCTCCGGTGGTGGCCCTAGGAGCCATGGTGGGCCTAGGTGCTCCTTTTGAGGGGGCACCTCCCTAGAGTAGTTTTGTACACAGGGAAAGTACCCTTTATGAGGACGCTTCCCTTATTTTTGATGACCCTTGTATTTTTGGACTAGCCAATGGGCCAGTGATACTATTTCTGTACTCAGATACACATATTTTTCTGATATATATATATATATATATATATATATGAGATATCTTTTTGTGGCTCTACACGGTGTGCTATCTATTTCGGTTTATGTATTTTGTGTTATGTTGATGGATATCTATGTTTTTGGTTTTTAATGTATGGTGGTTTATTGGAGATGCATTCTAGTATAGGATATTGTTAGCTATGTGATCAATTGCTTAGTTTTGATTCCTTGATACATGTGAAAATGTAATGTAATCAAATTTTCTTCTTAATCTTTTGGCACACAAATATTTTCTAAACAAGTTTGTGTCTCTAGTTTCAAATGTTTGGTTTAATTGCAATACCACTAATTGGGAATCGAGGTAGATATGCATATGGCGGATGCCCTAATGGAGGGCCTCACACATAAGTCTGATAACGATGTCATATTCTGCCTAATTGTTGGTTTCTGATCTGATGCACACGCCATTTGAACACAGTGATGATCGATTAGGGTGGTAGATGACCCAGGCAGTTGGAGCTAAGTTTTGAGACCATCACAATGCTCCATCGGAAAATCCGAAATATGGTTCAAGTTGGTGATCCATGGTGGAACTTTGAGCATGTTCAAGTCTTTGGGTCCAAAATGTTTTGGTGTTGGAATTTTTGTGTATCCTAACTCTAAGGGATAAGGGCTACTGGGGCCCTTATGGGTAGAAATTCTTGAGGTAAAGTTTATTGATGGGGTTAGTGAGGTGGGTCCCATCTAGTTCCGTCAAGATGTATGCCCCCTGTTGGAGACAATGTTTGATGATATAGGGTCCTTTCCACAAGGTTTCAAACTTTCCAAACCCTAAGGCTTCTTTTGCAACGTCATAATGAAGGACTAACTCTCCCTCAGTAAATGAGCAAGGTGTGATGTGGCAGTCGAATGATGCTTTTACCCTTTTCTTATGGCCTCATTGTTTTGCAGCGATTATCGCCGTCTTTCGTCAACTAGCTCTAGTTGTAGTAGGCGTTGTTCTAGATGCTGGGTGTTATCAAGGAGTTTGATGGAGGCGTGCAAGTTTGGGATCTCGCGTTCTATTGGGATCATGGATTTGATCCCATATACTAAGTGGAAGGGAGTAAAACTAGTGGAAGTCTTAACCACCGTGCGGTATTCCCACAAGGTGGAGAAGAGCATGTGGTGCTAGTTGGTTTTGTGGTTATTCACCATGCAATGTAACATAGTTTTGAGTACTTTGTTAATGGATTCTACCTGTTCGTTGGACTGCGGGTAATATGGTGAAGCGAATTCATGGGTGAATCTGAGATGATGAGATAGCTCCTCGAAGACTTCATTTTCAAAGTTCTTTCCATGGTCGGAAACTAACTCTTTGGGGATGCCAAATTGGGCTATCACATGGTTGTACAGAAATCGAGCAGTGGTTTCTGTTGTGTTGTCATATGTTGGCATGGCCTTAGTGCACTTGATGAAATAGTTGACAACCATGATTATGTATTTATGGTTGCATGATGAGGCTCGTTTACAAGTGATGACATCGACTCCCCTCTTAAAAAAGGGGCTGGCTACTATGACATGATGCAGAGGGACGAGTGGTGCTCTTGCCTTGCGGGAAAAGTGCTGGCACTGCTCAAATCTTTTGAATGCCATGATATAGTCGCAAAAACATTGATCGTAGGAATTTTTGGGCGGTAACCATTATGGATAGGTGGCCACCACACACACCTACGTGGCAATCATTCAGGGTTTGATATTCTTGATTATGAGTGAGGCATCGCTACAAGATTGTATTGATGCCTCTTCTATATAAGAAATCTCCCATGAGGAGGTGTCGAGGGGATTGTTGGTATATGCACCGACGGTCTTCTTGCATGAGGTGAGGTTTGAACTTTTGGGTTCGCAAGAATAGGAGAATATCCCCATAACAAGGGTTTTCGGTTGCTACAAAGAACAAGTGTTCTTCCGGTAGAGAATCCTTTACTGGTGATCCTTTGGAGTCTCCTTGGAGGTCGATAATGAACTCTGCTAGGTCAAGTGCCTTTTTCCTTTTGGGAGAGCGAAAATGTAAGTGGTATTCTTGGAGAATGGCTATCGAGCGGGTGTAATTGTGGTTCATTATCTGGCGCGTGAGTAGGTACTTGATGTGATTAGTATCTGCTATAACTATGGTAGTTTTTAAAATGATGTAGTGGCGAAGTTTCTGTACTGCATGGATTAATTCTATGGAAGTTCTTTCTTCGGGCTCATATCTTAGTGTGGGGCCTAATAGGATTCATTGATGTAATATATTACGTGCTCCCTCCTATCTGGGCCCTCCTGTACCAATACTCCAGCCAACGTGGAGTTGGAGGCTGACAGATACAGGATATAATCCTTGTTATAGTCTGGGGGACTGATAAGTGGCACTGAAGATAATGTTTCTTTCAGTGCGTTGAATGCTTTTTTGGCATGATCATCCCATTTAAACAGGATGCCCCGGTAGAGGAGGCGCAGGAACCATTAAGCATAGGTGGCATAATCTAGGAAAAAGCGTCTTAGAAAATTGGCCTTTCCTTGCAGGATTTGGAGTTTCTGGATGGTTTAAGGTGGAGGGACTTCTTTAATGGCTTGAACGTTTAAAGGGTCAACTCGAATCCCTTTCTGGGACACAATAAAATCTAATAGTATTCTTGTGTTGATGCAGAATATGCACTTAAGAGGGTTCAAACACTGGTTGTATTGACAGCATTATTGGAATACCAATCGCAGATCCTCAAGATGGTCGGAGCATTTCTTGGAGCATACCGTAAGGTCGTCCAAGTAAGCAAGGATAAGGTGTACCAAGTCATGAAATATGTAATTCATGGCCCTTTGGAAGGTGGCTCTAGCATCTTTTAGGCCAAATGGCATTACATTGTATGCGAATGTGCCCCAGGGGGTGGTGAACGCAGTCTTGTATTGATATGTATGGCAGATCTGGATCTGATTATATCCAGAGAACCCATCTATGAAGGATAGAGCCTCATGTCTAGCGCAAGCATCGATAACTTGGTCGATGAATAGGGTGGGATAATTGTCTTTAAGACAAGCTTTGTTCAAATCCCGAAAATTGGTGTAGACACGTATGGTGCCCTATTTTTTCATGACGGGAATAGGGTTAGAAACCCAAGATGTATAGGAAATGGGGTAGATAAACCTGGCATTATGAAGCTTGTCAATTTCTCATTTTATTTCTTTTGCCTTTGATGGGTGAAGTTGACATTGTTTTTGGCGGACTGGGGTTATGTTCGGCCAAGTGTCAATATGGTGCTCTACAATCGTAGGACTAAGCCTAGGCTTTCTGAGTAGTCCCAAGCGAAGATATCTCGATACTCTTGTAATAATTTGGTATAAGAGGTTACCTCTTCTGGGGAACATGCTGCCCCCAAAGAGATTTCTTCGACCTTTGACGGATTTTGAGATATGTTCACCTTGATGGTAGGTGAAATATTGGACATATTTCCTTCCTCAAATGCATCGGGCACTGGGATGTGGTTTTTAAACCAGTCGACCTTTCCTGATGGAAGAAAGTCTTTTGATTCGATCGCATAGATCTCTGGTTCGGTTGTCTTGTCAGGACTGACTATTTTCCTGGGAAGAAAAAATGAGCGGTGATGCTTTGCATCCCATGTGTAATTAGGCTCTGTCATGGTTTCTCAGATATCCTCATCCAAATGAAACAAGTTCTCGAAGGGGGATTGTTCCTTCGTAGTTTTATAATGAATGGGGGTGATCCTAGTGGAGCTAGTTGAGAAACACGACAAAGATTCCATCGTGGATGTGGTGGAACCAGGCACCATAGATAGAGTGCAGACAGATTGGCTTTTTACTATCGTAGGGACAACTACTCTTGTAGTTGCAGCTATCTCGACACCTAGGGTAGATGAGTAGATGACTCGAGTCATGGTTCCAACGCATGATATCATGAACCGTATATGGTGTGTCGCGTTGTCAGCATTTAGCGGGGGACAGATTTCCCTAATTGGCTGTCTTTCGGATGGCCACAATAGGGTGGATGTATTTTTCACATCCTCTTGGGTCGTCAAACTATCCATGGAATCCTAGTCTACACCATCTTCTTGGGAGAGGTGGACGATGGTCAATCACATACTGTCTAAAGTTGTGCGGAATCTCAACACGTAGTGACAATGACATACAGGGTGGTTTTCCTCACATATCTCGCATGAATATTGGATATCCAAGTTAGTGAGGTACACTATATGGACTGGCTACCATCTTTGGAACATTTTCAAGGCTAGGCAATCAATGATGAAATGATCACTTTCATCGCAAAGTACGCACCTTTCGACAGGGGGAGGTGGTATGGCGGGGGGTCGTTTGGGTGATCATCGCTCTTCCTACATGTATAAGAGGATACGAGGCTCATCATTGATAGACTGGATAGAGGGATCCTCTTGATAGGTTCACTCAATCTCATGTAATGCATCCCCGTACCATGGTATTTCTGGACAATGGTGGGTATAGTGCCCATAGGTGTCACAGATAGCACATGTGTGGTTGGTACACAGCGGTTTTCTTGTACTTTTGGTGGCAAGTTCATTTTTGTGGGAATGCCATGTCTAGGTGCCTGCCTCGCAGCCAAGGAGTGGTTTTAGCTCATCCAAATCTAGACATATGTGGATAGGGTGTCCTGTGACATCACATATAACGCAGGCTGATGACTCCCTTTGCACGGCGAGGGTCACTGCTTTCTTTCCTTTCTTGGAAATTTTCTTGGTCGTGGTCACCGGTTTTGCAATGGAAATTTCCCTTGTGGGGGTGGTTTTGAACGCTGCTTGGGTAGGTTGGGGCTCCTTGGGACTGGGGGCCTTTAACCCAAATGCAGTAGCATTGGTAGTTATTGTTCCTGAAGGGGGAATGAGGTACCAAACTAGGAATTCCAACGATATGTTGGGTAACACCAGTGTTGCCAAAACCTATCGGGAGGTGAAGTCAGGAGGTGGGTAGAGGAAAGGGGTTTGGGAGGCAGCATAGACTAGGGGGGCTGTCCTGGCTGATGCCTCGTTATCATTACTGCTTCAGTCCGTGTCTTGACTAACCTTGGTGCTTGATGTGGACATCATACATACTGGGGCCCCAATGGCATCGAGAAATACCTCAGGGATAATGGGAGGATCTCCTAGGAATGACCCTAGGACAGACGATGGTTTGAATTGGCAAGCGCCATATTCTTGATACCGTGAAAGACCTTCTATGGCTATATCTACATAGGGTAGTGTTAGCATGAATCTTTTGTCGAAGTGTGTGAAAAAAGACCACTTTAGCTACGCATAACTTATAGCCCTAACATCAAATGTGGCTGCCAATATCTTCAGATCTGCAGTTCGTTGATCGAGACAAGTGCTGCAAAAAACCAGATCTATGCATAGAGAGACATTAAGCAGTAAAAATAAGGTTTTTCTCCATACATCCAATAGACAAGACAAGAGCAATATTTTTTGAAAGAATTTTTGTATTAAGGGCACCTGGGAGGAAAACAAGAAGGTGTTTCCAATTCTCCTCAATGGGATGGGTTCTTGGAAGTCCTCAGCACTTCAGATCTAGCATTTCTCTCTCCTGTTGGTGTAGAAAACCCAGACAAAGATAGAACTCAAAGGGAGCTCACACAAAAAATAATGGAAAATATGACAATGATAATGGCTCAAAGTCAGACCAAGGGTTTAGATCCAGAGTGATCTAATAGGCAACCAAAGGTCAAGAATGGTAGGAAAAACCCTCCTATTTATAACAAAATATTGGGTCATTCTAGATCTTGGTGCATGATTAAAATAACATTAACCAAATCTAGATCCACCTTTTATGGAATATTTTATTATATTTTTTGGAGGGAAAAATTATTTGACTTGGGTCAAATCCCTTCATTTGTGAATAATAAATAAATAAATGATTTATTTATCATTTTAAGTGGTTGAAAGATAATCAAATAAATAATGATTTATTTAATTATTTATGGGTGATTTAGTCATATTTAACAAGGAATATTATTTAAATAAGATTTAAATAATTATTCCTAGAAAATAATAAGATAAATAAATATTTATCTAATTAATTTCTTTGTTTTGGGTAAAACATGACCAGGAATAATAATTAAATTATTGTTTAATTAATTATTCCTTGAGGAAAATCAAACAAATATAGGTTTGTTTAATATTTCCTTTTGGGGTTTCCCGTTTAGACCATAAACAACCTAATAAATGTGTTTTATTAAGTTATTTTACATAGTGAAAGCAATTTTACTTAGGGTAAAATTGGTCTTACATGGTGTACTTGGGTCCATATAATGATAGTAGGTTAGATGACCAAAAAATGGTGTAACAGATTTCCCCCCAGCGTGCGAGTGTTAGGAGCAAATCGTATGACCGAAGTACGTTGTAAGAACTCAATCACCAGACATCAAAAGGGAAGTCAGAGAGAGAAATGTGAGGTAGAATAATGTGCTGAAGAACTAGACCTTGAGGAGACGAGACTTGCAGGTGCAACAAGTCTCTTTTTATGAGAGGGTACCTGTGCTAAAGGCGGCGGGGGAGGCATACCTATGCCCGCCGAGACAAAGTACAAAAGAATAGTGTGTCTAGTAAACAAGGGACCAAACCATAAAGTACAGCCGGCATAAACATGAGCCAGATAGAAATACAATGAGGGATCCCATATACATGCTGTGCCTGGGATAACAGCCAGGACTTATACAATAATATCTGAGTACATGAGATACAAATACAACCCAAATGCCCCCTACAAGCGGGGAAGGGCTCACAAAATCTGACTGATACATGCAAATCAAAGAGGCGTTGCAAGCGGCGAAGGCCGACATCATCAAATATATGGAGCTGCATCGAAGGCTGCAATGAAGAGGTCATCCGGGCATGTGGGGGGCTACCTGCAGGGCCACCCCCTCATGAGGGCTGAGACATCTCACACACACCCGAGAATCACCAAGAGCTGCTGCTGCATCACTGAACCATCAAGTATACGGATCTCGATCATGCTGAAAGGAGCTGGAGTGGAGAAACAATCAAGTCAAAGGGAAATGAGAGATCCCTTTGCCTGATCCGAGGCACCGAACAAGAGTGGAAGCCGGAACCAAGGTACACCGCCCTTTAGACCTGGCTTCTGGAATGAATGAGCTGATGTCGACAGAAGGAGGTCCGCCATAGGTGAGGCAATGAGAGATCCTCAACTAAGGCACGAGAGAAAATAGGTATTTAATTACGTGCATTCAATACCAATGATGATCGTGAAGTGGAAAGGACTGAGTAGCTAATGGACGACTTCCCTTGCTAGAGCATAAAGGGAAGAACATATGGCAAACAATGGACATATTATCATAAGGATAAGGGATAGTGGACCGACAAACACCATAACGTGCGACACAAGAGAGAGACCAATCAATGAAGGATGGAGGACTATAGCGGGGTACAAAGGGACTCGAGATAGACTGTATGAATGTGATGATGACTCAACTTGGATGCTCTAAACAAGGGTGACTCGATGGTGCCGCCACATGTAAGGTCCACAAACTGCCATGAAAACATGTGAGTAGAAGATAGTAACTCATCTACCTAACATCAACAATGAAAGATGGAGCAATATGGAGGCCAAATGGTGCCCCTAGTATGAGTGTTGCAAGTGAAGAAATTGATTTGAGGAGGGATATGGTTGAGGGGCCTAGGTGCCCCCAAGCATGTTGTGTTCGTGCCAAGATGTATTTAGGAAAAGGGGAATCCAAACACATTTTAATGATGTGGTGCACCATTTTTTTTCGTTATGGTTATGCAGCTTGAGAAAGGAAATGGATGATTACCAATCTCTTTTAGTACCGCATATATGAATCAAATGAACTTTAAGTTTCCGAGTTGGCATACTTGGTGACACTATCCCAAAAAGAGGATTTGGAGATAATGAATTGATGCTCTCCTAGAAAACTGATAGGTTGGTCAACAAAAATGTCTAAGAGACTGGGTTGCTGATGTAAGAGGAAGGAATGATAAGGGGTATCGTCCCTAGAGTGATCTGAAGTGATATGGGACTCTAGAGGTTCTTCTAAATGTGGAAGAATAATGGTACTAAAGTCAACAAGACCAGATACACTAAGAGAGTTGTGGAGAATTGCTTCTCTTGGTCTCTCAAATGTGGGTGCCCCCTTACCTAAACATTAGATTTCAATGTAATGGCCACAAGGTGTATGTGGTTTGAACGCATGGGTTCGATGGAAGGGGGAATAGATAAAGTCAGGGGTGGGGGGTTTTTCCATAATGTTGTCATCATGATAGAAGATGGGATGACTGGTGGAAGAAATACCACCTGACGCGGAGGAGCTACCTAACTCATCATCATGAGAAGAGAGGTTCACAGCGCATCGTCACAAGGGGTGACAGAAGAGTAAGTAGATAAAGGATCTACCGATGTTGAGCCCAAGGTGATCGTTGAAGGAAGGTCAAGCGAAACAACAGGGGAGGATTTAGAGGGAATGTTCCCCAAGGGTCTCATGGATGATGATAGGTAGAAAATGGTGGATGAAGGCTCTGTCACCTTGACATCAGGAGGGGGAATGTCAATGGGAGAAGTCATGTATAGTAGTTCTGCTGATGCAAAACACGCAAATAGGGGAGAGGTGGACTCGTTGTGCTTGGCCTCGAATTGGCGGACCACGGCTACAGAGGTGTAGAAGTCCTCGAGGTGGGGACAAAGGTGGGTGTAATGGCCATGGAGATCAGACAAAGCACAGGGGTGGTTGGTGTGAATAGTCTTGGGGTTCTTGGTCACGGTCACGGAAGGAACAGAGGCTTCTAGGACCGTGAACTCAGGGAACGCGACATTAACCATGGGCTTGAGATGAAGCAATTCAGGACAAGTATGGGTGGTGTGACTGAAAACATCACATAAAACACACTGGATGGTATGCTTTGGAAGCTGAGGAGGGGCAGGGTTTGTCGGGGCAGCCTTGTCCTTTGATGCCCCCTTGCGAGCTTTGCCCTTCTTACCCAAAGTGGTCGCAACAGGAGGTGGTTCCTGTTGAGGTGACTGAGGCACTGTTGCAGCAGGAGAAGTCATGGGGACCGGTCGAACTAGGGTCAAAGCAATATAAGGTTTGGGTTGACCAGGCAGGGGTGCGGTTGGAGGATCATGGTACTATATGGGAATCCCAAGGGTCATGTTAGGAAGAGAGAGGGTGGCCATGACAGGTACCGTGTACACTCCTGGTGGGGGAGATGGGAATGGCATCTGACCAGAGGGGTAATGGCCAGGTGGGATGGCTCCTAAATGACTAAGGCTTGGAGGAACTGTTCCAGGAGGGTAAAGAGGCTCATGAATACCAGCTGCAGGTGAAGGGCTAGGAGCAGGTTGTGGAGAGCGCAGTTGTGGACTAGCTGAAGCAGGTTGCTTGAGAGCAGCCCAAGACGATTGCATCATGCAAACATTCGATGAGCTGGGGTCGGAAGCAGGAGGAGGAGGAAGACCAGGGAAGGTTCCAAGCAAAGAGGAGTCTTTGTAGACGCTAGGAGAGAGACTAGTCAAAGAATCGATGGTTTTCTTATTGGCTACAGAAGAGATGGTCGTCTCAGGGGAGGTCTGAGATTTTGGCTCATGATACGTCAACTGGTCAATGGTGACTATCTTTCCATTATGAGGAAAAGACATCTTGCGGAAAACCATGGATGGGACAACAGACATGGCATAGATGTAGCTTTGCCCCAAGAGAATGTTGTAATCTAGAGGGGTGTCGATGACTTCGATGTCAACGAAAATAGTCTTGCCCGCAAGAGTGATAGGACAATTACAGAATAGGCCAATGGGCTGGGAGGCATGGTCATCCCACGCTCGAAGGGTGATTTTGGAAGGGGCCAACTCAAGAGATTCGAGTTGTTTCCAAACCGAAGCAGACATCACACAGGTGGATGCCCCCTCATTGATGATACACCGAGAAATGTTAGCGTTCCAGATTTTGACTGGGATTTGGAAGGCTACGGAAGCAGGAAGAGGAGGAGGGTCTGAGTGATGGGCATCGAAAACAATAAATTGGTCATCAGCAGGATCTACAGCACCCATGGCAGATAGTAGAGCCTTCTTTTGGGAAGGGCACGACTGGAGGAGTTCCAATGTAGAAATGGCAGCAGGAGACTATGCCAAATCTTCTACTATGCTATACGAATGAGAAACTCGACCAGAAGCAGAATTTTTGCATAATGGTCCCTTAGGAATCTGGATAGGAACCTCAACTTTGGGCTGAGGGATATGCAAGGGACCATTGGGTGTCGAAAGAGGCTCTGTAGAACCTGAAGAAGGTGACTTGGGGATAGACGGAGCGGGAGGCTTGGGGTACTGAGGGGACCGAGTTTGAAGGTTAAGGTCGACGGTTGGAGGTGGATCAGAGTTCATCATGAGGATTTGGTAATTGGAGGAACCAGAAGGGGAAGGTTGAGTAGCCACCTGTTCATCAGGTGGTTGGGTAGCCACGAATCCCTGCTGTGCATCCACCTACTCTTGAGGGGGCAGTAACTGCTGTTGCAGGGGTTGAGAAGGAAAGGGAGGCGGAGGTGCTGATGCTGGAGGAGCTGGAGCACCAACCTGAGGATACAAATAATAAGGGGGGTGGGTAACAATATGGTGACTAGGAGGTTGGGCCAAAAGAGGAGGCATGTGGTATCCTGGATACGTGCTACCGGGAGGGGAACAAGTGTGGGAGGTGCTGCCCCCTCCCCCAGGAAAACCATAACCCATGGGAGGTTGGGCATATGGATGAGAGAGAGCTCCAACGATACCGTCGGCGGCATGAGGTGCCCCCTGTGCGTTGACACCACCGGGTCTGGGGAGGTCAGGTAGAACGGTATAAACATAACCTGTCTGAGCGTAGATCAAGTCATATTTTAACGCCAGTTGGAGGGCGGCTTCTTCGGTTTGGGGAAAATGCGATGCGACATCTTTCCTGATAGGAGGCAAGAGAGATCTAAGGAACCAGTCCATGTAGACACGGTCTTCGAAGGTAGGGGATTGACATAGGCTCTTTCTTCTCTGCCATTCCTGGACATGATCGGATAGGCGGGTCGCAGATGATTGACAGAAAGAAGTCAAAAGTTCGATACCAGTGTCATAACGAAGGGGAAGCTGGAAGTAAGATAAAAAAGCCCAGGCAAGAGTCGCAAAGGTGGTATGAGAGGAAGTGGGCTGATCAACATACCACTTAGAAGCCGTGCCTGTAAGCGTTCGTTGGAACAACCGAAGACAGACAGAGTCATCGGTAATGGAGGTAGATGAACACCACATGTGGAAAGATCGAACATGATTTGAAGGATCTTCTCCAGCAAGGCCTTCAAACTTTGGGATATTGGAAGGGAGCTTTGTTGGCATGGTAGGCCAACTAGCATCATGGTGTATAGGGTCATTTGTCAGTCGGTCCAAATCAGGGAGGCTGAGGCCTGCCATGAAGGGGAGCAAGGGCGTAGTCGAGGTAGTTCCTGTGGCGGTTCCGCTAGTAGTAGTCCCGGCATTAGGGCTGGGATTACCGCTAGCGTTAGGCCCTGGACCAGACATAGTGAAGGTGACAGGGGGAGAACCAGAAGTAAAAGGAGAACCCAATGAATCAGAAGAAGAGTCGGAATGCGGACTCGGAGGAGGACTAACTCGACGACGGCGGGACGGAGTAGGTCGCCCGATCGGAAACTGAGGGTGAAGGCCAAGAAGTCTCCGGGAGGTGTGCCTTGGGGGCGCAATGATGACAACACAAACACGGCACAAGGGGAAGAAGAACGACCAACAAGGGCAGGGAGGTGCAGAATCAAGTGATTACAATGTCGAAACAAGGGCAGATAGGTGCAGTGTCAATTGATTTTAAAGTCTTTGCCTGGCGGTGTAAACCAGGCTCTTCTTCGCTTAGGGTGAGTGTGTGGCATGTGTTAATTTTAATTTTTAAACCCTTTTCGTTTTGAGAGCAAGAGAAAAAGTGTGCTGCGTAACTGAAAATAATGCTGCAGAGAACAGTATATAATGCTGAAATAACAGAAAATTAACAGCTAACAATGCATCGATCTAACCCAAAAAGGCGGGTCTCTCAAAACTAGTCTAACAGAGGGAAAAAATTTAGTCAAAACACACTAGAAAGAGGCCAATAGATCTAGGGTCGAAAGGGACAGGGATCTAAAGGAGAAACCTGCTGTAAAGAGGTGCAAAACATAGCCAAGAGGTAGAGGCAAGGTGGCTTGAAAAAAGGAGGAAATCAGCAAAAAGCAGAAGGGACAAGGAGGAGGCCCTAAAGGTAGATCCAAACAAAACTTCGGGAGGTGATTTGAAAGGGAGAAGATCTGATTAAAAGGGATCTGAAAAGGAGGTATCAGATCTGAAAAGGAGGGGGGGGCTGAAACTCTGAAAAAACAGACTCCTGAAACAGTTAAAACTCTTCCACAAAAAGTGGAGGGTGCTAAAGCCCTAGGGGGCTAGGTTCCCACTTAGATGAGTAAAACATATTAGAAACAGGTCTAAATGGGCTGAGACAGAGGCTGGAGAACCCTTATAGAAGCTTCAGAAAAAACCCAGAAAAATTGCAGAAAAATAGCAGAAAAATAGGCAGGTTGCAGGTTCTGACCTGTTTTCTGTGCAGGTCACAGATAATGGGCTGAAAAGTGTGACCTAGAGGCTAGGTCACAGTTTTTGGGCTGAAAAGTGCGACCTGAAGCTCCAGGTGTCCCGGCGGCAGATTTCCGAAAAAGTTGTCGTCTCAGTTGCGGCTGATGTCTGTCACCTGCGCAATAGGTCCAGAAACACGCGGAAGTTAGAAATTTTAATGTTTTAGGGTTTTATAGGTGAAAAACAACATAAAAATAGGAAAAACAAAAAGCTGAAAAGAAACCCTAGGGTCTGAAGTAGCTGGATATGTAGGAATATGAAAAACGACAGCGGTCGTAATTGAAAACCCATGTGGAGTCGCCAATTGTTAGTATGAATCTTTTGTCGAAGCGTACGAAAAAATACCACTTTAGCTACGCATAACTTATAGCTCTAACATCAAATTTGGCTGCTAACGTCTTCATATCTGCAGTTATTTGATCAAGACAAGTGCTGCAAAAAACCAGGTTTATGCATAGAAAGACATTAAGCAGGAAAATCAAGAGTTTGCTCCATACATCCAATAGACAAGACAAGAACAATGTTTTTTGAAAGAATTTTTGTATTAAGGGCACCTGAGAGGAAAACAAGAAGGTGTATCCAATTCTCCTCAATGGGATGGGTTCTTGGAAGTCCTCAGCACTTCAGATCTAGAATCTCTCTCTCTTGTTGGTGTAGAAAACCCAGACAAAGATAGAACTCAAAGGGAGCTCACACAACAAATAATGTAGAAAAATGTGACCAAGAGTTTAGATCGAGAGTGATCTAATAGGCAACCAAAGGTGAAGAATGGTAGGAGAAATCCTCCTATTTATAACAAAATATTGGGTCATTCTAGATCTTGGTGCATGATTAAAATAACATTAACCAAATCTAGATCCACCTTTTATGGAATATTTTATTATATTTGTTGGAGGGAAAAAGTATTTGACTTAGGTCAAATCCCTTTATTTGTGAATAATAAATAAATAAATGATTTATTTATCATTTTAAGGAAGTGGTTGAAAGATAATCAAATAAATAATGATTTATTTAATTATTTATGGGTGATTTAGTCATATTTAACGAGGAATATTATTTAAATAAGATTTAAATAATTATTCCTAGAAAATAATAAGATAAATAAAGATTTATCTAATTAATTTCTTTGTTTTGGGTTAAACATGACCGGGAATAATAATTGAATTATTGTTTAATTAATTATTCCTTGAGGAAAATCAAACAAATATAGGTTTGTTTAATATTTCCTTTTGGGGTTTCCTGTTTAGACCATAAACAACCTAATAAATGTGTTTTATTAAGTTATTTTACATAGTGAAAGAAATTTTACTTGGGGTAAAATTGGTCTTACATGGTGTACTTGGGTCCATCTAATGATAGTAGGTTAGATGACCAAAAAATGGTGTAACAGGTAGAACCTTATCCGTGTTGGTCAAGGGTAGATTTTCACTGTGAATCAGTTGGTCTACTATGATGATTCGATCCTCGTGGGGGAACATAATCTTGCAGAAGATGGAGGATGCTATGGCAGACATGGCGCACATGTAACTCTGCCCAAGGAGTATATTGTAATCCAAGTGAGAGTCCAAGACTTCGATGTATATTTGGACCGTGTTGCTGGCTAAGCAGACTGGTACATTTTGGAAGAGATCGACGGGGGTCAAGGGATGACCCTCGTATGCATTGAGTGTGATGACAGAAGGTTTGACTTCAGGGGCTCATAAATTCTTCCATAAATTCTTTTACATAATGCATATGGATGCGCCCTTGTCAATGACACATCGGTGAATAGTGATATTCTATATCGATATTGGTATCTAGAAGGCAACCATGGAGGGAAGCCTAGGGGTGGTTTTGTTTAAGTCAAAAGCCATCATGCGCATGTCAGCAGGGTCGACAGTGCCTAATGTGGAAAGTAGGGCTTTCCGTTGTTTCGGGCACAACTGTAACACTTCCAATGCAGACATAGCAGCAGGTGATTGAGCTAAATCGTCTATGGTGCTATAATTGTGGGCCGCTTTGGAGTAATTACCTTCTCTCCTATTAGGCCCTTTTACCATTTTTGAAAATGGTTCCAAAAGAATCTTTGGAATGGTTAAAGGTGCAATCGACATGCTCGTACTAGCCCCTGATGTATTGGTGTCTGGTGGGGTGTTGTAGCTGTGATTTCAAGTTTGGAAAATCATTTCTTCCCCAGCCATATAAATTTCGTGGTTGTTTTTCCCAGAATCGTCGGGGTTTTGTTGCTGAGTGTTGATCGTTCCTTGATGGGGGAAGGGTTCTTACATCACAGCTGTTGTCTGGGAAGATCCGCCTTGTCCGCAGTTACTCTGAAGTTTTTTAAGCTCAAGGAGTTCAAGACAGTGGTGAGTATAGTGCCTGTACTCACCATATATTGAACAAGAATGGTTTGTTCATAGAGGTGGCCTTTTTCCTTGCCTTTGGGCATTGCTTGGCTCCTAGTTCTAATTCTGGTTGGGGTTACCTCCATCCTAGGATCGCGGTGGGCACTGTTGGTTGCTGCCCCCCTGTCTAGGGTTCCCTTTGGGCTTGCTTTTTACCTTTTTCTTAACCACATTAGGAGGGTAATTATCCTAATCATACTGGTGTGGTTGATTTTTGGACGGTTGCATAAAGTTCACCTATGCATTGTTTTGTGTAGGTGGGTTATGTGCTTGGGACTAAGCATATTTCTCTCTCATGTTTTTACCTGGCTGTTGGGGGGGAGTTCTTCCATCAGTCATTCTTCCTGCATACTAGGTCCCCTTAGCTAGAGGATAAGGTCCTCCTTGGTGATATGCTGATAGTCAAATTTTTCTGTTGCATATGATGACTATGAAATCCGGATCGAGATATATTTTGGGTAGACCCATGTGTGTAACCAGGATTCTAAATGCTACTTCCTAGGTACCCTTGGGTCAATTACCCAATAAGTCCATCAGTAGAGTTAGACGCGCTTGACAATTCTTGATAAGATTGTAGGCGCGGGGCATTGGGCACGATATTGTATATGTATCCTGACTATGTGTAGATCAGTTCAAGATGTTGGGATTTACTAATTACGTTCTCTTCAGATGTGGGGTTATGTTGCGCCACATCTTTTGAAATCTCTGCCGTCAGAGTTTTCAAGAATAAATATAAAAGGACTCGATCGTCGAGTTTTTCTTTGCATAAACTGTGACACCGTCTCCACTCATGGAGATGCTCTGAAATATGGGTAGAGGGGGATTGTCTGAAATGAGTCAATAACTCCATTCCCGAATCATGGTGAATGGGCAACTAAAAGTATGTGAGGAACGTGGTAGCGAGGACGCTAAAGGTTCCATGTGAAGTAGGGGGTTTCTCCACGTATCATTTCGCGGCCACTCCTATAAGAGTGCATTAAAACATCCTCAACTGAATAGTATTTTTTATGATGCTATTCAATGAGCACCACAGGTGAAAGGTCATCATATGATTTCTTGGGTATTTCGCTTGCTTGCCTTCAAAATTTGGTATGTACGAAGGGAGCTTCGGGGGCATGGGAGGCCAATTGGGGTCGTGTGTGATGGGGTCATTGGTGAGCTTCGTCAAATTCGATAGATTCAACACCGCTAAGAAGGGTGACAGGGAGGTTGACGCCATGGCAACGTGTGAAGACACAAATTTTTGGTTTGAACAAGGGTTAGTATGTGACATACCCTGTTGTGAATTCAGCTAGCTTCCTGTATGGGATGCGCTCCTGAACGAGGGGGGAGTGGTGTGTGGTGTGGTTTTGGGAGACCGATTAGGGTTCCCAACTAAGGTTGATCCAAAAAATGAGGAACCAGATATTGTGGCAATGTTCCGTCTTTGATGCCTAAACGACGAAAGACCTGGAACCCCTCCCGGTAATGGGGGGAGGTCCAAAAGACACCTGGCATGATGAGGTTCCATTGGAATTGTTTGAATGTCGACCAGGTTAGGTTTTGGAAGAATTTTGAGGGGATCGAGTATGTGATCATGAAAAATTTATGGCCACATACTAAAACAAAGTGAAAATGAGATGAATTTTCCCTTTAACTTAATCTATGTGATCAATCAAGCAAAAAATGGTTTTCTTTTTTTGTGCGTGATACTCAAAATCCTAGAATACCTATTATGTCCTCACACACTCAAAAGTAATTGGGTCTTGAGATTATTTCTTGCGAGTGCTGGCACAACATCCCGTAAGAGACGGCAATGCCTCGAGTCAGCCGAAGAGAATCAACCAAGGTAAGGGTAGAGGTTCTGGCGCTTTCCTACACCGTCACCTATAGGGTAAAGGATGCCCTAGTTTTGGCCCCTAAGAACCACTATCCCATTGTAGAGCTATAAAAAGGGTCTCTTTCACCTCTAATTACCTCACATTAATATGTCAACCTGGGAGCGTTTTGTTATTCCAAAGAGTATCTCAGTCTGAGGCTATCACCTGTCAGAGTAATGCTAGTAGTACAGTGTCTAAAAAATACAAGAGTAAATGGATGCTTGTTTATAACTAAATTACTTCAAAAGAATAAATCACACATTCAGAAAACTCGGCAGCTTATCAGTCAAGGGTTCGGCAGTGATAACCCATCCCTTGAGAAACTGATGGAAAGGAAATTAGAGCATAGACCGCAGGTCTGGGAGCTATACAGTGAATGCCAAAGCTCACTACAGCCTTAGATCGTCTCTCACACCAAATCAACAAATGCGAGTAAATGGAACAGCAGATAAAGAATTGAACAGCAAATCTGAAATGGAACAGTAATTCTAAAATGGAACAGCAATCGAACAACTAAGTCTCGTGAGTCATAACCAAAATTAATCTATCAACCCAAATACACTCCTCACAATCAAATAACAATCTTTCACTCTTAAGGCAAATCACGCAAAACACACTAATGGAACAACATTAACTATTAACAAATTATGGAACAGCTTTAGTAAATCATATACGCACACAACACGCTGGAATAGTAATCTTAATCACAGGGAGTCAATTGTGCTCCCAAACAGAACAGTATTATCTCTGAATCCAATAATCATGAAGAGCACTGCTTGACATAAATGTTCAGTATAAAAGCTCTGTAACAGAACAATAAGAATATTTGGTTAAGACTAATAACATGCAATTAACTCTGAAAGGATCAATAACATAATGCAGAGTCAATACACGATTCTAGCTGTAAAAACCTCAATGATTTAATCTTAACAGAGCACGTATCATCAACTTATAAAGCATATCAAATTACCAAATAACAAATGATAAAAAAACCACGCAGAAATCAAATCGTAGTAATACAGAAGCAAGTGTCCTCCGGGGCCGGGCCCTTAGCCTCCAAGGGTACACCGCCTTAAGTTAATCCAGACGCAGAGATGAGATAAACACCAAACTTATATTAATGCATCGGAAAAAAATACAATGAACTAGTTCTCAACGAGACTCAATAATCAGAGCTGATGTTTTAAGAGCAAATTACATAAAAATGTCTCTCCCTAAACTAACAGTGTTGTCCTTTTATATAAAGGTGATGGCGGAGATGTCCAAGTAACAAGATAAATAAAGCAGCGATCCCTCAGGATCAAGGATCCTGAGGGATTCGCCAAACTGTTAATATTTTATTCTTTCTTTTCTTTTGTGCCGAGCTGGTGCTTTCTCCTCCTTTTTCGGGCCGATTTGCTTTGATCTGTCTCGCCTTGTTTGCATTCAGTTCTCCTTCAGAGGGACAGCAGTTATCTCGACTTTGTCCTTTCCTTTGGAACGGAAACTTCTCATTTTCTCCTTTTCCTGCATAGAAAATAACAATTATCAGCGGTTAAGTCTTGCATATAAATTCTCACATGTTTTATTATAATCCCTTATTATTTTCCAAATTCATGATGCAAAAAGGTTTGCAAATTCTACTAAAAAGCTACTAAAATAGTCATCAAAAGCATACCTTTTTAGTACTCCACACACCCCCCTGCTTACCTTGTTTCATGTCCTCATGAAAACATTGTAGTTGACATGCAAGGCAGTGAGAGAATATGCTGGAGAAGGAGTCTCATGCGGAGGCCTACAGCCATGATGAGTGCTTAAATAGTCAAAGAACTGACCTGTTTGCCCCTCAGGCATCTCATACAGGGCCTGGTATCCAGGTGCAGGATGCCAAATAATTGGAGTGCGAAATCTATATCCTAACCAGGATGGCCCTGCTTTCAAAATGCTCTCGCCATAGAGGTTCAAACGGTTGGCAGCTAATTCAAAATTCTCATACTTAAATGGTTCTCTGAGCTGGATGTTTGGATTAGAGATTCGGTACCGAAATTTGGCTGCATTAATGGCGAGGTCTTTGATGGAAAGAAAATATTCTAAACTCTGTCGAATGAGTGCCTCACGCATGGGTCCTAACGTTTCAATGACACCCGGAGTCCTTATGAGGTTTCTATGAGCTTTCCATAACTGCACTGGGTTCCTAGGCTCAGCCCTTACCCGTAAATCTAGACCATTTTCTTGACTCTGGAAAGTATCATAGGCTTTGAGCCACTTAATCTGATTAACCCCGAATGAAATGAATGCTTGTGATTGGATGTCTCCAACAAAAGGGCCAGGGTTCAACTCAGTCTCCTGATCTAGCACAAGGTCATGCAAATAAAGTTCACACAGCAATCTCTGGACCTTCACTCCATAATGCTTACAGCAGTCTATAAAGTCATTGACAATGTTGATTTGTATAGGGGCGCCTGCTTTAACAGCGTTTATTTTTAATTGTAAATACCGTTCTAACAAAAACAGAGCATAGTTTTTAGCAGGGGCCCTACATGCTAAAACGTCATTGTATAAAGAACACAAGGTATTCATCTGCTTGATAATAGTATCTAGTCTACGGGTTACCTGTGCAACTTCCTCTTGTTCCTTTCGCCACCCTTCAAAGGCCTGGCTTTGGGATTGATTGACGTCCCTTAGTTGCTGCTGTAATTCTTCATATTTTTCTCAGGGGACCATTTGCTCTCTAAGTTGTTCGGCTTCTTGCTGGGCTTGCTTCATCATCTTATGCAAGGTCTTTGTCTTCGGATCTTTTTTCCATAGGTCAGTAGAGGCCGGGAGTTTTACCTGAACTTTCTTATTATGCTGTTTGGAGTTCAGAACCCTTATTACCCCTGAGGGTGGTGCCTCTGTCTGGATTTTCTTTTCACTGGTCCTTATATCATCCCTTTCTATTTTAACGCGAATATCAGTCTATTGTTGTTCCTCCACATCATTTGGAACGACAGTTGGATTTTCAGTAGGGTTTTGAACAGCAGGGCGATTGTTGGCCCTCTTTTTCTTCCCTTTGGTCGTTCTTACCCTCTGGTTTGCTTTCAGAATTCTAATTTGCTGTCTGAGCCGGGTTATTGTATTCAATAATTTCTGCCGTTCCATTCGCAATTTCTTAATTTCCAGCGTTTCATTAGAAGGAACAGCAGGCTGTCTGCTGCGGTTTGGACCATGACTAGTTTCTGGATCTTTCTCTTGGGGTGCTTCCTCGCTGTTCTGCTCTGGCTGTTCTGGGGTAGGAACCTTGACTGGTTCTGTCTCTTCCTGGGCAACTGCTTTTTCTGCTCCTACTCCCTCTGAAATTTCCTCTGGTGTCATGGGAACAAATTGTTCCCGTTCAGTATCTCTTATCTCCTCTTCATCATGAACAGGCAGATTTCCTTTTTCTGCCTCTACTGCATGTGATTTTTCAGATGCGTTTTCTTCTTGGGGTTTGTCGTGGAGGTCTGCTGGACTAGAAGGTTGGCCATACTTACCCATATTGGCGAGGACTGCGGCCAATTCATCTTCTCCCATTGGGTCTTGTAATGGGCTACCTTCCTGCTGTCCCATTTCCCCCTCCTGTCTGGATTGTTAAACCTGCCTCTACTTCCTCTTGACGGATTGTTTGTCCTCAATTACCACTAGTTGTCTGGTGCTTTCTTGGAGCTTTTCCGGCCTTCCTGCATCAGAGCAGTAAAATTTGATTTTAGGCTTCTCTGGGTTTCCTGCATCTGGGTAATAGGGCTGTTTTACCACGGGCACCCTCTAGGCCCTGCTGTCCAAGGCTAACTTAGGGCTGATTTTATGGGCTCCTCTGGCTGCTCGGGTTCATTACTGGCATGCTTATGCTTTGCCGATTCCTGGTGTATCTCTGGTCGTTCTGATGCACTAGCAACATGTTTTTGTTTTACTAATTCTCTGCGTTTTGCCGGACATTCTGGTGTGCTTGTAGAATGTTTACGTTTTGGGGATGGCGCTGTCAATCCCCCCCTAATCATTACAATCAGCTCTTCCCAGCTGCTCTGCTGCTGGGTGAGACTATGACTAACTACTAATCGTATTAGCCCATGGTGACTGACAACTGACTCTACATGCTGTGCCTTTTTTATGCTTCGCGCAGCATCATGCAGTAATGAATTCAGAAGTGCTGGTAGGTTTACAGAGCATTTTTGCTTTAAAACAGCTAAGAGTTTAAGATGTCGTGGTCTTACCACGTCTTTCCTCCCTTCGCAGGTGATGTAGTTCTGCACTGTCCTTGCTAATTCCGTCCAGGGTTCTCCTAGCTTTGCTGGCAGAATGCCCTTCCCCTTAATTGTCAAGCTCTGACCTTCGTCCTGGAAAATTTCCATGATCTTCTGTAATCTTTCCTTCTTTAATGTCCACGCTGGTCTGGTGGCTGGTAGTCCCGAAACTTCTGCAATTATATCGTCGGTGACCGCTATCCGCTTCCCCCTTACTGTGGAGTGATCATCCTGCAGGTTCTGCAAAAATTCCATCGCTACTGTTTCATCAGACTCCTGCAGGCGACTGAGATAATTCAACCATCCTGCTCTTTCCAGGATTTCCCGGGCAGCAGTGGAGATTGTCAATTTCTGGGGTTCGCTTCGAATCGCCCTTCCTCCCATGGTTTCACTGTGGATTCTCAATGGAACAACAACTACTTGTGCTGTTTGAAACACAGAGAGGGTGATAATCACAAGATTTCAAAAAAAAACACAGAGTATGCAACAATGCAACGGAAATGGATTATGAACAGCAACTTGTGAAAAAAATAGAAATGCCATGCCGTTAAACCATGCCATACCGTCGTACACTGTCTTTCCCGAATGGTGAGCTGACACGTAATTCAGGGAATAATGAGGTTAATCTCCCCCCCCCGCAATGTGATAGGCTGTCCCAGCCGGCAAATAAAGGAGCGGCACCCGATCTGCAGTCGAGTCAGAAAGGAACAACATATGGAGTTATGCCATGTTTAGAAGGACAACGAATTACCAAAATCGAGGCGGAGAATTGATCGCATATTATATAAGAGGCTACTGTGTTATGATATGAGGCTGGTGGATAGGACATCTGTCGTATTTGCCAAATCTCAAGTGGTCATGGTCACTTCCTTTGCCATGATTGGTGATGATAAATGTTCATGCGATGTATAAGTTGGGAAATAATATATGATTAGTTCCTAGGATATAAGAAACAAAAGAGTATTAGTATCTTACCCATTGGTGTAACCAAGGTGACTTCAATACCATTAATAGTGCTCTGCTGCCGACAGGTGTCCATAACCTTGGCAGAGTTGTTTTTTTCACCCTCGGAACCATGATCCTTTGTGTATACTTAGGAATATTGTTATGTCAAAATGTAGATCATTATGCTGGGTTGGTGACCAGTTAACCATAATGCCATTCACGAGGAAGGAGCGAAAAGTGGGCAGGCCGGCTCGTAATGAGACCTCCTGTTCCAAGGTTCGATTATTGAATATACCTTTTGGACCATATCCCTGGTGTGGTGGCCATAGTGGGATTGCCACTTCACTTCCATCCTCATGATCATGGTAGGCTGGCTCTTGATGAGACCCCCTATCCTGCATTTGACACCTCACATATCATGTTCACATATTTTTTTCTTTTTCATAGAGTACTTTTCCTTATTTATACACAAAGGGTGGTTCAACACTCCTTAAGAGTAGGAATGGTGGAAGAAGTCTTATCATCTCAATAGGAAGATATAAGTCCTTTGCTCTTATTCCTAAATAATAATCAAAAAGGTTTAAAGGGATCAGCATGATAAAGATAACCAATCAGGGAAAAATTAGTAAAACAATGACAACAAAAGATAAGAAATAAGTATGTCCTTCCTTTTGTCCTCTTACTAATGCAGAGCCTTATACATATAGCGATTTATGGTTTGCGGATTTCGGTATGTTGTGACTTTATATTCATTGCAAAAGTACATAGCTGTATCTTAAAGACTTGAAAGAAGATGGGCAAGGAGCATCCTCAATTTAGATCAGCAAAAGGAATAAGCTGTTTCACAAGGAGAGAAAAATTATGCTAGTGGTGTTCCGACGGATGATAGAAAAAGGAACAGCAAATATGCAAATGCCGTTCCTTTTGAAAAAGGAACAGCAAAAATAAAAATACTATAAAAACACTCAAAATGTCGTTCTTTTGAAAAAGAAATAAGCAGCAACAGAAGAATACTGTTTCTTTGAAAAAAAAGGAACAGTAGTAATGAAAAAAAAATGTTGTTTCTTTGGAAAAGGGACAGCAAAAGACGTAAAAGTGCCGTTCCTTTAGAAAAGGAACAGCAGAGATCCAAAATGTTGTTCCTTTAGAAAAGGAACAGCGAAACAAGCAAAACTAACAGCATAAAGAACACACAAATGCCATTTTTTAGAACGACAAAAATCGAAACTTTGAAAAAGAAAAGGGACAGCAATAAAATGACAAGAAAACATTTAATTCAAACATATGTACATAAACAACTTCAAAGACAAGAACTTATGTACAAATTGTAAAAAGAAATGAATTCCTTAATGAATAACAGGTGAGGAAGATTTCTCTTCCTCTCCTAAAATCTCCATATCAGTGTCTCAGCGTAGCTGCTGGCAGAAGGATTCCCGAGTGAGTGGTTTGCGATAGAGACGAACTCGGTGGCCATTTACTTTGAATGCATATCCAGAACCATCAATGGTAATTAGAGTAAGGGTTCCGTTTTCATGCACCTTCTGGATTTCGTATGGTCCCAACCATTGAGTCTGAAGCTTTCCAGGGAAGTCCTGAAACCGAGAGTCGTATAACAGAGCCCAGTCTCCCTCGTGGAAGACTTTGTTCTTGATGAGCGCATCATGCCATTTAGCTCGCTGTTGTTGAATCAATGTTGTATTTTGTAATGCAGAGAGCCTAATTTCGTCTAATTCATTGATCTGCTGTAGTCGATTGATTTGTGCCTCGTTTAGATCTAAGCCAACTTCCTGTGCTATCCGTAATGTTTGGATTTCGAATTCTATGGGAAAAATGGGTTGTTTTCCAAACACTAATTGATAAGGTGAGTAACCGGTGGTGCTCCTCCATGTGGTTCTATAGGCCCAGAGTGCTTCAGGCAGTCGGGTAGCCCAATCATGCCTATGTGACGCAATGGTTTTCATTAGGATTGATTCTATTATCCTATTGCTATTTTCTACCTGCCCATTCGCCTGTGGGTGATATGGAGTAGTGATTTTATGCTGGACGTGATAATTGTTGAGTGTTGCAGCTAATTTATGCCCAAAAAATTTTGGTCCTCCATCTGTAATTACTTCCCTGGGAAGGCCATAACGTACAAATAGATGGAACAGGAACTGTATCACAGAGTCCTCTGTGGCCCTTGGCAATGCTTCTGCCTCAACCCATTTGGTGACATATTCTATTGCCAGCAAGATATAGGTTTTCTGATTTGACGAGGGGTTGATGGGTCCAACGAAATCAAGAGCCCATCGCTCGAATGGTTCGATGAATAACTGTGGTTTCAGAGGCATCTCATCAGCTTGACCAGGTCGTCCTGCTCGCTGGCAGCTGTCACAGGCTTGGACAAATTTCTTTGCATCTTTGAAGATCGTAGGCCAGTAATATCCTGTCTGCAATACTTTGTGTCCAGTTCTTCGCTCAGCGAAGTGTCCACCACACGGTCCATCGTGACAGGCTTTTAGGATGTCAAAGATTTCATCCTCTCGAACACATCGCCTGATATGCATGTCTGCGCCTGTGTGAAACAAATAGCCCCCAATCCACGAGAATCGAGAACTCTTCTGGACAATCTGCTTGCGCTCATTAGGGGTTAAATGTTTTGGTAGTTTACCTACTGTGAGGTAGTTGGCAACATCAGCATACCAGGGTGTTTGAACGGAAACAGCAAACAGGTGCTCGTCCGGAAATTGATCTTCAACTGCTGCTGCATCGCTTGGTTTTTGTATTCTCGAAAGAAAATCGGCTACAGGGTTTTCTTTGCCAGGCCGATCCTTGATTTTGATGTCGAATTCCTGCAATAAAATCAACCATCTAGTTACTCTGGCATTTGTGACAGGCTTATTTGCTAAATATTTTATAGTAGAATGGTCTGTATACAAGATAACAGGATAGCCTGTAATATAATGTCTAAACTTATTGATAGCATGTATTACAGCTAGGAATTCTTTTTCAGTAACAGTGTAATTTAATTCAGCAGGGGATAAATTTTTGCTGATGTAATAAATAGCATATGGTTTTTTATCCTCTTCCTGCCCAAGGACTGCGCCAATAGCTGTATCTGAGGCATCAGATGATATCTGGAACGGTAGGTCCCAGTTTGGTCCTCGAAGGACTGGGGCTGTGGATACGAGCTTCTTTAGATCCTCAAAAGCACGGTCACATTTTTCTGTCCAAAGAAAATCAACGTTACCAGTTAGTGCATATAAAGGAGCAGCAATGTGCGAATAATGTTCTATAAATCGTCTATAATAACCAGAAAATCCAAGAAAGCTACGTACCTCTGTTTGAGTAGTAGGAGTGGGAATGAGAAAAAGTATTTGGATTTTGGTCGGGTCTACCTGAATGCCGGCTGCTGAAACATAATGTCCTAGGATAAGTCCTTCAGTCATCATCATGAAACATTTTTCGTTGCTTAAGCAAAGCCTGGTAACAATGCAGCGTTGTAGGACTTTTTCTAGGGTGTCTAGAGCTGGATCAAAATCATCTCCATATGGTGTAAATTCATCCATGTAAACTTCAAGTCCATCATTTATTAAATCTGCAAAAATGCTAAGGATAGCCCTTTGGAATGTGGCAGGAGCATTACATAGGCCAAAAGGTAGAACTCGATAGGCAAATGTTCCCTAGGGACAAGTAAAAGTAGTTTTATCCCGGTCTTCAGGGGCAATCTGAATCTGATTGTATCCACTGAAGCCATCCAGGAAAGAAAAGAATTTCTTTCCTGCTAAAGTATCTAATACTTGGTCTATGAATGGGAGAGGAAAATGATCTTTCTGTGTTGCCTTATTTAGTTCCCTATAATCCACACAGATTCTCCATTTTCCATTCTTTTTTGGTACCACCACAAGCGAAGAGACCCATTTACTATCAGAAATAGGATAGATAAAATTGACATCTAAAAGTTTCTGAAGTTCAGCTTTTACCACATCCTTTAGATGAGGATTAAGTCTCCTTTGGGGCTGACGAATAGGTCTGGCATCTTTTTCTATATAAATGTGGTGTGTACATAACTGGGGGTCGATTCCTTTCATATCAGGGTAATCCCATGCAAATGCTTCTTGATATTTCGTTAACAGATGGATGAGCTTAGTTTCTTGTTCAGGTGTGAGATTAGCATTGATGTTTAGAGTTTTTCCCGGTGCAATTTCCACAGTTTTACTATTTGCAACAGAAGTAACAGGTATCGTTTGGTCATGCGTATCTTTCAGAGGATCTTCCTCTAATTCATTATCAAATGTTGCTTCTATCATGTGACACTGTGTGCGAGGTTTAGTTTGACTAATGAAATTATTAATGGCATCATCTTCTGTTTGGTCTTTAAAATCAAGTGCCTCTTGTATAGTTAATGGAGATCTGATGTTATCAGTAAGGTATGATACAGGGTGCTTATTAGTTTTGATTATTGTGACACTTGGCTGTGCTGGAGGATATAGAACTAAATTTTTGCTATTCGGTCCTCTGGTTATGGTCATATTTCCCTGCCGGCAGCCAATGTAGGCATCGGCAGTGGCAAGCCAAGGTCTACCTAAAATTAGCGGGTGTCCATCAAGTCGGGTTTTTGGATTAATTATCAGGAAATTGGTTGGATACTCCCAGGAATCAACAGAGACCATGACATCCTGTAGAATACCCTCTGGTCTAACCACAGATCGGTCAGCCAATTCTAACAAAGTAGAGGTGGGTTCTACTGATGTAATGCCGAGATTTTGGCAAGTAGTGGTTGTTAAAATATTAATTGCAGCTCCTAGATCAACTAAGGCATTAGACAGGGTCTGACCATAAATTTGAACAGTTATAATTGGATTCCCTGGGTCTTCATATTTGATGGGTGTTTCTCTCCCAGATAATAGGTCAGATAAAGTACCGACTACTTGGACTCTTGGATTATTTGTTATATTCCTCCTTGGTTTCTTTATGCACAATTCTTTGATAGTTTTTGCGTAGATAGGAATGTCTTGAATGGCTTGGAGGAATGGAATTTTTATGTACAGATTTTGTAATTCTCCCAGAATGTCAAAGTCAGGATATTGTATGGGTCAAGGTATGACTAATCGTTCTGGGAACGGAGGAGAGGATGTGGTTTCTTGATTATGATTCTGCTGCTTATTTACATCCTCTTGTTGCAACTGATGTTCTCTTGGTGACTGATCTTCAATATGAACTGTTTTATCTCCCTCAGTTTCAATTATGCGTCCAGATCTTAACTGGAGATCATTGCACTCCCTCAGATTGGGTTCTATTTCTGTTGATTCTATGATTTGTATAGATTGGACCTGTCTGTTATTTGGATTGGGATCGGGTTGGGTTGGGAGTTGCGGTCTCAAATTAGACTGGGGATGTTGTTGTAAGGCTGGCAGAGTAGGTTGAGGGAGCGGAATAGTTCTAGCTGGCTGGTACATCGGTCTTTGCCAACTTGTCTGCCAGGGTGAACTTTGTGAAGTAGGGGGAGTCCATTGTGAAGGATATGGGCCATTTTGCCAATATGGTGGAGTGTAAGGGAAATTCGGCCAACCAGATTGGCTTGTTTGATTCAGCCATGGATTTGAAGAAGGAAACGATTTTGGTGACCAGTTTGAAAATGGGGGTTGAGATTGATTTTGCCACATACCATATTGTTGAGCATTATACTGTGGGGGTTGAAAAAAAGAGGTTGGGTCCGAAAACATACCAGATTGTCTCGGCTGCCACTGGCGACGCTGGTTGATCAAGTTCACCGATTCTGGTTCTTCTTCTGCTTCCTTATATACCGCTTTCAATCTAGGAAGTGAGGGGCAGCTCTCCGTGAGGTGATCTTTTGTACAGATGGCGCACGTTTGGACTTTATCCAGTGGACATTCCTTGTGGCTATGTTTTTTTCTACATCGGGGGCAGAAGATCGCCAAATTCTGTTCTGCCTCCATCTGCTTCTGTTTAGCCCGCACAATATCAAGTTGTGTAGTTAGTGTCCCCAGAATATCAGTTTTAAAATTTTCTAATAAATTTCCAATTTCTGCACGTGTTACTCCTTCTGTTGATACTTTGTTATCTCTTGCAAACCGATCATATTCTGTCGGTTTTATTCTTGTGCTACCTCTCGAACTCCTGATACATAAATCAATGATGTCAGAAAAATTCTCTTGATAAATATCCCCTTTTCCCATGATATTTAATGTTTCAATCCATTGTTCCTTCATGCCCCTTATTAATGCAGTTTTTAACACATTATCAGGTAAAGGTAGCGATGCATAAGGAGATCTTTGTAGATTGTACTGAAAACGTTCCACATACTCCTCCAATGTTTCATTCGGTCTGGCTGTCATTTGGAATATTTTGTCTTTTAATTCTCTAGACCTACAATAATCCTGATATTTTTTTAAGAAGGATTCTTTCATTTGATCCCAATTGTTGATAACCCCGCCACCTAGTCCCATAAACCATCTTAAAGCAGCCCCTTTTAATGTAGAAGGGAATAATTTCAATTTTTGGGGATCGATGGTGTAATCATACCCCCTGCATAACACATCGAATTCGAATAAAAATGCATCCGGATCTTCTGATGTGAGACCGTGAAATGTAGGGATATGCTGAAGAGGGATAGCTTTCATGGGTGCATTTGCTGCAGAATCCACTATAGGATATTGTAATGTAGAAGTTTGAGCATTTGGCTGGTTCTGAGCCATGGGATCGAATATATGCCAATAACCTTCTGGGATATCTAGGAGGGTATTCCTAGGTTGAGAGGGAATGGTTTTGACAGGGATCGTTTTAATAGCACTTCCCTTATCTGGAATAATGAGAATACCAGATGTCTGAGGAGATTGGATTCCTTCAACAATGATTTTTGCAGCACTCCCCTTATCTGGGCTATCTAATGGCTGATTTGTTCCAATAGGAGATTTTGGTTCCTTGGTTTCCCCTGTTTCTCCTTCTCCTTCACAAAAGTTGCTAGAATTCCCTTCCTGCAATAGTTCTGGAGTAGAATTTTCGATTTCTTGAAAGTCCTGCTCTTCAGTTTGACTATGCACCTCAGCACAGGCTACAGATGGTGATCCTGTGGCCTGAAGGGAACTAGTAGGCTGTTTAGAAATGTTTTTCCTGGGGCCTACCGATGGCTGAGATTCTGTTTTCTTATAGATTTCGTCTATGAAGGTCGTTCGGCCAAGGGTCACCGGCCCCTTAGCTTTTTCAGGCTTGGATGGGGGTTTGATATTCTTTTCTGGTCTTTTCTGCTTAGTCATGCACTCAAATGAACTACCAACTTCTATTCAAACAAAACAAGAACAAATCTGTTAGGAAAGCGGATAGTGGAGCAGGGCTTTTACATGCTCCGCACGTAGGTTCTTACCTTCCGTTTTTAGGATCCAACTCCTCCCTAGCAGGTTTGTAGACTACTCTGAAAAAGACAAATGGCTACACTCTTCCCCGGCAATGGCGCCAAAATGTAGAGCTATAAAAAGGGTCTCTTTCACCTCTAATTACCTCACATTAATATGTCAACCCGGGAGTGTTTTGTTATTCCAAAGAGTGTCTCAATCTGAGGCAATCACTTGTCAGAGTAATGCTAGTAGTACAGTGTCTAAGAAATACAAGAGTAAACGGATGCTTGTTTATAACTAAATTACTTCAAAAGAATAAATCACACATTCAGAAAACTCGGCAGCTTATCAGTCAAGGGTTCGGCAGTGATAACCCATCCCTTGAGAAACTGATGGAAAGGAAATTAGAGCATAGACCGCAGGTCTGGGAGCTATACAGTGAATGCCAAAGCTCACTACAGCCTTAGATCGTCTCTCACACCAAATCAACAAATGCGAGTAAATGGAACAGCAGATAAAGAATTGAACAGCAAATCTGAAATGGAACAGTAATTCTAAAATGGAACAGCAATCGAACAACTAAGTCTCGTGAGTCATAACCAAAATTAATCTATCAACCCAAATACACTCCTCACAATCAAATAACAATCTTTCACTCTTAAGGCAAATCACGCAAAACACACTAATGGAACAACATTAACTATTAACAAATTATGGAACAGCTTTAGTAAATCATATACGCACACAACACGCTGGAATAGTAATCTTAATCACAGGGAGTCAATTGTGCTCCCAAACAGAACAGTATTATCTCTGAATCCAATAATCATGAAGAGCACTGCTTGACATAAATGTTCAGTATAAAAGCTCTGTAACAGAACAATAAGAATATTTGGTTAAGACTAATAACATGCAATTAACTCTGAAAGGATCAATAACATAATGCAGAGTCAATACACGATTCTAGCTGTAAAAACCTCAATGATTTAATCTTAACAGAGCACGTATCATCAACTTATAAAGCATATCAAATTACCAAATAACAAATGATAAAAAAACCACGCAGAAATCAAATCGTAGTAATACAGAAGCAAGTGTCCTCCGGGGCCGGGCCCTTAGCCTCCAAGGGTACACCGCCTTAAGTTAATCCAGACGCAGAGATGAGATAAACACCAAACTTATATTAATGCATCGGAAAAAAATACAATGAACTAGTTCTCAACGAGACTCAATAATCAGAGCTGATGTTTTAAGAGCAAATTACATAAAAATGTCTCTCCCTAAACTAACAGTGTTGTCCTTTTATATAAAGGTGATGGCGGAGATGTCCAAGTAACAAGATAAATAAAGCAGCGATCCCTCAGGATCAAGGATCCTGAGGGATTCGCCAAACTGTTAATATTTTATTCTTTCTTTTCTTTTGTGCCGAGCTGGTGCTTTCTCCTCCTTTTTCGGGCCGATTTGCTTTGATCTGTCTCGCCTTGTTTGCATTCAGTTCTCCTTCAGAGGGACAGCAGTTATCTCGACTTTGTCCTTTCCTTTGGAACGGAAACTTCTCATTTTCTCCTTTTCCTGCATAGAAAATAACAATTATCAGCGGTTAAGTCTTGCATATAAATTCTCACATGTTTTATTATAATCCCTTATTATTTTCCAAATTCATGATGCAAAAAGGTTTGCAAATTCTACTAAAAAGCTACTAAAATAGTCATCAAAAGCATACCTTTTATACCTGGGCGATGCCACCACTTTCAACGGGTCTTGGGTATCCCTTCGGAATCCCCCTATGCATTTGTTTCCCATATATGCAAATTCACTCTCACCATTAAATAACTCTTACTAATAGTGGCCCTCAAAACAAACATATCTACAGCACTATCACCCGAGGAGGGATACTCGTCAAATTTTACATGGCCTACTATCTATTGGATGCAGTTTGTTCCACGCGCCACTTTGAGGGATGGGTTCAAAAATAGGATCAGGAGTGAGCATGCCCAATTCAAAAGGAGTTTCAGGTATTCTGGGACTCCAAATATAAGCAGAATATAGAGCCTATCGCACACATTTTCATCCCTGCACTCTACGGGAAATTGTTCGGTCAAAATACCCCATGCATGTCCTGGCGAGCCATGGAAACGATAGTCAAGGTAGCACATTGGTTTCCATTTGTAGAAGGCACGTTCATCCAAGTCTTTGGTTCATTCAAGACTCCCCATGCTCTGCCCCGATTCGTCACTGACAGGATGCTACTTCAGTAAGTATGTTATCAGATGACTTTCGACTTCTCGAAGGTCCTTACTAAAGGTAAGAAGAAGCCATGGCCCACACTATTATTGGGCCGCTAATATGTCATTATTATTATCACTTTTTAACACCTATTTCATCCATTTCTACTCTTCTTTATCATGTCATTTATCATAATTTATCATATAATTCCATTTTATAATTATTTATTCTCTTATGGATAAATATTATTTCTTCTCCTTTATTTTTAATAAATTGATGATTATGCATGATTTTACCAATTATGGTTTATTAATAAATTTTTTGTAACATCACTCACCATTTTAGCCTCCAAGATATTTTCCAAATTGCAGAGTTGATCTCCAGCTCATCATTAAATATGCCAACTCAGAAATTCGCTGGCATAAGAAGTGACAGTTTTGCATTGGATGTATTGGGCAAATGGAGAAGAATCTGGAAAATCCAAAACATGGGTTTTGTCCAGAACGGACCAAATTAATTTTTGTAAAGAATATTTTGCCCAAATTTGGCCTGTATTGAGAGAAACGGAAGGTTCTCTAAGGAAAATTTTCCTAGATTCGCTGTTGTGGCCGTTTTCCAAATTCTTCCAGTTGCAATACCAAATTCGACATGTTCCTGTTAAATGATTGATGGAAGGATATTTTAGATATGATCTTGCTGATCAATTGGTTGTGAGCAATCCAATTTTGTAATAGGAATCATTTTTAATCATATCGGTTGTAACTTCTCTTTTCTCTATGTGTATTTAAATCAAAACAGAGATCAGAGAAGAGGGGGTTATTATGGGGATTCAAGATGGATGATTAGAGAGAGAATTAGATGGATTATTATATTAGAGATAGATAGGATAGGATAGGAGGAATGGGAGAATTACTATTGAAATTGTAACTTTGATCATCGACTCTCACTATTGAAGCAGAGCACGAACTTGCTGTAACGATTATGCAATAATGAATATATAAAAACAGTAGCAGTTCCTTCGCATCTCCTAAAGTAATCTGGTGGTATTCACCGGCGGCTAAGGGCCCGGCTCCTGGTGGATCTACTTGTCGTTCCTCTACCATACAGTGTGGTTTGCCTTATTTCTTATTTATGCAAGTGTGGTTTGTTTAATGATTACTTTCTTTAATTGAATTGTGTTTTTATTATTTTCCCTCATAACAAGATCATTGCTTTCTGCAAGTATATTGTTGTGTTGCTCATTCTAATTACAGAGCTTCATTGTTCATTTCAGTAACTTAGTTTTGATGTTCATTGCAGTCACATAAGCGTTGCTGTCTATTTCTATTATATAGCGTTGTTTCTCATTTACTTTCTGCAATCATTTAGTTTTGCCTTTTAGCATTCTTACAGTTAGAATAATTATCTCATTTCCATCAGTTGTAGTAGCATTATTGATTTAATTCATTGCCATTTCCAATTGGTTATTTAGTGTGTTGTGTGTGAGATCAACAACTGTAAAGAACATTGGCTATTATTGTCAAACCTCTCAGATTGAGGATCTTATTTATGCTTGATTAGTTTACATCAGTTAAAAGAGGAATGAGTTATTGCTACTGTATCCTCGACTGATAATTGTTGTTACTTCACTGAATGAATGATTTAGTTTTAGAGCATTGAGTTTCCTTTAGTTGCAAGTGGGATTTATTAAAAGCATTAGTTTATTCTTGTATTTGAAAGATCTATACTACATTTTAAGAAACATTACTCTCTGGGATTATAGTGTGCACATATTGTGTACATTCTTGAAATAAGAGGACTTGCCCGGGTTGATAATTAATGTGGGATAAATAGGAGTTTTAAAAGGCACCTTTTAGCATCCAACATTTTGGCACTGTTGCCGGGGAGAGTGTTGCCATTTCAGAGAGAGTGATGTATGTTTGATATTTGTTGCTGGGAAAGAATTGGGTATTAAAAATGGAAGGTAAGAACCTACGTAACGAGCAAGTAAAGTGCTTGCTCCTCTACCTGCTTTTCAGTACAATTGCATAGAAGTGAAGTAGGTGTTTGATGTTTGTCTGCTGTGAAAGAATTGGGTATTCAAAATGGAAGGTAAGAAACTACGTAACAAGCAAGTAAAACACTTGCTCCTCCACCCACTTTTCAGCAGAATTGCTAGGAATTTAAGGTAGAAATGAACATATGTATTTTAGAGGTAGATATTTTGAAAAAAATCTTCTAATTCCACTCGAGTGGTGATGTAAGCACCACCCATTTCACTAACCAATTGACAAAAACATTGGAAGGAGGATCCTTAAAGAAACATATGAAGAAAATCTTCTATTATGGTAAGAAATGGCTCATATTGCAACCTTTGAATTCCCTATCAAAGATCTAGGAGGAGTGACACAAATGCACATAATTCCCCCATCGTCTCTACCAAATTTTCATGGTTTGAAAAATGAAGATCCAAATACATTCTTATTTGAGTTTGAAATACTTTGTAGAGGATATGATTATTGTACTAATGATCGAAGGTTGAAAGTGTTTCCTCTTACTCTAAAAGGAGCAGCTCTCCGATGGTTCATGAACCTTGGTGGGAACTGCATCCAAACATGGGAGGACATGAAGAACATATTCTTGAAGAAGTACCAAGACTACTGCAAATCCAATGAAGATATTTTCGGTATGATACAAGGGGAAGATGAAATCTTGGAGGACTATGTAGAGCGATTTCAATATAACCTTCAAAAATCAAAGCATAAGCATTTGGAAAAAGAGATCTTGAAAACACTCCTTCTTAAAGGAATCAAAGATGAATTTTTAGAACTCTTAAATCTGGTAGGAAAAGGTGATGTTTTTCAATTATCATATGATGATGTTTGTGAATTGTGCATAAGGTATTTAAGAGGAATTTCCAAGGCTGGTAAGAATTCTAGAGAAGTTTCTTCTTTCTTTTCCAAATTTAATACAAGAACAAGAGACATGAGAGCTAAAATCAATGTTTTATTTGAAAATTTTAAATATGATTTTATTAGCTCTCTAAATTCACAATTGAATGTTTTGCAGGTTCAGAAAAATCAAGAATTTGATGCAGTTTTTTGCCCTCATTACCGAAAGGAGCATCCCATAGATAGTTGTTCTTCCTTATCTAGGATGGAAGTAGAATATCAAAGAGATGGGGAAGCTGCAACAAGGTCGAAACCATGGAAATCGTGGCCTACAGGTATGGTTCAAAACACTTCCTCTCCATTCTCTTACTTGCATAATCCATTATGGAATACTCATATGTTAGGGCAGCCATGCCAATTTCAATATAACCACCACCAATCTTGTCTACAATTTTGGTATGGTTCATCTTATGATTGCATGACTACTCTCCCTCATCTTGTAGCACAAACACATCCTCCATATTCTCCACCAGCTCTTCCAAAACATCTTGCTTGCCTATCAAAATCATCCATTCAACCCAATCAACTACATCATCAAAATGCTCCATTCCCTACACAATTTCCTACTCAACTCATTCCACACTCTCACCATAATAAACCATTACAACATGCTTATAGTGTTGAAATGCAAAGTTTACCGACCCTTCCCACCCATTATATCTCACATGCACCATTGGAGAAAACTTATGCTGAGATTCAAAATGTATTAAATCCAAAAATTGTAGAGGTTATGAAAGAAAATGAGATTTCTTCTAGTCTGCATCAACAAGCCATTTTAAACACTCAAGAACTTCATGATATGATGGCTATGGAAAATCAAGAAATTAAGGGATACATTGAAGATTGGTTTCACTCCATTTTTTTGCAACATCACTCCATACTTAACAATTTTTGGCACCATCTTTTCAAGGGAAGTTGGCTTCTCATACCCTACTATTTATTAACATGCATTTTTCAAATTTGGGTATATACATAATAGAAGCCTTATTTCAAAAATGGATCCACTGGAAGTACTCTTATACGTAATCATATTCAATTTTCAAAGAAGAGTTGGTTAGTGTAGAAAATAAATAAATAAGGACATACATTTTTATTATTATGTAAAAAAAAAAAAAAAAAAAAATTGTTTTTGTTGCAACACACTGTGAATATCAACATCGGTGATAAATATTTTAATTTATTTGTGTATGTAGATGTATTATATTGAAAATAACAGTTCTACAAACACTCATATTCATTTTTATCACTAATATGAAAAAATTTCTTGAATATCATATTTTTTTGGCTTGCGAGCTTGATGAAATTTCTAAAAACAAAGTCGGGACAGTCATGTTTTGAGGGACCAAAGGTGAATATTTTAAAAAATTGTTTCTATCCTAAGTAGCCCTTGATTTCTACTTTCCAACTCAATTTGAATCACTCTATTTGGATTTGAAACGAAAAATTTAGACCCAAAACATTGACAGGGCGTTTAGTAGGCAACTCAGGAACAGAGTTGGGACAGTCATGTTTTGAGGGACCAAAAGTGAATATTTTAAAAAAACGTTTCTACATTAATTAGCCCTTCATGTCTACTTTCCAACCCAATTTGAATCACTCCATTTGGATTTGAAATGAAAAATTTAAAACCAAAACATTGACAGGGCGTCTAGTAGGCAGCTCAGGAACAGAGTTGGGACAGTGAGTTTTTGGAGACCTAAATGACTATATTTTCAAAACCTATTTATATGGTATATTCCTCTATGAATCTAGTTTACAAGGAAATTTTAATCACTCGATTTCGATATCGTATGAGGAAAATATGACCCAAATACTGACTGTCTATTCTAAATCAGCACTCTTAAAACTCTGTTTTTCTAGCTATTCATTAAAGTATTTGACCGGTCAATTATTCTTGTCTTCAAAAGATGTTTCTATTCGAGATAAATTAATTAATCTACTTTCATTTCCAATTTGAATCATTCGAATCCGTCATCAAGCGAAAAATCTATGCTTAGAATATCCATTGTTGGTCTAAGATAGATAATCGAAAATGACTTTGTTATGCTGGTTGTTCTAAGTAACATTGACATATCATATCATGGAATTTTTAAAATCTATTTTTATTGGAGATATAAATTTGAATTAGATCTCATATGGCTTTGGAATCACTCAAATTGGACGAAAAACAAAGAAGTTATGATTAAAACACTGCAGGTTAGCATGATTGGCCACTGCTCTCCCGCAGGTAATAAATTAATTTTACTTTTTTTTTTTCCGTGGATTTGTTCTACAGAGTAACTAATTGTTAGTTTTTTTGCATAATTATTGGATTAGGGGAGCTCGATCACCTCTCTTTCTCCATGATTTAATGTTTTATTGCAGGTAGATACTCGTTTTTTTGCAGGTCTTAGGAGAATAAAGAAAGTCAATTTATGGACGGGCGATTTTTTAAAGAAATTTTAATGAAACAAGGGAATTTCATCCAATTCATTACTTAACGGATTCATAACAGAGAAAATGAAGAATTGATTCCCATTTGAATATTCATGTCATTGTTGTCAATACATTTTTCCAAAAGATCATTTTTTTCCATTGACAGATTGATATTCACTTAGGAAATAACATCATAGTTGTTGTATCTTAACTTATTTATTTATATCCTATTTTTAAATAAAGTGTTGTTTCTTTTCTGATTTCTCTTATGTTTTTGTGTTTTAGGTGTTGATTCCTTCAAATTGCAGTTTCCGCTCCATTGGCGATTGAACAACGAGGACCCTACCATGCAAGTTTCAATTGCAGAAGGAAATCCTTCGGCAGCTTCATTTCTGTAAAAAGTCATTTCTTTTTAAACTGTAAATATGATTTCTTTTCTCTGTTTTTCTATAAATATGATTTCTTTTCTCTGTTTTTCTGTAAATACAATTGTTTTTTTCTTGTTTTTCTCTATTGCTTTTCTTTTTACGATTGTCTTTCTATTGTTTAGAGCAGTAGGGATGATTGCTTTGCTGTTCTCTATAGGGAACAACACTTTTTCGTGTGAATTTTCTTTGTTGTTTCCTACAGTGAACAACTGTTGTTCCCTATAAGGAACATCACCTTTTCGTGTGAATTTTCTTTGTTGTTCCCTACAGGGAACAACTGCTATTCCCTATAAGGAACAACACTTTTTCGTGTGAATTTTCTTTGTTGTTCCCTACAGGGAACAGTTGATGTTCCCTATAAGGAACAACACCTTTTCATGTGAATTTTCTTTGTTGTTCCCTACAGGGAACAACTGTTGTTCCTTATAAGGAACAACACCTTTTCATGTGAATTTTCTTTGTTGTTCCCTACAGGGAACAACTATTGTTCCCTATAAGGAACAACACTTTTTCGTGTGAATTTTCTTTGATGTTCCCTACAGGGAACAGTTGTTGTTCCCTATAAGGAACATCACTTTTTCGTGTGCATTTTCTTTGCTGTTCCCTATAAGGAACAACACTTTTTCATGTGCATTTTCTTTGTTGTTACCTACAGGGAACAACTGTTGTTCCCTATAAGGAACACCACTTTTTCGTGTGCATTTTCTTTGTTGTTCCCTACAGGAAACAACTGTTGTTCCCTATAAGGAACAACACTTTTTCGTGTGCATTTTCTTTGTTGTTCCTTATAAGGAACAACACTTTTTCGTGTGCATTTTCTTTGTTGTTCCTTATAAGGAACAACACTTTTTCGTGTGTATTTTCTTTTGTTGTTCCCTATAGGGAACAACACTTTTTCGCGTGTGTTTTCTTTTGTTGTTCCCTACAGGAAACAACTGATGTTCCTTCAAAGGAACAACATTTTGTGAGTATTTTCGAGAACAACACTTTTTTCCTCTTGCACGATCATTCATAGCCATCCCAGCCCATTTCTTTGATTCCCTTGCATGGCATGAAATCCAATACTTTTATGAGGACAAGAATTATGGATTTTATTGAGGCAATAGAATACCCTTAACTTTATGATCTTTAACAGGACAACTTCTGGATGAGAGATTCTTTTTAAGAAAAGGGACACAATTATCTATATACTACTTTACTGCATTATTTTTTGTTGAACGTGATACTAATTGATCATCTCAATACCATGTTGGTTCCACCGTTCCTGGTTATAATCTTCTCTGTTTGTAATAAATGAGATTATAGGTATAATTTTTTTCTATTGACATGTTCAACTTCTTCCACCATCCCTACTCTTAAGGAGTATTGAGCCTCTTTCTTTTTATTATAAAACTGTGTAATCACAGCAAAATTTTGTTTGCAGATGGAGGATAGGGGGTCTCATTACGAGATAGCCTACCATGTTCATAAGGCTGTAAAGAAGTGACATTCCCATTATGGCCACCACACCAGGGTTATGATCCATTGGATAGCCAAAATATCCTTGGAACAGGAGGTCTCATCATGAGCCGGCCTAATCACTTTTGCTACATCCCAGTGAATGGCAGTGTGGTTATTTGGTTACCACTCCAGCACACTGATCTCTTCTATAGAACAACACTGGAACTCTCCATTTATAAATTGAGGATCCTGGCTCATACGGGTTAAAAGCCAACCCTGCCAAGGCTATGGACGTCTGCTGACAGCAGAGGCTCTGCTTATGGTATTGAAGTTACACTTATCGTCAATTATTACTATAATACCCTTTTCGTATTATTTTTTTATCGGAGAAGTTATTTCCTTAATTTTTCCCTGTTTTGAACCTTTACACATGAGAAATTGTTTTATGATCAATCGCATCATTTTCGGCTAGAATACTGTCAGAAAAGCATCTTTTTGGCATATTGTTGTCCTTTTATTTTTCACATAACTTATCATCCATCCAAAGTGTCCTATATCTTCTTCATAACTACCTTTACACACTCTGCTCTCATTATAACCGTACCTCTTTCCGTCCTATTATTGATATGTGTACTCTGCTTCATTTACTGCCGTATTGATCATTCCCTTGCCTTGCCGTCATCACAACAACTTTTATATGCTTTATGGTCATGGAATCCCTTTTCCAATTGGAGGGGGGAATGTATGCATTATGGGATAACATGCGATATAATTACTGAACTCTTCTATAACTTGATGATTTGACAAAATATTAGTACTGCATTTATACAAAAGTTTTTCTGATTAAAATTTTTGCATGCATCTTATCTGTTGCTATTCAAAACTAAAACTTTGAATTCAAAAAAATTGCATGAAGAATAGTGAATTGCTTACAGGAGAACAACAAGTATGGGGGGAATTTTATTCGCAGCAAGACCACACTATTGCACCTAATAGTAGAGGGTCGAGCAACTCGCGAACGCGCAAAATTGTTTAGACATTATGTGCTTGCATGGCTTCCACATTTTGCATCACTTTCAGTATTCGCTCAGCCTACATTAGCTTCAACAAATGCCAGTCCATACATGTCATTCCACATTTTTTTTCGGAGGTAAAACTTGAGGTAAAATAGCATACTTTTCTGATTTATTATGAATTTAGGAGAATTTCATGCAAAATCCATTGAGCATTATTTATCATCATTCATTCCACATATTTACCACTTCCCATTCTTCAAAGATAAAATCTTTCAATTTGGAGGAGTGTTCCTTTCATTTATTTATTTATTATGACCATCTTATTCATTCTCAACACCTCCCTTCTTCCATGTTGTTTTACACCAAGCATAAATTTCAATAGATTGTAGCAACCACCTCTATTCGTTTTCTAGCATTGCATGAGGGCATGCTAATTCTTCAGTTTGGGGGAGGCATTGATACACAAGAAATTGCTACACATGATGGATGTTTTTTACTTTCTTTCTCATTTAAGGCATATAATTTCATTTTTATACAGTGCAGAAATTGATTTTCATATATCTTTAAAACTATGAACTGAATTCTTGTGATTTCTAGATAACAAAGAGGTATCATCAAAATACACAAACCCAGATAATTTCACGCTAAATTAGTTCATAAAATTTCGAAAATCATGCACTATCACCTACAACCATTTTGTTTATGTCTCATGATCCATGCATCAAAACGATCTGATTTTTGGATCATAGAAGCATTAATATAGTAGAAATCTAGTTTTTGAGAAAATGGTTAATGAAGTTTGTTGTTACTTATATCATATTTTGTTGCAACTTCATATACATATAGTTGAACGTCAAATGTAAAAATTGTTACGCCTCATCAAGATTGCTAAAATTGAATATTCATTATTTGAGGAAAAATTCATTTGTTCCATCCATTTCATGAGTTGTGATGAACAATTTTTTTTGCTTGGTTAACACATGGGTTTTGTCTTTGGGTTGCATGAGGACATGCAATATATTCAGTTCTGGGTTGCATGAGGACATGCAATATATTCAGTTTGGGTGTATGTTGGGCCGCTAATATGTTATTATTATTATCACTTTTTAACACCTATTTCATCCATTTCTACTCTTTTTTATCATGTCATTTATCATAATTTATCATATAATTCCATTTTATAATTATTTATGCTCTTATGGATAAATATTATTTCTTCTCCTTTATTTTTAATAAATTGATGATTATGCATGATTTTACCAATTATGGTTTATTAATAAAATTATTGTAACATCACTCACCATTTTAGCCTCCAAGATATTTTCCAGATTGCAGAGTTGATCTCTAGCTCATCATTAAATATTCCAACTCAGAAATTCGTTGGAATAAGAAGTGACAGTTTTTCATTGGACGTATTGGGGAAATGGAGAAGAATCTGGAAAATCAAAAACATGGGTTTTGTCCAGAACAGAACGAATTAACTTTAGTGAAGAATACTTGCCAAATTCCATTCGTATTGATAAATGCAAACATGTCTCTCTCGAGTGACCATTTTCCTGCATTCATTATTGTGGCCATTTTCCAAATTCTTCCAGTTGTAATACCAAATTCGACCTGTTCCTATTAAATGATTGATGGAAGGATATTTCAGATATGATCTTGCTGATCAATTGGTTGTGAGCAATCCAATTTTGTAATAGGAATCATTTTTAATCATATCGATTGTAACTTCTCTTTTCTCTATGTGTATTTAAATCAGAACAGAGATCAGAGAAGGGGGGGTTATTATGGGGATTCATGATGGATGATTAGAGAGAGAATTAGATGGATTACTAGATTAGATAAAGATAGGATAGGATAGGAGAAATGGGAGAATTACTATTGAAATTGTAACTTTGATCATCGACTCTCGCTGTTGAAGCAGAGCACGAACTTGTTGTAACAATTATGTAATAATGAATATATAAAAAAAGTTGCAATTCCTTTGCATCTCCTAAAGTAATCTGGCGGTATTCACCAACAGCTAAGGGCCCAACTCCTGGTGGATCTACTTGCCATTCCTATACCATATAGTGTGGTTTTTCTTATTTCTAATTTCTGCAAGTGTGGTTTGTTTAATGATTACTTTCTGCAATGGAATTACATTGCTGTTCTTTTCCCTCATAAAAAGATCATTTGTTTTTGCAAGTATATTTTTGTGTTGCTTATTCTAATTACAGAGCTTCATTGTTCATTTTAGTAACTTATTTTTGTTGTTCATTGCAGTCACATAAGCGTTGATGTCTATTTCTATTATATAACATTGCTACTCATTTACTTTCTGCAATCATTTAGTTTTTCCTTTTAGCATTCTTAAAGTTAGCATAATTATCTCATTTCCATCAGTTGCAATAGCATTATTGATTTAATTAATTTCCATTTCAAATTGGTTATTTAATGTGTTGTGTGTGAGATCAAACTCTGTAAAGAACATTGGCTATTGCTGTCAAAGCTCTCAAATTGAGGATCTTATTTATGCTTGATTAGTTTACATCAGTTAAAAGAGGAATGCATTTTTGCTACTGTATCCTCGACTGATAATTGTTGTTACTTTGTTGAATGAATGATTTAGTTTTAGAGCATTGAGTTTCCTTTAGTTGCAAGTGGGATTTATTAAAAGCATCCTTTTATTCTTGTATTTGAAAGATCTATGCTACATTTTAAGAAACATTACTCTCTGCGATTATAGCATGCACATATTGTGTACACTCTTGAAATAAGAGGAATTGCCTGGATTGATAATTAATGTGGGATAAATAGGAGTTTTAAAAGGCACCTTTTAGCACCCAACAACCGCCGCTCACCATTGGTGCTTATACAGTCAAGGATTTCAGAGAGGTGGATGCAGAATCTGAGCAGATTAGAAGATTTTTTCTGGTGCCTTTGTATATTTGGACATACGATCCTGAGAGGATAGTCCCTCCTCATTGCAAACGGGCCAAGTTCAAATGGAGCTACCAACATACTGAATGACCAGCTAAAGATGGGGTAATACACTGGTACAACAAGGATATAGAACTCGCCGCGGAAGCATTGACCAATCGGGAGGACCAAGATGATCAAACTCTAGAGGAGAGAATCCACGAGTTGGGAGGCACCTCGTCTTCCCAGGCCAAGAAGCCCCGAACTAACACAGGCCATAGCTCTTCCGCCCAACAGAAAGAAAAGGAAGCAAAAGCTTAGCAAGAAACCGAAAAGAAGGCAAAAGAGGATGAAGATAAGTGTAAGAAACACCTGAAGGTAGAGTAGAGAAAGAAATAGGCGGAGGATGCCATCAGAAGAAAGGAAGAGTAGGAAGCGAAAATAGAAGCTGAACGACAACTCAAGAAATAATTAGATCAGGTGGAGGCTGAACGCAAAAGGAAGGAAGAAGAGGAAACAAAAGCAGAAGATGAACGCAAAAGGAAGGAAGAAGAGGAAATAGAAGTAGACATTGAGTGTAGGAAAAAGGAAGAATAGGATAAGGCAAAGGTGAAGCGGCTATTGAAGTAGAACAAAAGAGAAAAGAGGAAGAGGATCGAGCATTGAAAGACAATTCTTCCAAAGACGCCGAGACACCCCCTCCAGTAACAGGGGTACAGACAGAGCTGCCACCCATCGAAGTACCTACAATTAACACACCTTTTTCACTCTCAAAACCAGGTACCTCTGAAGGACAGGAGGAGGAAGTGTTCAATCTCATGAGACTCGCTTCTTATCAGTTCACTTTCAAAATCAAGCAGGAAAAGAGGAGATGCCTAGCACGGAACCCTGTCGCGCCATTCATGGCCACGATGGAAAAGGATATAATCCTAGACACTAGGAACAATCTAGTGATGATAGCATCAGCTGATACTACTTTTTCCATAGCCACAGAAGAAAATGTGAACCGGATGAGTAGGGAAATCCTCTCCCTACAAAATAGATTACAAGACTCCCAACAAAGGGAAGCTAGGTCAGAGCAAGAAAAGAAAGCACTAAGGGAAGAAATCCAATAGCTCCAAGATAAAAACACCCTTATTAACGAAGTACCACTCACCGTCTAGAGAGAGTTGGTGACATTGGAAGCCACCATGAGGCAGGTATATGAGGATATGTTTACCATAAAGCAAACATTCACACCTCTACTGAAAGCTCAAGCAGAAACGAAGAAGAGAAATGAGCAAATGAAAGAGGCTTCCACTGCCTTGGATAGAATGATAGAATGGACAAACAGATATTCACAGGCTCCAGAAACTTTTCCCAAGAAATATTGGATTCACACTCAGAATGACAAGGTCCAAATTCCCATAAAGGTGCAATCCAAGGAGAAGTTATTCAAAGACCTAGAGAAGGTGATGACTGCCTATGAGCATTTGATCAGTGGCATTGACTTGATGGTTGAGCTGCACCATATTCCCTCTCTAGGTACATTGGGCAGAGACAAGACATGGGAACCGGTAAATCAGGAAATTTAGGCATTCCTGCAACCTATTAGACAAGCCGCCGCTACACCTGATCTTCCGGCATCGTAGGAGAACTTGGTTAAGTTCGTCGTGACGCTTCCTTGTCCAACCAGGTCACAATAAAGAGAGAAGCTTTGATCTCTAACACCCTAGAATTCCTGCATAGGTTAAGGGAAGATACTCCTCTGATCTCCCCAGTTGCTGCAGACTATCGTGCATGGCAAAATTTCCTCAAAGAACAACAAGTAGATGTTCCCGACCTTGCAATCACTCACACGCTCCCATCACAGGTCACATCTTACATGGTCAGGTCGCAAGTCGCATCCTCCATTAGGTTGCAAGTTGCACCTTCCATCCAGGTCGCAAAGCATACCAAGAGGCGGGAAGGCAAAGAGTCAAGACACCCAAGGGTCACTTTTGTCTTATATATACTCCCTTCGGGGACTTGTACAGCATCTTTTTTTTAGACTCCAAAGAAGAGAGAAGAGTTGTAAAGCATTGAACAACCCCTTATCAATGAATACAAGCATTTGTCTTAAATCTACTATTGGATCTGATGAGAATCAATGTGTCAATACTATGAATATTTTTTTCATATATGTCTGATATCTTATGATTAATTTATCTGCATTTTTCTGCTTATACTCTTTATGAATTTCATCTCACTGAATGTTTTAATGATGGTATGTTGTTTACATAGGAGATGTTTGTAACTTTATTATTGACATCTATCTTATTCAAAAAAATGCCAAGTACACATAAGTTGTTCTTGCCAGGCAGAATTGTTTCTTCTATGGTTTTAACAATGTTTACAAACACGACCTTAATGACATGCTGCTAACAACATATCCTTCAGTTGCGTGTTTCCTTTCTACCTTGCTATTTGTAGTATTTATGCTCATTGACAATCATTGATAGTTTGTCTTGTATCATCCAATAATTGTATGCCTATAACTCGGTAGAGCTCATTTGTGTCCAGGAGAGGGAGTATTCAGCAGTAACCAGACCCACACCTCGGACGGGATCCTTATCACAAACGATTCTGAGTATAATTGGGACTTTATACTAGGGAGATCCCTTACTGTTGGCTAGACAAATTTTCCCGTCAACATATTTGGCGCTAGAAAGAGGGCCTGATGGCAGCCTCCTAGCACACAAGTAACATCCCGTTACAAACTCCCCAAGGGGATACCATACGTGACAATATCGGCCCTCTCCCTTTGGAGAACTCCAAGGAGGAGGAACCCCATTTCTATGAGGTTACTTTAGCCCAGCTAAGGGCCCTCTTCCCCATCGCCCATGAACTTATCAGGGGCTTACAACAATCCTCGGTCACTAGTTCCTTGGAAAATCCTAGAACTCCTGTAGCTAATCATACGCACCAAGGAACCCTTGTCAACTCCCTTCCATAGATTGTGGGTCTTATTATCAATGATTATGTGGATGCAGTCAAGTGAAATTTTGAAGCCCCCCTAGATAGCCCTAGGGAGGGGGAAGAAGAAGGCCCTGAAATCACTGAACCTCAACCCAACACCGGCCCCTAGTCTGACTATCCTTTACTTGATAACATGCAAGCCAACGACCCACACGGGGAAGGATCCAGGAGAGGCCGAGGTAACAGAGGTAGGGGAGGCCGAGGCTGAGGTCGGAATGCTGATCACCCTCCCCACAGAAACCAGAATAGGTTTCCTTTTCTTTACAATTGGAGAAACATCAGAAATACAACAAACCATGGGGAAAATCAAGACATGCAGTCCAACCATGAGGGCGAAGCCTCCGAGTCTGGCACGAGTAGCGAATCTGAAAGTGATAGGGGATGTGTATACAGACCATGCCACCAACTGGCCAGACGCGTACAACATTTGGCTTGGATGGCTCAGTCCCCCTTAGGAATTCAGGCTCCCCTCCATGACATGCCCCGACACCCTGAAAAATATCTCCCTAAGTTCGACCACGAGAAAGGTACTTTGGCCGAAGACCACATTAGCAACTTCTACCTGTCTTTACAGATGATGAGAGTGCAGTATGACGACGTAGCATGTCACCTTTTCCCTCATACTCTAGAAAATAAAGCTACAACATGGTATCGGTCTCTCCCCGTTGCTTCTATCCCTTGTTGGGAACACTTCCATCATACCTTCCTATAAAAATTCTCAGAAGATAAAACCCCCTTGATGCTCCTCATAGAGCTCAACACCCTGAAGTGTCAGAAAAAGGAGAAGGTCAAGGATTTCAATCAATGTTTCGCCACCATATTGAACAAATTTCTCCCAAAAATGGTTTTGGATGATTCCATTACCATTGAATACTACACAAGAGCACTCCTACGAGATATTGCCGTGTTTGTGAAGCATGAGGCTAGGGTCAGCCTGGCAGCAAACTATACCACCACCCTTGCAGTCAAAAAGTACAAGCTATCCATAGGTGCCATTGACCACAAAGGTTGGGATGATAAAAAAACAACCATGAAAAGAATCCAATCCTCAAGTCATAAAACCGGGGACAAATATAAGGACCCCTTTGATTTTGAAAGTATCACAAAATCCCTTAAGTTGCTAATCAACAAAGTCTCTGATGTGAAGAGGAAGAACAATGAGCCTATCCCAACTGCTAAAACACATAAAACTTTCTTCAGAAATAATAATCCTGCCGTGAACCAGCCCCCGTCCAACTCTAGTGCTAGCCTCAACGTCGAGGAAATAGGCAGAGATAATTTTTTCTCTTTTCATCAGGCCTTGCACTCAGACAAAAAAAATGTCCCTAGTGGATGAATAGTATCGACACCGTTGTCAATTAGTTGTTAGAAGAATAGACCCCTGGGGATTTAGAAGAACAATGATTCAGGGGATGAGGAAGTCTCTCCCTCAGACGAATATGCAGGTTCTGCTGTCCTTGCCTTTGAAGTAATCCACGGGGAAAGCTCCCTTCCCACATCAGTGATAAACCTAGAAGACGATCCCAAAACCAAACTGCCTCGAAAATATCGTTTGAGGAGAAAAGGTCCCGTCCCAGAGCAGTCTTTCGAGGAGAAAAGGAAATCCTTCTTACGGAAAATCTTACCCCTAACCATAGAGAACCAAAACAAGACTCCTAAAAAATTTAGTTCAACTAATCCCCGAGAAGGCCCCAAGGCTAAAGCTTCATCAGCTTCCTCTAAAAACACCACCGAGCTTGCCTCGCACACAGATTCCAGGTATAACATTATTGAGGTTATGAAGAAGACCCATGCCAATATCTCTCTCTAAGAGCTCGCTCGCATTACTAACCAACAAGATCTCATTCTTAAGACATTTTCCAACCTATCGGTGACCAAACCCGTAAGCATCACGTCTGCCCAAATTGCTGCTAGTCCCCAATTCATCGTGAATGCCATGAACACCAACTCCAAGGGAACCACGCCACCTTTCCTCCTCTCCTTAGAGATCTTTAAATTCAATTTCCACAACTTCCTCGTCGATTCCAGTGCATCCACGAATGTTATGCCCTTATCTGTGTGCAAGAAATTAAATATCCGCCCTGAGAAAACTGACGTCAAAATCATCCATCTCGGCAGATCTCAAGTCCCCGTAGTGGGTGAACTAAACAATGTCATTATCCACTTATCCTCCGACTCTAGAGTGCATCAGTGCATCGAAATAGTAATCATGGATATCCCCGAGGCCTATGGCCTTTTGTTGAGAAGAGATTGGTCTAGTAAGGTCCAGGGGTACTTTGCCACTGATTGGTACCACCTTTGGCTCCCCTACAAAGGCAGGAATAACCAAATACGGATCAAGAGTGAACCATACATGAAACATACTGTGGCTGACCTGGATGCAACTAACGAACCAGTCAGTTTTGCACAAGAAGAGCTCGGTATGTGTTTCTTAGAGTCCATATTTAGTTGTTATCAAACTCGCCAATCCCCAATCACCCAAGACATTTAGTCTGAGTTGCTTCTGGTTGCTGAAAAATCCCCCCCATCCAACCAAGATTCTTTAGAAACTGATGCCCCTAGCACATCCTCAACGGGCTTGGATAGCCTTGTCCAACCAGAAGATGAAACATGGACCCTATACTATGATGGCTCCAAAACCCAAGACGGGGCTAGCGCAGGTTGCATCTTGCTAGGCCCTTAGAAGAAAAAGTTTCTAATTTCCTACTGGTTAGAGTTCTAGTGCACCAATAATACAGCTGAGTATGAGGCACTGTTACTAGGACCCCATAAGGCCATAGATTTAAAAGTCCGTTTTTTTGAAGGTAATTGGCGATTCTGAGATTATCACTCGTTAGGTACGCAACACCATCCATTTCTTGTCTCCCCATCTGAAAGGTTACTGGAAAGAGGTATGGTGTTTGATTTCAGCTTTTGATGCTTTTGGTATTAAATCTATACTCAAAATGCATAATGCAGTAGCCGATACACTTTCCAACGCTGCTGCTAGGTTCACCCCACTTAGGGATGGATTTTCTATTGAAGTTATATATTAGCCGTCCATACCAGACAATGTTACTAATTTACGCGTTTTCAATGATGACCAACAGGTACTGGATTTCATGCTCAACACAGATATATTCAAAGACGCAGTTATGGAAGAAGAGGATCATGATCAGGCTTTGCAGGAGGAGCTAAGAAATCGGAAGGAAAATCCCATACCCAAAGGGGTCGTGTCACTCGAAAAGTTGTTCAACTTACAGAACCGCTTCCGAGGGCCCCCAAACACGAAGGTGCAAAGTTCCACGTTAGTACACTGAAAAATTAACCTCGGGACAGACAAGGATCCCAAGCTTGTAAATTTAGGTAACGAGTGCACCCCTTAGGAGAAACAAGCATTCACCAAATTATTTAAAAAATACCGAGATGTGTTTGCCTGGACGTATGACGATCTTCAGACTTATGATATGTGGATAATCCAACACGTCATACCCATTAAGGAAGGAGTGAGACCCTTCCAAAAAAAATTGAGAAAAGTACACCCAGCTCTAGAACTGATGATCCAAAAGGAACTAAAGAAGCTCATGGATGCACGGATAATTTTCAAAGTTAGACATTCGACCTGGGTGTCCAACTTGGTCCCTATTCGCAAGAAATCCAGTGAGATCCATTTGTGTGTAGACTTCAGGAATTTGAACAGGGCTTCCGACAAAGACAACTATCCGATCCCCCCTATGGAGCAAATCCTCCAAGCCGTATCAGGGTCAGAATTGTTCTCTCTATTGGATGGGTTTTCAAGGTATAATCAAGTACTAGTGGCTGAGCCAGATCGGCTCAAAACCACATTCAGAACTAAGTGGGGAACATTTTCTTTCAGATGCATACCCTTTGGGATGATTAACACCAATGCCACCTTCCAAAGAGCTATGGACATTGCCTTTAGAGGGCTTATTGGGAAAAGCATGGCAGTATACCTTGACGACATCACCGTGTTTTCAAAGCATAGATCTAACCACATACACCACCTCAATTTTTTTTTTGAAAGATGTCGGAAATACGGGATCTCACTGAACCCAAAGAAAAGCGTGTTCGCCGTTGTCGAAGGAAAATTGTTGGGACACATAATAACTCAAGATGGCATAGTGGTGGATCCGGAACATGCGAATGTCATAGCTCAAATACCACCCCCAAGTGGTAGGAAAGCTATGCAGTCCTTCCTTGCCAAAATAAACTTTTTCTGAAAGTTTATATCAAATTTCACTTAGATCGTGAAACCATTACAAGGCATGATTAAGAAAAATGCTAACTTTAAATGGAATCCTCCCAAGAAAGAAGCATTCGATAACATCAAATGAGCCATCATGGAAGCACCTACTCTTTACAGTCTAGATTTCAGCAAAGGCTTTATCTTGTACACCTTTGCCTCAGATTCATCTTTGGCCTCCATCCTCAATCAAAAACATGACTGCCACAATGAGCGGCCTATATCATTTATGAGCATTGGGTTACAAGGCGCCGAGCTGAATTATCCAGATATTGACAAACAAGCTTATGCGGTATACAAGGAAGTTAAACATTTCAGGCCGTACATTTTGAAAAATCATGTCACACTCTTCGTGCCTCACCCAGTTGTTCGCTCACTATTCGTACAACAACAGCTGGGTGAGCGATGAGGCAACTGGATTACATGCCTTCAAGAATATGACTTGGAATTCAAGCAAATACACACTGTGAAAGGCCAAGTATTGTGTCGCATGGCCGCAGAGGAAGTAGACTCACGGGGAAAAGAGGAAGAAAATTGGGAACATGAGATCGATATGTATCAAACTAATAGCACAACCCCACAGGATACATCCTCTTCGTACATAGATCTCCTGCAATACCTGAAACACGACAGCATGGGCCCCGCTTTAACTACCAAGAAAAAGCATGCATTGAGATTGAAAGCTGTATCCTACCAGCTAGTGCAGGGTAAGTTGTTTTGCAAACATCACAATGGTGTCTTGCTACACTATTTGGAATGGGATGAGGCACAAAAAGTATTGGCAGAACTTCACGATGGCCCTACATGGGGGCACTATGCAAGAGACACCATCGCTCACAAGATCATGCGTGCCGGTTTTTATTGGCCTACTTTGTTTAAAGATGCACACGCATATGTCCGGAAATGCCAGCAGTGCCAAAAGTTTGCAAATAGAGATATATGGCCTTCGTCCCCATTACAGTTTGTCGCAGTGGAAGAATCGTTTCAACAATGGGGGCTATATGTGATTGGGGAAATCCTACCACACTCTGCAAAGCAACACATGTACATCCTCACTGCCACAGACTACTTCACAAGGTGGGTTGAAGTGATACTGTTACGTCAAGTCAACAATCAAGAGGTAATAGCCTTCATCACCCAATGCATCATGATTAGGTTTGGCGTTACAACCTCCCTTGTTTTTGATAATGCAACATATTTCTCATCATTAAAATTATATGATTTTTCTCTAGAAAATGGTATCGTACTTAAACATTCTGCCAACTATTACCCTCAAGGAAACGGGTTAGATGAGTCAACCAACAAGAACCTAATTCGCATCATAAAAAATACTCTGTTGTCCCAACAACGAAATCGGCATAGGGCACTCCAAAATGCCCTCTAGGTAGATCGAGTCACACCCAAACCTTCCCTAGGCACTTCCCCATTTTTCCTCGTATATGGAAAAGAAGCTATCCTTCCTCCCAACTTGTCTCTCCCAGCCCTCTGATTATCTCAGGAGACTCATGGCACTCCTTGCCCTGCTTTACAAGCCCGAATAGACACACTATTGAAACTTGAGGAGGAAAGGAAAAAAACTCAGGAAAAATTCGCCGTCCACCAAGGACAGATAAAATTATGGCTTGACAAGAAGTCATCCAGGAACAAGGTTTTTGAAGTAGGCGACCCTGTCCTCAAATGGGATAAAGCTCATGAAGATAAAGGGAAACACTCCAAGTTCCAGGAATTATGGATAGGTCCTTTCCAGATTAGAGAGAAGGTTGGTCCCCACACTTACAGGTTACAAAATCTTGAAGGGAGGACTGAAGTCGTCCCTGTGAATGGACACGACCTTAAACACTATTTCACTTGACAGCCCCTCGGGGCCGTCGCTACACCCTCTACCATAGTTTGTCTTGTTTTTTCGTTCTTTACCTTTCTTGTTTTCAATAAATTTCTTGTTCCACACAGGCTCCCATTAACCATCTCTTTTCTTTGGCATCCAAATTTTGAAAGGGGATATGGAAGTTACCCAAGTGGCACACTAAGTCGAGATCTGTGACGGTGTATTATCTCCTCCCAGAGTGTAAAAGAGGAAAGCATACCTGTGATAGGCACTCAATGGTGAGAACATGACTGAGGCCCTCGGACCAAGATGAAATAGCTTACCTGGTATGTTGGCCCAAGGGATTGCTATGAAAAAGGAAATGTTCAGTTTAAACGGTTACTAGATGGAAAAGGGAGGATTTAGCCTCAGGCAACGAATGAAAATCCAGGATAACCCCAAGTCCTCATATAGACCAGGAGCAACCTCTCTTGCAAGTAAAATAAGTTGGGAACCCTCATCTGCCCAGGCAATAATTGCCAAATAAAATAAGTGCCCTGAGCACAGAAAATAAGTGCCACGAGCACATTTTAATAAGTGCATTAAGCACATGAATAAAGGGTAAAGGATTGAGAAAGGCTTCCTGTGCAGAGAGGCGATACGACGACTCCGTCGGGGTACTGACCAAGATCACTGGCAGTAGAGAAACACTTGTGATTCCTAGGCAGTGACTCCACCAGGGCCATCTAGTCTACTGGCAGTAGAGCAACACAATGAGGACCAAGCAAACTATACTAGATCCGAAAATCCATGAGGTTACTCCGAACTTGTCCATCCGATCTCCAAGAATGAAAAAATGGTAAACCAACACCCAAGGGCAGGCAGATAGGGAGAGAAAATGCGCAAGGTTTGAAGACGGAAGAAGTGGGACCATGGGGTGAAAGGAAAAGTGCGTTATGCCCTCCTAGCCCCCTCAGGATGAAACACCAACAGAGATTCTGGACCCTACCAGTGAATCGCCATTTTTTGTAGCCGCTACAACACCCTCCAAAAATTTCGCCCTCTAAATGTTTTGAGCCCCCGAGCATCGAAAAGCGAAGTCAAAGCCTGAAGTTCAAATATTTTCAAAAGCCTTAAGTCGCTAAGTTGCAGAATAGGTCATTTTCTCCAATCAATGACCCAGTGACCTTGCGACCTATCAGGTCGCGTACCGCATTCAACTTTAAATAATTGCGACCTAGCGACACTGCGACCCCGCGGCCCCCAGGTTGCATGGTCATAGGGTCGCAGGGTTGCACATCTCATTAATGCAGATTTTCCGCGACCCAGCGACCTCATTTATTGCCCACACGCGCGACCCCTTTATAAATAGAAGGGTCTCTAGGTCGCATTTCTCTCATGCGACGGAGAGCAAAAAACGCTTCTGACAGGCCAACTCGAGCGCAATTTTCTCGGGTAAGTTGCCTAATCCTCCTGATGTTTCCATTTTTTCCATTTTTCCCCTTTCCCCTTATCTTAACTCTTTTAAAGCCACCTGTTATTCCCCATTTTAGATCCTCTTTGAACCTGAGTCTTTTCTAAACCTCCAAACCCTGCCTTTCTCATACAAACTTGTAGATGAAGCCAACCAGCCTCCCCTGTGTCTGTCTATTCCCCTGATCGCTAAGTCGCTAAGTCGCATCTCGCTCAAAACTGAACTTTTTACGACCTTGCGACTTAGCGACCCGGTCGCAAGTCACTAAGTCGCAAGGTCGCATCCTCATGAATTTTTTATCGTGCGCGAGCAGAACGACCACTAAACCTAGGAATGGGTCGCTAAGTCACAGTTTCCCCCCTTCCTTGACCTTAGTTGGGTAGAGTCAAAAGCAGTATTGAGCATTTATTGATATGGCATCTGTCTTATTCTGGGACTATTTTATGAATATGCCAGGGAACCTCGAAGCAGAGTTAGAGTGCGTCTCTGGCTCATCAGCCTCAAGTGACATGGGGCCCCCGACAGGTCGCAGAAAAAATAAGAGCCCAAAGATAGAGATCACAGAAAGTGAAGTACTTACGTCTCCTCCCCCTATCTACGACGACACCACATGTGTATTCAGCAGAGGAGAAAGCATGAGTTGGTATCAAGTATACCAAGAGTTCGCACAACCTGAGTTCCCAGAGGACCTCCCATACTGGGAAGTATATGTGAAGGTTAAGAGGTCAAAGATTCACTATGTAGGTGCCCACCCATCTATCTTCCCATGTGCCAAAATTATTGACTGGATCATACAAAATATCGACCCCAGGATGTGGGTGATTCGGGATCATGAGGGGAAAGCTTTTGCAAATATAAAAGGCCAGGATGCGGAGTACCACTATGCACTTCCAGAGTGAGAACAGATGTTCACAGAGGAATGGGCCACTACCCATGTGGTTCCAATAGCAGACACCCTGAGAGGATGATGGGAAGAACCAGAGAAGTTAAAAGTCAAGAAGGACTAGGAGTATAAAGTAGCAGGCCTCAGAAAGGTATATAAGCTCGTAGCAGCTATGCTTTGTAGAATGTGTGGTCATCTCGATGCCACCACTTTCAGCGATTCTTGGGTATCCCTGATGAATTTTTTTACCGTATATGGCACCCGTTTCAATTGGGCCAATTTACTAATAGTGACCCTCAAAATCAACATATCTACAGCACTGGCTCCTGAGGAGGGATGCTCATCCGAATTTTACATGGCCTCCTATCTATTGGATACAGTTTGTGCCCAGTGCCACTTTGAGGGATGGGTTCACAACTGGGGTCAGGAGCGAGCACGCCCAATTCACAAGGAGTTGTAGGTATTATGGGACTCCAAATATAAGCAGAATATAGAGCTAATTTCACATAGTTTCATCCCTGCACTCTACGAGATTATTCAGTCAGGATACCCCATGCATGTCCTGGCGAGCCATGGAAATGATAGTCAAGGTAGCACATTGGTTTCCATTTGGAGAAGGCACCTTCATCCGAGTCTTCGGTTCATTCAAGACTCCCCATGCTTTGCCATGATTCATCAATGAGATGATGCTACTTCAGGAAGTATGCTATCAGATGACTTCCAGCTTCTCGAAGGTCCTTACTAAAGGTAAGAAGAAGCCATGGCCCATACTGCTGCTCACCATTGGTGCTTAGACGATCAAGGATTTCAGAGAGGTGGAGGCAAAAGCTGAGAAAATCAGAGGATTTTTTCTGGCGCCTTTGGATTACTGGACATACGATCCTGAGAGGATAGTCCCTGCTCATTGCAAATGGGCCAAGTTCAAATGGAGCTACCAACATACTGAACGACCAGCTGAAGATGGGGTAAGAAACTGGTACAACAAGGATAGAGAACTCGCCCTGGAAGCATTGACTGATCAGGAGTAACAAGATGATCAAACTCTAGAGGAGGGAATCCACGAGTTGGGAGGCGCCTCATCTTCCCAGGCCAAGAAGTCACAAACTAACACAGGACATAGCTCTTCCTCCCAATAGCAATAAAAAGAAGCAAAAGCTCAGCGAGAAGCTGAAAAGAAGGCGAAAGAGGATGACGATAAGCGTAAGAAACACCTGAAGGCAGAGCAGAGAAAGAAACAGGTAGAGGATGCCGGGAAAATAAAGGAAGAGTAGGAATCAAAATCAGAAGCTGAACAGTAGCTCAAGAAAGAATTAGATCAGGTGGAGGCTGAACGCAAAAGGAAGGAAGAAGAGGAAACAAAAGTAGAAGCTGAACGAAAAAGGAAGGAAGAAGAGGAAAAAAAAGCAGAAGATGAGCGCAGACAAAAGAAAAAACAGGATAAGGCAGAGGCAGAGAAGATATTGAAAGAATAAGAAGAACAAAAGAGAAAAGAGGAAGAGGACCAAAGATCGAAAGATGATTTTTCCAAAGACACCGAGACACCTCTTCTAGTAACAAGGGTACAGACAAAGCTGCCGCCCATCAAAGTACCTAAAATTAACACATGTTTTTCACTCTCAGAACTAAGCACCTCTGAAGGACAGAAGGAGGAAGTGTTCAATCTGACGAAACTCACTTATGATCAGTTCACTTTCAAAATCAGGAAGGAAAAGAAGAGATGCCTAGCATGGAACCCTGCCGCGCTATTCACGGCCATGACATAAAAGGATATAGTTCTGGACACTAGGACCAATCCAGTGATGATAGCATCGGCCAGCACTAATTTCGCCGTAGCCACAGAAGAAAACGTGAGCTGGGTGAGTAGGGAAATCCTCTCCCTACAAAATAGATTACAAGACTCTGAACAAAGGGAAGCCAAGTCGGAGCAAGAAAAGAAAGAACTAAGGGAAGGAATCCAACAGCTCCAATATAAAAACACCCTTATTAACAAAGTACCACTCACCATCCAAAGAGATTTGGTGACGCTGGAAGCCACCATGAGGTAGGTTTACAAGGAGATGTTCACCATAAAGCAAACAGTCGCACCTCTATTGAGAGCTCAAGCGGAAATGAAGAAGAGAAATGAGCAAATGAAAGATACCTCCACTGCCTTGTATAGAATGATAGAATGGACAAACATATGTTCGCAGGCTTCAGATAATTTTCCCAAGAAATATTGGATTCACACTCAAAACGACAAGGTCCGAATTCGCATAAAAGTGAAATCCAAGGAGAAGTTATTCAAAGACCTAGAGAAGGTGATGACCGCCTATGAGGATTTGATCGCGGCATTGAATCGATGGCTGAGCTGCACCATATTCCCTCTCTAGGTACATTGGGTGAAGACAAGACATCGGAACAAGTAAATCATGAAATTCAGGCATTCCTGCAACCTATTAGACAAGCCGCCGCTACACCTGATCTTCCGGCATCGCAAGAGAACTTGGTTAAGTTTGTCATGACACCAGTTTGGATTTACATCAAACTGGCTTTCTTATCCAACCAGGTCACAATCAAGAGAGAAACTCTGATCCCAAACGCCCTAGAATACCTGCACAGGTTAAGGGAATATACTCCTCTGATCTCCCCAGTTGCTACATACTATCGTGCATGGAAAAATTTCCTCAAAGAACAACAAGTGGATGTTATCGACCTCACAATCACTTACATGCTCCCATGATCAGATCGCAAGGTACAACCTACAAGAAGGGTCCCAGGTCGCAGGTCACATCCTCCATCAGGTCATAGGTTGCACCTTCTATTCAGGTCGTAAAGCATACTAATAGGCGGAAAAGAAAAGAGTCAAGACACCCAAGGGTCACTTTTGTCTTATATATACTCCCTTCGGGGACTTGTAGAGGGATCCATTTTTTGGACTCCTAAGGAGAGAAGAGAGTTGTAAAGCATTGAACAACCCCTTATGAATGAATACAAGCATTTGTCTTCAATCCACTATTGGATCCGATGAGAATCAATGTGTTAATACTATGAGTATTTTTCGTATATGTATGATATCTTATGATTAATTGATCTGCGTTTTCTGATTATATTCATTATGCATTTTAGCTCACTGCATGTGTTTATGATGGTATGTTATTTACATAGGAGATGTTTGAAACTTTATTATTGACATCTATCTTATTCACGAAAACGCCCAAGTATGCATAAGTTTTTCTTACCAGAAAGAACTGTTTCTTCTATGGTTTGAACAATCTTACAAACACGACCTTAATGATATGCTGCTAACAACATCTCCTTCAGCTGCATGTTTCCTTTTATATCTTGCTATTTGAAGTTTTTATGCTCGTTGACAATCATCGATATTTGTCTTGTATCATTCGATAAATGTATACCTATAACTCTGCAGGGCTCATTTGCATCCAAGAGAAGGTGTATTCAGCGGTAGCCGGACCCACACCTTGGACGTGATCCCTATCACAAACGGTTCAAAGTATAATTGGGAATTTTTACCAAGGATATCCCCTACTGTTGGCCGAAAAAAATTTCCCATCAAAAAATCCCCAGGAGGTAACCCAACCTTCCATAACCCTGTTCCCTTAGGGGGAACTCATTTTTAACCCATTTGCGGCTGAGCCGTGGACATGTAAAGGAAATGGAGAAGTTATAGATCCTTATCCGTAGGAATGTAAGGGAAAGGAAGTGGTTATAAACCCTTAGCCTTGGGCTTGCCTTGATAAGGTAGATTTTATGGCCCCAAACAATCAATTATATGCCCATAGCTTAGGGATTTGTGCCATATTTTTAGCCCCTGAGCCCAGGTCACTACCTAGAACTTTCTGTAACTTCAAGAGAGGATACATAACATTAAAAAAAATACATGGAAACAATCACATCATCGGGAGCTCATCCGACCCCACCCAAAAAATTAAGGAATTTCATCAAACATGTCACAAACATTGCATCTATAGGTGTAAACAACATAATTAAACATAAGGGTCTAAAAATTATCTAGGAATCACTAAGAAGCATTTCTCCCTTACATCATAATTTGAAATACAATCTATTTTACCATAGATATGTTTTATATTCATTTCCAGGAAAAAACATAGATAGCGCCATACATCATCACTGATAAAATACATGCTTATAACGAACATAATAACAACATAAATACCATGGATATAACATCAATGAAATCCACATAATAACCAATAAATTTTCATATGAAATACTTAAGGAATGAGCTCTTCATTTCTGAATGTAAAAACCAACCGGAGATGGGACTTCCATGTTACACTTGACCATATATTGGTTGAGACAAGTATCACATTAGCCAATCACCCTCATGCTATATTCCAACCATGAATTTGGGACTTTATCAAACACATCAATAAACACCAAACTAGGGCTCTAGAGACCAAACTGTTTCAACCCCAAACTAGTGATTCCACCTCACAGTCGGACATCACTAACCATCACATATTGATATCTATAGAAGTTGTTCGAGGGCTCCGTATTATTTGTTGCAACCAGGGCTTCCAAGTCTGGTAACTTAGCCTCAACTGTTACAGGGCTTCCAGAGCATTTGTTGAACCAAGGCTTCCAGGACTAGTAACTCAACACTATCTATTTTCGGGCTCTAGAGTGTTTGTCCAACCAAGGCTCCAGGACTAGTAACTCAACCCACCTAGGGCTCCAACGTGTTTTCACAACCAAGGATCCAGGACTAGTAACTCAACCCAACAACTATCCATCGGGCTCTAGAGCGTTTTTCCAATGAAGGCTTACAGGACTAATAACTTAACCCACAGTTGTCCGTCAGGCTCCAGAGCGTTTGTCCAACCATGGCTCCAGGAACTAAAAACTCCACCCACAACTAAAGGACTCATGAGAACCACACAGAAAACAATCAATGGAAATAAACCCACAACACCATGGATATCCAAGAAATGGAAAGGCTAGGAAAATTCGCATGCATACACCATGCATGCCAAAACTAGTGAGGAAAACATACATGCAACTTGATACCTACACTCAGAACTGGTTGTAGATGCTGATGCCTATTTCCTCTTGTGCTTTCATGCTCTTCCTTTTCCTTCTTTCTCCAAATCACCAAGTATCCACTCTTCTCTGAGTATCTAAGAGTATGACAGAGAGAGAGAAATGGGAGAACTCCAAAATGTGAACAAAATATTTCGAACTAATCCTCAGAAGCCTTTTTATTGAAGAGGCCTCTATTTTTTTTATTTTCCATTATTTTCATAAATAAAATGCGAATTAATGCCTCATGCCTTTCCAAAGCCTTTACCATTGCCTTTTCCAATTTCCTTTAGCCATAATAAACTGAATTGAACACCCACTCAGATATTTTAACTAATACTGAACTTGGAATACGTCTCCCATAAATGGTGGTATTATATGTATTTTTACTACGAATATCACAGAACCCTCCCCCTTGGAGGAACACTATCCTCAGTGTTCAATCACACATATAAACCATAAAACTGCTAAAAACAAAACATGCTTCCTATGGAGCTTTATAACACAACTCGTTGCAATATTTATAATGACCACCTACTAAAACATGAAAATCGTACCGTTTACTGTAGCTTTATAACACAACTCATTATGGTCTTTAAAATAACAAACATATATACTAATACACATTCGCTTCAACCATGGAATAACCATAATGTTCATGTAGCTTTATCAACCAACTCGATAGAGTATTAACAATAATATACACATATACACATTTTCTCAACCATCAAATAGAAGGATATGATGCCCATATCAACAAAAATGGAATCCCTTGCGAAATTCAAAGCTGCATCCAATATCCAGCGCTACAATCCTGCGCCACTTATCCTCTTAGTGAACATTTATCAACTCATTGTTCCGGGGCACACTCTGAATGTGAATATGATTCCATATGGAAATGCTAATGACCAAAAAAAATCCATCCCTTACCTTACCTTCTCTTCTACACAGTCTCTCGGGCAATTTGGTAATCCCCTTCCATGCAGTCACTCACCTTCCAAGTTCTGTTAGCACCCCCTTCCTAGGCATTTCATCACTTGGAAAGGCTTCCTCGCATCGGAAGATACAAAAACCAAGACACATCCCTATCTCAAAACCATTATACCAGTCATATCATGCTCATGGTAATCAATGGAAACTATTGGGTACCAGTGTCCCACAATGGCCCAAATCCTGAAGTGTTTTACCATCATATTGCTGCATGTTTCAATTCCTTTTGTTATTACTGCTAATTCTTGCAGTTGGTTTCAACCATCCCAAACCGGGAATTACATGCTTCTTTTACCGAGCACATACTTTCCATTAGATTCAAAATAAATCAAAATAAACTCAAATCATACCTCATTGGTAGCTCGTCGATAAGGTACACTAGCAATCCTATTTACTTCTCGTCACAACAAATGTAACTAAAGGTTCTTGTCACATCTGGTTAGCTCAGAATGAAACCAGCATAAATTAAAATCACGAATCACATGAAATCACCATAAACCATAATCATAAATCACATGTAACCATCATAAGTTAGAATCATATATTACATGTATAATAAAACTAAAATAAAATACTGATACTTATCCTTCATCGGTGCATACTTCTTCCTTTTCTCTTTCTTTACACACACCAGATCAATTGCCACACCCAGAAAGCACCCAATGCCCTTTCTTCTCTTTAATCACATACACATACACACAATATACATCACCATATGTAGATCCACATAAGGTGCACAACACCACACAATTCATGCACCCACATCTGGCACGCAACATAACACATACACTTAGACTTGGTGTTTAACACGACACATACATATGCCTACACCATAACAAAACACATACACCTACACACAGTGTAAAATAAAACAAAATACATATACAAAGTATAGCACAAAAAATACACATGTCGCAATACCACGACTACACCATGCACATACATAGTACCACATTCTCACAACATAACATGTACGACATACACACAATACCACATGTATTCCAGTACCATATGCACAACATGTACACAATACCACCTGTACACAAAACTACCTGCACAACATGTGCACAACATCAAATGTACACAGAACCACCTACACAAAGTGTACACAATGCCAAATGTACATTGCACCACCTATACAACGTTTACACAATACCAAATGTACACAAGACCACATGCATGATATGTACACGACACCACATGTACACAATGTCACATGCATGACATGTAAACAACAACACCTGCACACAACATCGCTTGTACAACATGTACATACCACCACATGTACAAGCATGCATACAACACCATATGTACATAGCACCATATGTACAACATTCACACAATACCATATGTACATAGCACTGCATATACAATAGGTACATAGCACCATGCATACACAATACCGCATATCCAACATGCGCAAAACACCCTATGCACACAATACTACTTATCCAACATGTGCACAATACGGTATACACACAACACCACATATCCAACATGTACATAGCACCATATATAGCTAGCACTTCATATGCAATATATACACAACACCATATGTATACAACATGAATACAACATCATATGTACACAACACTACATATGTTACATGTACACATCACCATAGGTACAATCACTAAATATAAAACACACACAACATATACACAAAAATAGTACTGCACATCCATAGACCACACACTGACCCCACAATAAATATTGCTTCTAATGTCTTTCTACTATCCATGTTTATCCTAGTATGCTGCAAATCACACTACTTTCACTTCACTGATGCACCCTTCACCATTATTGTCCATAACATAAACATAGGCATAGTACAAGAATATAACATTAAATCATATCCACATGATAGTGACCTCATAGATAAACCAAGGATACTCTGCCACGTGATTCCTTATAGCCAGGAACCTCTTCATGTCATTCACTCACATAATCAATCATTCCTCCACAAGACTGATCCTTGAAAACCCTATCATACAGTGACATAAATACATAAATACATACATATATATAATTATTAGCATAAATCAATCATCATCCTATCAAACAACGACATGCATACATACATGTATACATATATACATTATCATTAAACAATCATGATCCATGATAACCCTATCAGCCACGACATATATACGTACATACATACATACATACATACATGTATACATATGTAAAAATCAACATAATAATGTTCACAATGCAATTTCTAGATATCATAAGGTCTAGGTTAAGAGAACTTCCTTTATTCATGCACAACATACACAACCAAGGAATCTAACATATTATCTCCATTCACTTTACCTACTCTGCCACTGTCCATTTACCTAATGGACTCAACCAATCCACCCAAATCGGAAATCGGAATCGGAAAGTGGAGGGGGAAGACAGGGGTGGCACATTTTGTAAGTTCCGATTGCGATTGGGGGCAGGACTGCGATTGACCCAGGGCCGTTCGATCTCAGAACAAGATCAACGGCTGTGCTTGCATCGGGGGACAATAAAATGGTGGGCCATGAAATACCAACGATCTGATGCGCGCAGGCCCTTCATATAAGCTGATTGCCGCGCCGTTGATTTGAGCCAGATCGGACAGCCAACATTGCGTCCGGTCGTTAAGACAATAGGCCCCTTCTTGCTTTGAATTATGGTTTTCAGACTCGGGTCACATGAAAGCCGAAGCGGGAGGGCGTCAAGCTCTTTAGGGACTCGGCCCGATTATTTAAATTTGGGTCTTGAACTATGGTAAGGCAGATTTTCGGGCGGAGGTAGTAATATCTAGCAGGAGTCATGAGATTTTAGGCCATGGCAGAGGTTAAAAATGGATTCGAATGAGGCAGCGGGGAAAAATTCAAAGGCAGAGGTAGATATGTACAACACAACATAACACATACACTTACACTTGGTGTTTAACAGGACACATACATATGCCTACACCAGAACAAAACACATACACCTACACACAGTGTAAAATAAAACAAAATACATATACAAAGTACAGCACAAAAAATACACATGTTGTGATATCACGACTACACCATGCACATACATAGTACCACATTCTCACAACATAACATGTACGACATGCACACAATACCACATGTATTCCAGTACCATATGCACAACATGTACACAATACCACCTGTACACAACACTACCTACACAAAATGTGCACAACATCAAATGTACACAGAACCACCTACACAACGTGTACACAACGCCAAATGTACATCGCACCACCTATACAACGTGTACACAATACCAAATGTACACAACACCACATGCATGATATGTACACGACACCACATGTACACAATGTTACATGCATGACATGTAAACAACAACACCTGCACACAACACCACTTGTACAACATGTACATAGCACCACATGTACAAGCATGCATACAACACCATATGTACAACATTCACACAATACCATATGTACATAGCACTGCATATACAATAGGTACATAGCACCATGCATACACAATACCGCATATCCAACATGCACACAATACCACTTATCCAACATGTGCACAATACGGTATGCACCCAACACCACATATCCAACATGTGCACAATATGGTATACACACAACACCACATATCCAACATGCACATAGCACCATATATACCTAGCACTGCATATGCAATATATACACAACACCATATGTATACAACATGAATACAACATCATATGTACACAACACTACAAATTTTACATGTACACATCACCATAAGTACAATCACTCAATATAAAACACACACAACATATACACAAAAATAGTACTGCACATCCATAGACCAGACACTGACCCCACAAGAAATATTTCTTCTAATGTCTTTCTACTATCCATGCTTATCCCAGCATGCCGCAAATCACACTACTTTCACTTCAATGATGCACCCTTAAGCATTATTGTCCATAACATAAACATAGGCATAGTACAAGAATATAACATTAAATCATTTCCACATGATAGTGACCTCATAGATAAACTAAGGATACTCTACCACGTGATTCCTTATAGCCAAGAACCTCTTCATGTCATTCACTCACATAAGCAATCATTCCTCCACAAGAATGATCCTTGAAAACCCTATCATACATTGACATAAATACATAAATACATACATACATATAATTATTAGCATAAATCAATCATCATCCTATCAAACAACGACATGCATACATACATGTATACATATATACATTATCATTAAACAATCATCATCCATGACAACCCTGTCAGCTACGACATATATATATACATACATACATACATGTATACATATATAAACATCAACATAATAATGTTCACAACGCAATTTCTAGATATCATAAGGTCTAGGTTAAGATAACTTCCTTTATTTGTGCACAACATACACAGCCAAGGAATCTAACATATTATCTCCATTCACTTTACCTACTCTGCCACTGTCCATTTACCCAATGGACTCAACCAATCCAACTAAATGTCATATTCTTACCTTCTGCTGCGCTTACTCATGCACCGCACTTCATCTGAGTTTATTGGGTACCAAAAATATCATCCTTAACTCCATCAACTTTCATCTTTTCCAACCAATTCGTAAGACTCTCAAAACATAAAAAAACAAGAACGAGAAATCCCACAAGAAGAAAAACATGAAAACCAATAAAAATATGACACTGCAACCAAAGTGGAATGATCATGCACTAATCGCAATCAAGACTGCAAATCAAGAGCAAACAAATCAAAAATACTGAAAACAAAATACTAGCAACAAACACAATGACTCGATTCCCTATGGCTTCCCAAAACTTCCAAAGGAGAGTTCAACCTGAGCCTTCTTCAAGATTTCATGGCAGTCTCCTTTTCCATGGAATCCCCTGCATCATACTGCCATAAACACATAACTGTCAACGTATAAATAAACATACAACATGTTATTTGCCTTACCTTTTTGTGGAAAACACGTCATCCATATGTACCAAACATCAATACAACAATTCGAAATCAACTTTTACCAAGAATAACAACCATGTCATAATAAAAAATCAACTCACATTCATCAGTCATAATACATAATGCTACAAATATCACCTACTTATACTCAAGTACATATCATTTGTCCCAACACATATGCATTAGTACAGCCATATTAAAACAAGATCATTTCTTCATGAAATCTTATAAACACATACTCATATCATGTGATTAGTCAAACATTCAAACAAACTATAATCGTACCATCTTAGATAAATCAACTAGATGACATAATGGACACCAAATACTCAACACCAGATAGATGACATAATCAAATAATCAAGCACCAAGTACACACCATAAGAAAACTCATACCTCAATGTATCTCAGGGGATGTTATCTTGTCTCCAAAATCAATCTAGATTAGCATGATATAAATTCACAATACATCAATTCAAAAATTAATAAGATCATGATATCCATAGTAGTGACCGACTAACGTGTTCACATCATAAGCTCATCAACATTTTCCATTCATGCATAATGATCACATATTCAAAGTCAGTGGAGACATAATACAACACACTATCATAATTAGATTGACTCATACCTAAATTTCATAGCCTTAACCATCTGCATGGCCAATCCAAATTAGCATAGTACATATAACATCAAGATGTTAACCAAATAACCCTAATCATGAAGCTAACTATCATACAATAACAACAAGTTTACCTATAACATTCTCATCAACAAAATATAAGTTATCTAACATAAAAAAACAATAGAAATGCATACCACCATAGGTTTCTACTGACACATGTACATATATCCGCACTAATCAACTAGCATCTATAATGTATGTAACCATAACATCAATAGAATGAAAGGCATGCACATAACCATAATGCATATGACTACGCTGATCAACTAGTATTTATCACATATGTAACCATAATAATAATAGAATGAAAAGATATAAGTAACCCTAATGCTTACAACAACCATGTATCACATACCTGCATGCTAAGCATACAAAATTGTATGACAATCTTCTCTTACCCTAAAGTCCATTGTTGCAACTTCATTTTAATGATCTGCATCTCCTACTCTGTCTAAGCCAACACATTAACATCATAACATACCAAATCGTCATGAAGACCTAATTTCATACAATGACCTTATGCACAACAACCTCAATCAAATGAATGAAAACTTGACCAAATGCACCCACTTGACATGTATAACTAATCATGGACGACCAATGCATGTTCAACATATGACATCATACAAGAAAGCATACATGGATAACACTGAATAATGACCAATAGTTAACCCTAGCGTAAGCAATCAATGCATGTACTATATGTAATAATATGTAAGCAAGTGTGCACGAACAATACATAAGCAAGAACCACACATAATGAGTCATACCCACATGATGACACATGTCCCAACGACATCAACAACTTTCCCATTGTGACACCACTATAACCATGACCAACACCATGCATATGTAACAATCAGACATAGACTACAAGCATACTACACACGCATGAAACCAACATAAACGCATGATCAAAACACCACCCATTGAGTCCTAGAGTTGAACCATGCTCTGATACCACTCTATAACACCCTCTTCCAACATCTACCTAAGTAATCGGCCAACTAGGGTAAACATGTGACAAGAGGCTACTAATATGAGATTAAACCTCCTATATGACTTTGAGGAAGTGGAACCGATGGAAACATGGCAAAAAAACATTACACTGCATCATTGACATCCCCAAGAGGTAACTCAACCTTCTAGAGCCCTGTTCCCTGAGGGGGAACTCATTTTTAAACCATTTGAGGCTTAGCCATAGGCATGCAAGGGAAAGGGAGCGGTAATAGACCCTTAGATATGGGCTTTCCTTGTCAAGGTAGCAGTTATGACCCCAAATAGTCAATTATGGGTCTGCAACTCCGATATTTGTCCCACATTTTTAGCCCCTGAGCCCTGGTCACTGCTTAGAACTTCCTGTAACTTCAGGAGATGATACATAACATTAAAATAAAGACATGGAAGCAATCACATCATCGGGAACTCATCTGACCTGACCCAGTTAGGACAATAATTCCGTTAAACATGTCACAAACATTGCATCTACAGGTATAAACAACATAATTAAACATAGGGGTCTAATACTTATCTGAGAATCGCTAAGAAGCATTGCTCCCTTACATCATAAGCTGCAATACAATCTATTTCACCATAGATACAATGTATATTCATTTCCAGGAAAAAAAACGGATAGCGCCATACATCATCACTGATAAAATACATGCTTATAACCAACATAATAAAAAAATAAATACCATGGATATAACAAGAATTAAATCCACATAATAACCATTACATTTGCATACCAAATACCAAAGGAATGAACTCTTCATTTCTGAATGTAAAAACCAACCAGAGATGGGACTTCCATGTTCCACCAGACCATAGATTGGCAGAGCCAAGCCTCACTTCATCCAATCACTGTCGTGCCATATTCCAAGCATGGCTCTATCCAAGTTTTTACAGGGCTCCAGAGTGTTTGTTCCAACCAGGGCTTCCAGGACTAGTAACTCAACCCCAACTATTACAGGGCTTCTAGAGTGTTTTTCCAATGAGGGCTTCTAGGACTAGTAACTCAACCCAGTTATTTTCGGGCTCCAAATCGTTTTTCCAACCAAGGATCCAGGACCAGTAACTCAACCCTCCTAGGGCTCCAAAGCGTTTGTCCAACCAAGGTTCCAAGACTAGTAACTGAACCCAACAGTTATTCTTCGGGCTCTAGAGTGTTTGTCCAACCAAGGTTTCCATGATTAGTAACTCAACCCACAATTGTCTGCGAGGCTCCAGAGAGTTTTTCCAACCAAGGCTCTGGGAACTAATAACTCCGGGAACTAATAACTCAACCCACAACTGAAAGAATCATTAGAACCAACCAAAAAACAATTAATGGAAATAATCCCACAACACCATTGCTATCCAGGAAATGGAAAGGCTAGGAAAATGCACATGCATACACCATGCATGCCAAAACTAGTGAGGAAAACATACATGCATCTCAGTACTTGTACTTAGAACCGATTGTAGCTGTTGATCCTGATGTCTTCATGCACTTTCATTCTCTTCATTTTCCTTCGTGCTCCAAATCACCAAGTATCCACTCTTTCCAAGAGTGCTCCAAGAAAACTCTAATTATCCAAGAGTACGAGAGAGAGAGAGAATAATGAGAGAGCTCCAAAAATGTGAGAAAAATATTTCCAACTGATCCTTAGAAGCCTTTTTATTGATGAGGCCTCTATTTTCTTCATTTTCCATTATTTCCATAAATAAAGTGTGAATTAATGCTTCATGCCTTTCCAAAGCCTTTTTCATTTCCTTTTTCAATTTCCTTTAGTCATAATAAACCAAATTGAACACCCATTAGGATGTTTTTCTCACCACTTAGCTTGGAATACGTGTCCCATCAATCGTGGTATTATATTTATTTTCACATGGATTTTTACTAGGGTTGTTACAAGCAAGTTGAAACGCCAACATGCATGCAAAGAAACAAGCAAAATAAGACTCACACAAGCGAAATGATAAAAATCAACAGAAAAAATGATAACTGTGAAACTCACCACTCACCTGGAAAAGCGACGACGATCGCACTTAAGGTTCCTTGATCTCCTCGAGAATGTTAGACCTTCAAGATCAAGTGTGAAAATGAGCTCTAGGGACATCATTTAAATAGATTTGAGAAAATTAGGGTTTATGATGTGCATGCCTAAAATCAAGGAAAAAGAGACACATGGCAAAAGCTTCCAAAAATAGAAAATATCCCTCTTTTGGATTATTAAAAATAAATCCCTAAATTTTAGGGATGCTTTTTTCTTTTTCAACTTTTCTGTTTTTTCAGGAAAAGCTTGCCATGCACATCACTAGGAAAGATTGCACAATTTTGGGAACTCGAAAATTTTTTGGCTCAGTGCATTGTGCAGTTTTTGAGCTCAGTGAGGGATTGTGCAGTTTCTAGGCTCAGTGTTGGGCTGCCTTCCATGATTGCACAGTTTCTGAGCTCAAGACTAGCCGCCAGTCATGATTGCGCAATTCTAGTCATTAAGGCTGCTTGCTCGCATTAATTACGTAGTTTCAGGAGGCAAGCCCATAATTGTTGTGCAAGACTAAATTAGGAGGTTAGCTTGTGACTTAGAAATATTAACTAGGTGAAAAGAAAGTGAACACAATCATAGGTAAAGGATAATTATCAATCAAAGCATGAATAACTGATAGCAATACAAGATAAACTCATGTGAAAAGAATGTTAGACTCCAAAATGTAAGTAAAAAAAAAAATTTGAAAGATAATTATAACCGCTACAACATTGCGATAATAATTATTTTACTAAATTTTAAAAAATATATAAACACACATATATATATTTATATATATAACTTACAAAGTATAATTATAATTAAAATTAAAAATAAAAAATAAAATTTAATATATCCATTAATTATTTATTATGAAAATCAATGTACAACATTTTCAACTTCCTCTTTTTACACATTGGGGCAATTGTTAATATATTAAATATATAGTTTAAATTTGGTGAAGTTATGAGAGGGGTTAAATAATTGACCTCTCTTGAGGGGTTATACCAAATCTCAAATTTAAATCTCAGATAAGAGATTGAGCTTCGAAACTACGTTTATGAAAATTGAATTAGCCCAAAAAAATTGAACATGTAAAAAATATCCCAAAAAGCACCATTGACTGATTAACTGAACATTGAACATTCTTTCATTCGAAATTGAGTGTTTCCTCTTATTTGAAAATATATCTCAGCATCAAAACAATAATCAGTGATTTAATCCATTCGCTGAAATGTATAACAAGAACAACTCTACTTCAGAATTTTGAAAGACTATTAAACCAATGAAATGGGAAAGCACTTTCTGTGAACAATTGATGAACCATAATCATTATAGTCAGCCTTGGTAATCCACATCTGCATGCAGCAAAGGCAATAAAAGTTCAAATGTTAGTACATATAAATTACAAATAAACCCATAAAGATAATAAATTGCAGATAATCACCTGCTGGAAAATGCTCAGAGATGCTAAGATTGACCCTCCAATCCAGGCACTGTACCTCCTTTCAGACGGTGCAATTACCTCAATCTTCATATTACGTGGGGCGAGGGAAGTGATCTCCTTGCTCATACGATCTGCAAAACCAGGAAACATTGTAGATCCTCCACTGAGAACGATATTTCCATACAGCTCATCTCTGACATCTTCGTCACACATCATGATGGAATTATAAATTCTCTCATGGATACCCACAGTTTGCATTCCAATGAGAGAAGGTTGGAACAACACCTCACCACATCTGAAACGCTCTGCACCAATGGTGATCACTTGCCGATCAGGAAGCTCATAACTCTTTTCCAGTGAAGAACTGGTCTCGGCTGTCTCAATCTCCTGGTCATAGTCAAGGGCAACATAAGCAACCTTCTCTTTCATATCACCAACAATTTCACGCTCTGCAGCAGTGGTGAATGAGTAGCCTCTTTCAGTCAGCATCTTCATCAATGCATCTGTTAGATCCCGACCAGCAACATCTAACCCTAGGGCATGAGGAAGAACATAGCCTTCATGTATTGGAATTGTGTGGGTGACACCATCACCAGAGTCAACAACAATACCTGCGTACCCAATACATGATGAATTCTTGAGGAGTTCTTGAAAATCAAAATTGTATTTAGTTTTGAAGGTGGTACTACATGAGTTGAGTTGTGGCCGTTATTTAGATGTGTGCAAGCTAGTGTTTTATGTCTTATATATTTATAGTTATTAATATTTTTGAAGAGTTCTTGAAAATCAAAATTGCATTTAGTTTTGAAGATGGTGTTAGCCTCCTATATCAATAGGTTTCATCTTTCATGATTGTCTTGATGGAAGTGTGGAATATGTTCAAACCTTCTTACTTGAGCAAAGGTGTTCCATATTCTTAAAAAACCAAAAAAATCAAAAAATTTAAAAAATGTAAAGAGGGTATACCCTAAAAGAAAGATCAAAGGGTAAAAAGAATAAAATGGTCAAAAAAACGAAAGAAATGAACCCCAAGCAAAAAATAGACCAAGGAAAGTGTGCAAATCTAAATGCCACTACTTTTTACTCTGTTGTAATAAATCAATTGTGTGCAGCTTGTGAAACTTTTGCCACAATTCATGAATAAGTCAAATTGTTTAAACTTGGCTTAGTCATATTTCAATTTCATGTTTTAGATTAGAGAATAAATATCTAGCCAAACAGTTTAATCTTGGCAGATAAGTAGCTAGGTAGAGTGAATAAAAGGTGCTCAACAGTTTAATCTGAGCCCTTGGATGTAATAAGGGTAGAAATAGATAGGTTCATCATGTAAAAAGAAAAGATTGATCAGGGTTTGCAAGTCTAAATGCACCCTAATAAAGAAGACAAAATGGTAGTGTTAAGTAGATAGGGTAGGTAGATGGTGCTGCAAAGTGTTATCTGATGAATGGTGTTGCTACATGTTGGTTAATCATTTACTTTCATCACAAGTACTAAAGCAGGAAATACACTGGAAAATCACAGCAAGCAAAGTCAAATTCATTAACCTCCCTCATCATTTTTTTCCTCTCAAGAGTTTTACTAATTTCCCCCAAAAAAGTACTAAGGTAATTGGAGATCAAAGGGGCTCAAGGCATTTCCTTGACTTCTGGAGGGACCGGACCCTCGGCCTAATGATCAAAAGACCTAAGCACTTGAAATAATCCATCATTGATTATCTTCCATTTTTAACTTTTTCCTAAGTAAAATCCTATTTTACTTAGAAAACTGATGCAACATTCCATAAAATTCCTCAAGACAACTTGTTATTCTAAGCTTAAGTGTTGAAGATAAAAATGTGCAATTTACTTCATAAGTTTTCACTTTCTTAGATGTACAAAGGTGTTTTGATTTTCCTTGTCCTTTTTCATATTAACACCTAACTCTATTATATTAAATCCCTAGTGAAATCCCTTTTCCTATGTATATAACTCCCTTTTCTAATAAATATCCCCAAAACCCTCTTATTATAATGTTTTACCAAAGTATATATAGTCCCGCACATTTAAAATAAATACCCCGCTTTATAAAACCCTTTGGTAAAAACTATAGCTTTATATATATTTCCGCCCCTATGATGAATTAAATATATTAATTTATTCATCGTATAATAAAATATATGAAGAAAAGCGTTAGACACATAACATATGTGTTTAACACCAAAAATAAGAAAAGACTACGACGGAATCCTGCGCCACCATACTCAGCATTCCACGTGGCATTCCACATGGCCAAACCCCGCCGCAATTCATTTTATAAATTCACGGGGTTAATTAGTCATTTGGACTAATTAACAACCATTCCCGCCTATTAGCTTCTCCCCGGAGTGATTAGATTACATGTCAAAACTTGTTTAAACCCCGACGGGCCCACTTTCAAAACCGCACAAGTTTCCCTTTCCTCCAGCCGTCAGATCTTTCCTCCATTGATCAACGGTCCCGATCAATCCCGCTGCCCATCGCGTGTGAGTTTTTTAGCCAACGGGGAATGGGCGGGTTTGACTATTCAGCATTCCACGTGGCAAGCATCCTGTGGAATCGCTGCCATTGCGATTTTTACCGCCTTCCTCCATAAGCGGTGCGGGCTCACCGCTTACCGCTTATCGAATACCGCCGGCCCCACTCCCTTACGTCACCCCGTACGTCAAATGACATCATCACCTCGAAAACGACAAAAACCCTTTTGACTTGTTTTTAAGCCATTTTTCGCGTTTTTTTCAGTTATTTTGGTTTTTGAAAGAGACTAAGCTCCCGCTGCAAATTTCAAAATTCACTGCAAATACACCAAATTACTCAGAAATTCCGCTGCGCCCGTGTTGAAGAACGTTCATGCCATTGTCCATTACCTGTTGAAGAACCAGTTTTCATTAAAAAACAGGTATTTATCATTCCGCACCCCGACTACAAATTAAGCTTAGTTTCTTGTGTTTTTCTCTGAAAAAGTGGTTAAAAATCCTCTCTGAGTCCTCATTGAAGAGTTAAAACCTGTGAATTTGCTTCCCAAACCTGCAATTTGTCCCAATTTCTTCTTTTGTCAGATATCCCGTCCGGTCTGCAAGAAAAAATGAAACCTCCATTTTGAATCCACAAGAACCAAAATGGAGCCCCCTACTGCTCTAAATGTCACTCCTTTGAATGCTCCTCACCGAGATTTAGACTACTTGCCTCTCATAGATGAAGATTTCCAAATAAAAGACCTGCATTTCGATGAAAGTCCCCGTTTGAGTTTCTGTCGCTGCAGAGACGAATACTCAAAGGGGAAAGATCTTATAGGGTTGTGGGAATCCAATCTCCCAAGGTATTTCATTTCTACAGTTCACGTTTTCCCTGAAATCATTCATTATTGTCATGCAAATTATGATCCCACACAAAGAGCTGTATTAGCTCCTGATCAAAGTGTTTTGTTCCCTATAACACCTCAGGCTATCAATGCTATGTTACAATTTGAGCCAGACCAAGAATTAGCACCTCTATCCATGGAAGGGCTAATTGAGAAAACCAGACTGTTAACTCCAGAGAAATTGAAAGCAATGTGTCAGTACTTCATGTTACCTGAGCATCAGCCAAAAGGGACTCCCCCCTATGGTTTTTGCTTTTTCAATCAATTGGGAAGGCTTATTGTGAATGTAATATCCTTTGTCTTAGGATTCAATACCAGTGAGTATGTTGACGAGATAACTCTGGCTTTGCTATCTATCTTCACCCCTGGACAGCCTCCTGAGATTAAGTATGACTATACTTCCTTCATTGCCAACAAAATCCATGATCAATTTTTAAGGCTAGATGATGAAAAAGTGTTCAAGTACTCCTCAGTTATCTATCACCTCATAATTTTCTATCACTCGGACAAATTCCCTTTCCCCTAACTTTTTATACAGTATGGAGTCGTTATTTTTTGGTTCCCTGTTTCCATTTTGTCCTACGAATTCTCCCTACTCTTATTCAAATTATTTGATAGTTTGCTTTATTACCTAACACTTGTTAACGGGTTTCTCCCCCGGGCTTAACTGAGTGAAGAAGACCTGCAATTGTCAAAATTCTAAAGTTGAGGTATTTGCTTTAAACCACTGATAACTTAATTTGCAGATGTAGGCCCCAGCCAACAATTCAAACACTAACAGCCCCACACAAATACTTTAGACAGATGAATAACTCGGATGTAATCCATTTCTGCAATGTAAAGAAGAAAGCACAGTTAAGGATCAAAAGCCAGTTAGGTCCTTTCATTTCCCCCCTATGGTTTTTGCTTTTTCAATCAATTGGGAAGGCTTATTGTGAATGTAATATCCTTTGTCTTAGGATTCAATACCAGTGAGTATGTTGACGAGATAAATCTGGCTTTGCTATCTATCTTTACCCCTGGGCAGCCTCCTGAGATTAAGTATGACTATGCTTCCTTCATTTCCAACAAAATCCATGATCAATTTTTAAGGCTAGATGATGAAAAGGTTTTCAAGTACTCCTCAGTTATCTATCACCTCATAATTTTCTATCACTCAGACAAATTCCCTTTCCCTGTTCAGAAACTTGATGCTAAAGGTAATCCCAGGTCTGTTATTTTTTGGTTCCCCATCATTCATTTGTCCTCTGATTCTCCCTACTCTTATTCAGAATTCATTGATCAGTTTGTACATCCTACTACAACCTTGTTAACAGGAGTTTCTCCCCCCAGGCTTAGCACTGAGATAAGAAAGACCCTGCAATTGTCAAAGAGTTACAAAGTTGGGGATTGGTACTTGTACCAAAACCATACAGTCATCAGGATTTATGGATGTGAATTACATCCATTCAAGTTACCCAGATATGTACCAATGAGAATTTTTGCTTTGGAATACTTTAGACGGATGAACAATTCAGATGTAATCCATTTCTGCAATGTAAAGAAGAAAGCACAGTTAAGGATCAAAAGCCAGTTAGGTCCTTTCATTTGCAATTCTAGGGAAGCTGAAAGAGATGCTGAACTTATATTAGAGAAAAAATTCCAGACATCTTTTCGTTGGGTCCCTTATGACCCCTTTGGTTTCATTTGTGAAAGAAGGTTAAAAAATAAGTCATCTCCTTATATACATCACAGAATTCCTGACATAGAACAGTATGCAAATCAAGATGAATGGGTTAAAGGAACACTTGTTGCAGAGGGAAGTGGAGCTGACAAATTGAATAAACTTATGAAAGATGCTGAGAAGAAATTTGACCTAGAAACATATGATCAAATGCAGGTACCCTATATTGGCACATCTTCAACGGCCACTCTACAACAAGCTATACAGGAAGACAGCCCATCAGTAACAGCAGAGCCTAAAGGTAAAGGAAAAGAACCTATAGTTCAGGTCATTGAAGCCCTGGTCATGGCAGAAAAATCACAGAGTTCCAAAACACCAGAACAATCTAAAGCTTCTCAAACACCAGCAAAGCAAATCCAAGCTCCAGAGATGCAAACTCCACTGAATGTGGAAATAGGGAAAAAGAGGTCAGCTCCAGATACCTCACCTTCAAAAGGAGCCCCACAAGTCTATCAAGCTAAAAAACATAAATCTGATCTACCTCCAGATGTAGAGATCATAGATGAAATATTTGATGATGGCGGGGAAGATAGTCAGCAAACAGGTACAGCAAGTGAAACAAATATAAGCCAGAAAGGGATACAAAAGCAACTGAGCACTGAAGTATCTTCTTTCAGACCGCCCAAGACAGGTACTGGAGACATAAAGAAAACCGTCATTGATATCAAAACAAGGAATGAACCATTAAAAATGAAGGTCTATGATCAGTATATGAAGATGGCTCCTCACAATCAGCAAAGGTTGATGTCAGCATTTGATCTTTCACAAGGTAAAATGCAAATGAGCCACTTCAAAGCTAAAGTGCCAAAGCCAACTTCAGCAACAGATTACATCAGAACAAATTTTGAAGTGTTGGCAAAGGATATCCATCCCTTGGATCAGATAGAGCTTCATAGGCAAACAGGGGAAATGGTTTATTCCACTCTCACCAACAAAGCCATGGCAGCTTTAACACTACAAGATTCCTTGAATAATACTACTGCAACATTAAAGATTGAAAGGGCCTCCTCACAAGCCAAAGACAATAGAATAAAGTCTCTAGAAGAGATCATTATTGGTTTGGGTCACAATCCCAAAGACACTAAAGGTATTGAGGCACTGATAAAAAAGAAAGAGGATGATATAGCTGCACTGAGAAAACAGTTGAAAATACCAGCCTCGAGGCACCCCCAGACACAGGAAGTAATAAAAGGAAATTCACAAGAAGAAATGATGGAGTTGCTCTTAAACTTGACAGAGCAACTAAATGAAACCGAGAAGGAGCTGGAAAAGGCATTGCAAGAACAGGAAATTCTCAAACAGGCTTCAGCAGCAGGTACTACAGGACAACAGGAACAATCATCTCAGGTGAATATTTCTAATTTGAATTCTGATGATTTGATTAAACAGATGGAGAGTTTGCAGCTAAAGGTCACAGAACTCCAAGAAGAAAAATTACAATTAACAAAAATGGAGGGAAAATATGACACATCCAAAAAGACAGTTGCTGACAACCTCAGAGAAATAAAAAGGTTGGAAAAATTGGTTGAGGCTTTGCAAAAAGATCTTACACTGGAAAATCCTCTGAATGAAATAAATGATATTCTTTGGGACAACATCATTAATTTAATAAGAGATATTTGGCCTTCCATTCAAGCTATTTTTGAGCAGAATGAGTTAGTCAAGATAGCCCAAGAGGAAATAAACAAAACTAGACATGAATTAAGAGGCAAGCCAGAGCTAGCCCAGCAGCTCATTCAATTTTTTAATTCCAGAACAAAACAACAGCTAGCATTACTAGGAATTGATGACAGAACAGGTGTAGTTTTGGAAGCAAAGAGAATTTTTACAAAGAGAACTTTCATGCAAAATCTAGAAAGAAAGTGTAATGATATTTTGGTCGACATCAACGTTTTCAGAGAAAATTTTCAAGCTCTGCTGGACAGTGATTTGCCAAGTCCCATGCTCACCGAGGATCAAATAGTAGACTTGGAAACTTATGAGAAAAGAATCAAAGCTCATGCTAAACATACAGCTGTACGTTCTACTAGTATAGGTTCTACTAGCTCATCAGAACCTACAGTACCAACTGGGAAGAGTATTTATGAAAAAGTGCGAAATCTGTTTCATCTGGAACATGAGTTAAAGTATCTATTTCCGAACGAGCCCACTTTTTATAAACTTACTGAAGCCGATGAAACTTTAAGGAAGCTCAGAAGAACAATGATACCTGATGATCAGTGGTGGAAGGAAATGCTGGAAATTTTGTAAAAAAATGTTGTCAGGATAAAAGTTTATCTTTACTATTGAGTAAATGGTAAAAAACAGAAATGCAGATGAAAGAGTATCAGATGAAAGATTAAAGAGTATCCGTGAGAAGAAAAAGTATTCAACAAGTCAAAGGAATACGCAAAGGACAGCACAGATCCCTATTTTGAGCACTTATCCTTAGCACGTCCATGAAGAAAGGAACAGCACATCAGCCGTTACTCATTATTCTATTTTCGAGACCATGTGTCTCTTGTTTGTTGTAAATACGCTTTAATTCAGCCTGAATTATTGGCTAGGATAGAGTAAGATTGTTAGGATTATTTTTGTATAAATAAATCCCCAAAGAGAGTGTTTGGGGTGGATTCTATTACTCTGCTGTAACATTGAGGTTTTCGGAATAAAAAGCTTTTGGACAAATTTACTTGTGGCTTACTGGATGACGTTTTGAAGCTCTGGACTTGTTGCAGGATTCATGTGTTGGACTTCAGTTCAATAAGTTTTCCAACCCTTGTGTTTAAATTTTATATTAGTTTATGCTATCATCATATCCGTTCCTGAATAGTTTACATAAAGGATTGAAACAGAATTTGCTTAATTGTACTCTGTTTTCAAATGTGATTATTCTCGATGTTTTCTTCTGGATTAGTTATAAGCATGAATTCTTAATTGCTCATGTTTTGCTGATTCAATATTGTTGATTACTGTAACAAAGAATCCTTCATTGCTCTTTTCTTGTAATCATTTCTCTTCTTCCTCTTGAATATGGTGAAAGATTCTTAGTTGCCTTTCATCCCTTCAAGACCATCCATCCACTTTAAATTTTAAGGATTGTTCTCTGTCTAGCTATCTTGCCCTGTAATACCATCTTGTGTTCTGAAAAGAAATCCAGTAAAGCCATCCTTAGACTCCATAGCCCAATGGACTGAAAGCCCTCAACCTTGCCCTTAGTTTGTGGATTCCACCATTTTCCCAAAACAAACTTTGCATCTATAACTAGCCTAAAATCATTCAAAAACAAAGTAAATCATAAAGAGAGAGCCCTCTCTGGATGCAGATTGGCTAGATTCTGCATCTAAAAGGTTGGTTTGTGGTTACCTCGGGTATACTTTCCTCTTACACAACTTCTAGGAAAACCTGAGTGATAACATAGTGGCGACCATACTGGGGACCTGAATCATTTTTATTGATACTATCGTTTAATTTGTAAGCTACAGACAGAGTCTGAAAATCAGCCAGGAAGCCTTTGAAATTTCTTTTGCTCTGCAAATGCAAAAGTAAATAAATGTTGTTTCGGTCTATCTCTGATTTAGCTTATAAGTTGAATCTTAGTTTCAAATTTTTCAATCAGATTCTCTAGTTTAAACAGATCTTTGAGGAAATCTTAATCACATATCATTATTTCTTAAAGAATTTGTAGAAGTTGTATTTATTTTTCAAGTAAAACCCAAAATTCAAAAACACATATTCTAAGAAAACTGGCTTTAGAAAGGATTCGACACACTAGGTCAAACCCTGACCCAAATCCACCACCAATTTTTGAAAATCCAAATCTGATCCCTAGGATTCTTAGAAGACAAGGAAGTCAAGAAAGTTCTGAAAGAGGAAGTCAGGAAAGTACAGGTAGTTCTAGACCACTCTCTAGATATGCATCTTGTCCTGTGAAAATTATTTATATTGACGACGTTCCTTTTGACGCAAGATTTGAAACATCTTTGTTTGTAAATTTTTCTGAGACTGAATTATCTAGGTTGATTCCAGATCCTTGGTTCATTGAAGAATTGCAATATAGATTTGTTTAGCATCATCTTGACAGAGAATTTCATAACTCCATTCAATCTGAGCAAGCCTTTGAAGAAAGCTCAAACATTTCTGTAATAACTGAAGCATCTCCGAACTCAGCCACTTTTCAAACACCTGTCAGACCTCCATCTCCTCCTACTAGACCGGCTACTCTTGTTACTCCAATTTATCTGCCAATGGCCAATCGATATGCCCCTTTAATATTACCATCCAACCCTCCAGCTTTACCACCAGACTACCAAAGTAAGATCACACCTTTTGACGGATCAGGTACCTACACAGCTCAACAACACACCAAAAGGATGACAGATTACTTTGAGTTTTATGAGATCGATACTGATGATATCCGTATGAGAATTTTTGTAAAAAGTCTTACTGGAGAAGTTAGAACTTGGTTTAGGGCTCTCACCCCGAACAGTATTGCTGACCTAGAAGCTTTGTATAGGGCATTTTTGAACAGATGGGAGAAAAAGAAAGATCCTCTCCAGATCTTATCAGAATTTGAAAAATTAACAAGAAGACCAAATGAAACCGTACCAGATTACATCATTAGATTTAATGAATCATATCATGCAGTTCCTCTGAATCTAAGACCCCCACCTAATAACGTGTTGGTCAAATTCCCAGACGGTTTTGACTCTGAAATAGCTTATTCTCTTGGGGAAAGAGCTCCACAAACACTAGAGGAAATGCAGAGCATAGTGGTGAGCGTAGAAGCAAATCTGATAGAAAAACGAGCCAGAGAAAGAGCAGAGAGAAGAATGCCTATGAAGGAAGAACCTTCAGCTTTTGAAAAGAAGCTGGATGTAATCATTAAAGGTATGGAAAGATTAGGTGATAGAGTGGAAACCATTGAAAGAAAGTCTGCTACTGATAACCAGAATGTTGCTAGAAACCCAAACTTTAGGAGGAATCTGAACCAAAATATTGGAAAGAATATCCCTGATCAAAACATTAGACCACCTTTCCAAGAAAACTTTGTTGAAGGTTCGACCTCGGAAGGACCTACAGAAGATGTAGAAATAAACAATGTCAATGAGGACAAAGATGAATCAGAAATCTTCCTATCTCAGGATGATCAAGAGAATCATATCCTTGAAACATTCCACACTCATTCAGGTGAGACTTTTGATTTCAAAGAAGGCTATGACACAGCAATCTACGAGGTTCATAAGCGGTACAACTTGAGAAGTAGACGGATAGATGTACCAGAGAAAAATAAACAGAAAACCACAAAACAAAATGTCAAAGGAAAACAAAACATTCCCCCTGTACAAAATACTTCCCCTGTACAAAACATTCCCCAAATACAGATTTTGCCTAGGATAACTCCTCGTTTTTCAAATCCAATAATTGAAGATGTCTCTGACAACCAACCAATTGACAAACAGCAATCCAATACATCTCCTCAAGTAGGAACTGTAGAAGAAACAGTAGAAGTTAGTCCTGAAACATCTTCAAAACAAAACTTCATTCATGAAAAAGAGAAAAACATTGAAGATCCAGTAAACCGAGAAAATCCAACTGTGCAAAACGCTAAAGCTCAAACAGAAAAACCCTTTAATCTAGAAGCTGAAATAGGCAAACTCAAGATAGCTGTTCCTTTATCAGAATTGGCTAAACATGATGTCTATAGGAATCAGATTTCCAAGTCTTTAAACATTAACATTACTGGATTGGATGATTCAGTAAATATTCTTGATGATCAACCCAAACTTCTTTTTGGCCCTGAGGTTAATGGCAAACAAGAAAGTGGGGGAACTCCTCCATTTTATGTAAGCCTGAATGTTCATGACAAGATACTCCATAATGCAATGCTTGATTCTGGAGCATCTCACAATTTGATGCCAAAAGCAGTAATGGAAAGATTGAATCTAGATATTACTAGACCATACAAAGATTTGTTTTCATTTGATTCCAGTCAGGTAAAATGTTTAGGTTTAATTAAAGATATGTGTGTCACTTTGGTCCAATACCCTGCTAAGTCTGTTTTAATGGACATAGTAGTTGCTGATATTCCACCCAAATATGGTATGTTATTGTCTAGGTCTTGGGGTGCTAAACTTGGAGGATCTATTCAATTAGACATGTCTTATGCAACTATTTCAGTTTTTGGTCAGCCTAAAAGATTATATAGAGAAACTTTGATGAAGTACTTAGTGAGTAGCCATGAGAAGCCTGAAAACTTCCCTGTTTATTCTGTACATTATGACATGGATTCTTTTATTTTTATACAATGCTGAGTCAGATCTTCCTACTGAAATAGGAGCTCCTGAAAAGGAAATCATAAACAAAACCACTGTCAAAATTGAAGAAATATCTGAAAACAAAGAAACACCAGATGACCAAGAAAAACCTGAAAAAACTAAACAACTAGCTCTTGTCAGAAAATATGTTAAAACAATTGATGAAGATTACGAACATGAAATTCTATGGCATTTAGAGTTTGATGGCTCAGTAAACAGACTAGGTGCAGGAGCTGGAATTTGGTTACACAATGTAGAGAACAATCATGCAGAGGGTCATGCTTATAGGTTAAATTTCAAATGCACTAACAACATGGCGGAGTATGAAGCTCTTTTATTGGGGCTTAAACATGTCAAGAAGTTAGGAGGCATTAGGGTATCAATCATAGGCGACTCTGAACTAATTATCCAACAGATTAAAGGAGAATGTGCAACAAAGGACATGAGACTGAAACAATACCGAGAGACAGTTGTAGAGATTCTCAACACATTTCTACAAGCCCAACTTGCCAAGATTCCCAGGAAACAAAACTTGCATGCTCACGGTTTAGCAATGTTTGCTAGTACATGTAAGTTGCCTTTTGATCCTAATCATCAGTTTTCAGCTGAGATAAGACACAGGCCTGCAATACCCGACAATGTTTTGAATTGGCAAGTATTTGTGAATAACCATCAAATCAATAGTTTTTTGACACTTCAGAATGAGTTCTCTAACTGTAATATAGATGAAGACATGACTGCTGATAAATTTGATCAAGAAAAAGAACAAAAAATAGAAATTTCAAGAGAAAATGCAATTCATATGCTGCATCCAACCACATTCACTGAAAAAGACATGCAAAATTTGAAACAAATGGAATTTGATGAGATCATAGATGAAACAGAAATCATCAATTTAAAAGATACTCAATTACCCAAAGGATTAACACCTTTGGAAGATCTATTCGACTCAAATGATATTCCATTCAGACCTAAAATGGAAACTGTTAAGGCTGATATGGAAGAATGCAACTTAGGAACACCAGAACATCCTAAAATTGTTAAGTTGTCCAAATCTCTCCCAAAAGAACAAAAGGTGAAATATATTGAATTATTAAAAGAATTCCAGGATGTTTTTGCCTGGAGTTATGAAGACCTCAAATCTTACGATACATCCATCATTCAACATACTATACCTTTGAAACCAGACCAGAAACCTTTTAAACAAAATCTTAGGAGAATTAATCCTGTTTTATTACCCTCAATTGAAAAAGAAATCAAAAGAATGTTTGAAGCAGGGATTATAGCTCCTATCAGATTTTCAGAATGGGTTTCTAACCTAGTACCAACCAGAAAAAAGACAGGAGAAATCAGACTGTGTGTTGATTTAAGGAATTTGAATAAAGTTTCTTTAAAAGACAACTATCCTCTACCTAAAATGGATCACATTTTGCAAAGGGTAGTGGGATCTTCGAGAATATCACTACTAGATGGATTTTCAGGATACAATCAGATTCTGGTTCATCCTGATGATCAGGATAAAACAGCATTTACCACACCATGGGGTACGTTTAAATATGTCAAAATGCCATTTGGACTCAAGAATACAGGAGCTACCTTTCAAAGAGCGATGGACATTGCTTTTGCTAAAGAGATACATGATTTTCTGGTTATTTACTTAGATGATTTGACCGTTTTCTCTAAAACAGATCAAGAACATTTAGGTCACCTAAGGAAAGTATTTATAAAGTGCAGAAAATATGGAATTTCTTTAAACCATAAAAAGTCATTGTTTGGTTTGGAAGAAGGAAAGCTTTTAGGACATATCATTTCTAAAGATGGCATTAGGATTGATCCTGAAAGAATTCAAGCAATTTTGCAAATACCCCACCCCAGAAACATAAAAGAATTGCAAGCATTTATAGGAAAAATCAACTTCTTGAGAAGATTTGTTTCTAGTCTAGCAGAGTTACTTAGATTACTGACTAACATGTTGAGGAAAGATTCAAGCATTGACTGGACTGTAGAAGCCAAACAATCATTCGAGGAAATTAAAATGGCTTTAACAAGGACACCAGTTCTGACCAGTCCTAAATTTGATAGAGACTTTATCATTTTTTCATTTGCTTCTGAACATACTGTTGCAGTTGTTTTACTTCAAAAAGATGACCAAGGGTGTGAAAAGCCAATAGCATTTTTTAGTAAAGCACTGAGGGATGCACCCCTAAAGTACAATATTATGGAAAAATAGGCTTTTGCATTGGTAAAAGCAATCAAAGATTTTAGAGTTTACATATTATATTCTCATGTGATAGCATATGTGCCCAATGCAGTAGTTAAAGATATTTTGACTCAAGATGGCATTGAAGGTAAACGAGGTAAGTGGATAGCTACCATTTTGGAATATGATATTGAGATCAAGCCAACCAAACTGATAAAAGGCCAAGGCTTAGCACAACTTATGACAGAAACCAATTGCCAAGCCTTAGATATCAATGAACTGGATAACTAGCAGGAGATGGCGACTCCCCAGATCAGTCAAGCTTTCTTAGATTCACCCTGGTATACTGATATAATTCATGTTCTATTAAACCTGCAAGCTCCTCCAGGGTTGTCGAGAACTAAGCAAAGATTTTTAAAGATGACATCTTTGAAATATTGTATTTTAGATAGCACTTTATTTTGGAAGAATCATGAAGGAATTTTATTGAATTGTCTCTTAAAAGATGAAGCTGATAAAGTGCTTAATGAATTTCATGCAGGGGATTGTGGAGGACATCTCTACTTGAAATCTACTGCAGACAAGATCTTAAGGGCTGGTTTTTACTGGCCAACATTATTTTCTGATGTAAAGAAATTTGTAACAAGTTGTCACAAATGTCAGATATTTGAGGGTAAAAGAAAATTGTTACCTCTGCCTTTAAAACCAGTTTCCACGGAAAGACCCTTTCAACAATGGGGATTAGATTTTATTGGAGAAATTCACCCCCCGTCTTCAGGACAACATAGATGGATTTTAACTGCTACAGACTATTTCACTAAATGGATTGAAGCCATCCCATGTAGACAGTCCAATGATTCTGTAATCATAGGGTTTCTTGAAACCAACATACTTTCAAGATTTGGATGTCCAGAAAAGATTATAACAGACAATGCTGCTGCATTTAAATCAAAGAAAATGATAAATTTCTGCCATAAATATCATATTACTCTAGGCCATTCAACAGCCTATTACCCCCAAGGTAATGGACTAGCAGAATCCTCCAATAAGAGTTTGATCAATATCATTAAGAAATTGTTGGAGGAGAATAAAAATAACTGGCATAAGAAACTGACCTATGCATTATGGGCAGACAGACTTACAACTAAGAAATCCATTGGGACTAGTCCTTATGAATTAGTTTATGGTTTGGAGGCAAGATTCCCATCATCGTTAGGAATCCCTGTGATGAAATTACTTCAAGAGGCTCAAGTGGAGCCAAATGACATGCAAAGAAGAATTAATCAGACAATCCACCTACAACAAACCAGAGAAGAGGTATACCAAAGATCACAAGTCTTACAGGAAAAGCTTAAGAAAATGTTTGATAAAAGGACTAAAGCAGAGGATTTTCAATTAGGAGACAAGGTCCTAAGATGGGATTCTAGAAGAGAAGAAAAAGGGAAACATGGGAAGTTTGATTTCTTGTGGAAAGGGCCTTATATCATCCATGCATTGCAGGGAAACAATACTTATTTTTTGAAGGACTTGGACAATTCAGAAGTTGAAGAAGGACCAGTCAATGGTCGAATGCTTAAGCATTATTTTGATCCAATTTACTAGAATGTTTAAATGTTCCTAACTTGTACATAATATATTGTTTGCTTGTTTTATTTTTGTTACTGCGGTTTGGATTGGATGGTGACTTCTTGGAATTGAAGCCCGAAGTGAAGGCCCTAAGTTCCAAAAAGTTTTACTATCATATGTAAATAAAGCTACCAGAAGAAGGAAAATTCCTTACTTTCAGTTTGAAGACATTCTGAGGCATCTGATCTACTGTTCTTGACTTTCCACAGGGAAAAGCCATCCCCAAGTGGAGCCAGTGTTAGCCTCCTATATCAATAGGTTTCATCTTTCATGATTGTCTTGATGGAAGTGTGGAATATGTTCAAACCTTCTTACTTGAGCAAAGGTGTTCCATATTCTTGAAAAACCAAAAATCAAAAAATTTAAAAAATGTAAAGAGGGTATACCCTAAAAAAAAAATCAAAGGGTAAAAAGAATAAAAATGGTCAAAAAAGAGAAAGAAATGAACCCCAAGCAAAAATAGACCAAGGAAAGTGTGCAAGTCTAAATGCCACTACTTTTTTCATCTATTGTAATAAAATAATTGTGTGCAGCTTGTGAAACTTTTGCCACGATTCATGAATAAGTCAAACTGTTTAAACTTGGCTTAGTCATATTTCAATTTCATGTTTTAGATTAGAGAATAAATATCTAGCCAAACAGTTTAATCTTGGAAGATAAGTAGCTAGGTAGAGTGAATAAAAGGTGCTCAACAGTTTAATCTGAGCCCTTGGATGTAATAAGGGTAGAAATAGATAGATTCATCATGTAAAAAGAAAAAGATTGAAAAGGGTTTGCAAGTCGAAATGCACCCTAATAAAGAAGACAAAATGGTAGTGTTAAGTAGATAGGGTAGGTAGATGGTGCTACAAAGTGTTATCTGATGAATGGTGCTGCTACATGTTGGTTAATCATTTACTTTCATCACAATTACTAAAGCAGGAAATACACTGGAAAATCACAGCAAGCAAAGTCAAATTCATTAACCTCCCTCATCATTTTTCCCCCTCAAGAGTTTTACTAATTTTCCCCAAAAAAGTACTAAGGTAATTTGAGATCAAAGGGGCTCAAGGCATTTCCTTGACTTCTGGAGGGACCGGACCCTCGGCCTAATGATCAAAAAGACCTAAGCACTTGAAATAATCCATCATTGATTATCTTCCATTTTTAACTTTTTCCTAAGTAAAATCCTATTTTACTTAGGAAACTGATGCAACATTCCATAAAATTCCTCAAGACAACTTGTTATTCTAAGCTTAAGTGTTGAAGATAAAATGTGCAATTTACTTCATAAGTTTCCACTTTCTTAGATATACAAAGATGTTTTGATTCTCCTTGTCCTTTTTCATATTAACACCTAACTCTATTATATTAAATCCCTAGTGAAATCCCTTTTCCTATGTATATAACTCCCTTTTCTAATAAATATCCCCAAAACCCTCTTATTATAATGTTTTACCAAAGTATATATAGTCCCGCACATTTAAAATAAATATCCCACTTTATAAAGCCCTTTGGTAAAACTATAACCTTATATATACATTCCGCCCCTATGATGAATTAATTATATTAATTTATTCATCGTATAATAAAATATATATAGAAAAGTGTTAGACACGTAACATATGTGTTTAACACCAAAAACAAGAATAAACTACGACGGAATCCTGCGCCACCATACTCAGCATTCCACGTGGCATTCCACATGGCCAAACCCCGCCGCAATTCATTTTATAAATTCACGGGGTTAATTAGTCATTTGGACTAATTAACAACCATTCTCACCTATTAGCCTCTCCCCGGGGTGATTAGATTACATGTCAAAACTTGTTTAAACCCCGACGGGCCCACTTTCGAAACCGCACAAGTTTCCCTTTCCTCCAGCCGTCAGATCATTCCTCCGTTGATCAACGGTCCCGATCAATCCCGCTGCCCATCGCGTGTGAGTTTTTTAGCCAGCGGGGAGTGGGCGGGTTTGACTATTCAACATTCCACGTGGCAAGCATCCTGTGGAATCGCTGCCATTGCGATTTTTACCGCCTTCCTCCATAAGCGGTGCGGGCTCACCGCTTACCGCTTATCGAATACCGCCGGCCCCACTCCCTTACGTCACCCCGTACGTCAAATGACATCATCACCTCGAAAACGACAAAAACCCTTTTGACTTGTTTTTAAGCCATTTTTCGCGTTTTTTTTTTTCAGTTATTTTGGTTTTCGAAAGAGACTAAGCTCCCGCTGCAAATTTCAAAATTCGCTGCAAATACACCAAATTACTCAGAAATTCCGCTGCGCCCGTGTTGAAGAACGTTCCTGCCATTTTCCATTACCTGTTGAAGAACCAGTTTCCATTAAAAAACAGGTATTTATCATTCCGCACCCCGACTGCAAGTTAAGCTTGGTTTCTTGTGTTTTTCTCTGAAAAAGTGGTTAAAAATCCTCTTTGAGTCCTCATTTGAAGAGTTGAAACCTGTAAATTTGCTTCCCAAACTTGCAATTTGTCCCAATTTCTTCTTTTGTCAGATATCCCGTCCGGTCTGCAAGAAAAACTGAAACCTCCATTTTGAATCCACAAGAACCAAAATGGAGGCCCCTACTACTCTAAATGTCACTCCTTTGAATGCTCCTCACCGAGATTTAGACTACTTGCCTCTCATAGATGAAGATTTCCAAATAAAAGACCTGCATTTCGATGAAAGTCACCGTTTGAGTTTCTGTCGCTGCAGAGACGAATACTCAAAGGGGCAAGATCTTATAGGGTTGTGGGAATCCAATCTCCCAAGGTATTTCATTCCTACAGTTCACGTTTTCCCTGAAATCATTCATTATTGTCATGAAAATTATGATCCCACACAAAGAGCTGTATTAGCTCCTGATCAAAGTGTTTTGTTCCCTATAACACCTCAGGCTATCAATGCTATGTTACAATTTGAGCCAGAACAAGATTTAGCACCTCTATCCATGGAAGGGCTAATTGAGAAAACCAGACTGTTAACTCCAGAGAAATTGAAAGCAATGTGTCAGTACTTCATGTTACCTGAGCATCAGCCAAAAGGGACTCCCCCCTATGGTTTTTGTTTTTTCAATCAATTGGGAAGGCTTATTGTGAATGTAATATACTTTGTCTTAGGATTCAATACCAGTGAGTATGTTGAAGAGATAACTCTGGCTTTGCTATCTATCTTTACCCCTGGACAGCCTCCTGAGATTAAGTATGACTATGCTTCCTTCATTGCCAACAAAATCCATGATCAATTTTTAAGGCTAGATGATGAAAAGGTTTTCAAGTACTCCTCAGTTATCTATCACCTCATAATTTTCTATCACTCGGACAAATTCCCTTTCCCTGTTCAGAAACTTGATGCTAAAGGTAATCCCAGGTCTATTATTTTTTGGTCCCCCATCATTCATTTGTCCTCTGATTCTCCCTACTCTTATTCAGAATTCATTGATCAGTTTGTACATCCTGCTACAACCTTGTTAACAGGAGTTTCTCCCCCCAGGCTTAGTACTGATATTAGAAAGACCCTGCAATTGTCAAAGAGTTATAAAGTTGGGGATTGGTACTTGTACCAAAACCATACAGTCATCAGGATTTATGGATGTGAATTACATCCATTCAAGTTACCAAGATATGTACCAATGAGAATTTTTTCTTTGGAATACTTTAGACAGATGAATAACTCAGATGTAATCCATTTCTGCAATGTAAAGAAGAAAGCACAGTTAAGGATCAAAAGCCAGTTAGGTCCTTTCATTTGCAATTCTAGAGAAGCTGAGAGAGAGGCAGAACTTATATTAGAGAGAAAATTCCAGACATCTTTCCGTTGGGTCCCTTATGACCCCTTTGGTTTCATTTGTGAAAGAAGGTTAAAAAATAAGTCATCTCCTTATATACATCACAGAATTCCTGACATAGAGCAGTATGCAAATCAAGATGAATGGGTTAAAGGAACACTTGTTGAAGAGGGAAGTGGAGCTGACAAATTGAATAAACTTATGAAAGATGTTGAGAAGAAATTTGACCTAGAAGCATATGATCAAATGCAGGTACCCTATATTGGCACATCTTCAACAGCCACTCTACAACAAGCTATACAGGAAGACAACCCATCAGTAGCAGCAGAGCCTAAAGGTAAAGGAAAAGAACCTATAGTTCAGGTCATTGAAACCCTGGTCATGGCAGAAAAATCACAGAGTTCCAAAACACCGGAACAATCTAAAGCTTCTCAAACACCAGCAAAGCAAATCCAAGCTCCAGAGATGCAAACTCCACTGAATGTGGAAATAGGGAAAAAGAGGTCAGCTCCAGATACCACACCTTCAAAGGGAGCCCCACAAGTCTATCAAGCTAAAAAACATAAATCTGATCTACCTCCAGATGTAGAGATCATAGATGAAATATTTGATGATGGCAGGGAAGATAGTCAGCAAACAGGTACAGCAAGTGAAACAAATATAAGCCGGAAAGGGATACAAAAGCAACTGAGCACTGAAGTATCTTCTTTCAGACCGCCCAAGACAGGTACTGGAGACATAAAGAAAACCTTCATTGATATCAAAACAAGGAATGAACCATTAAAAATGAAGGTCTATGATCAGTATATGAAGATGGCTCCTCACAATCAGCAAAGGTTGATGTCAGCATTTGATCTTTCACAAGGTAAAATGAAAATGAGCCACTTCAAAGCTAAAGTGCCAAAGCCAACTTCAGCAATAGATTACATCAGAACCAATTTTGAAGTGTTAGCAAAGGATATCCATCCCTTGGATCAGATAGAGCTTCATAGGCAAACAGGGGAAATGGTTTATTCCACTCTCACCAACCAAGCCATGGCAGCTTTAACACTACAAGATTCCTTGAATAATACTGCTGCAACATTGAAAATTGAAAGGGCCTCCTCACAGGCCAAGGACAATAGAATAAAGTCTTTGGAAGAGATCATTATTGGTTTGGGACACAATCCCAAAGACACTAAAGGTATTGAGGCACTGATAAAAAAGAAAGAGGATGATATAGCTGCACTGAGAAAACAGTTGAAAATACCAGCCTCAAGGCACCCCCAGACACAGGAAATAATAAAAGGAAATTCACAAGAAGAAATGATGGAGTTGCTCTTAAACTTGACAGAGCGACTAAATGAAACCGAGAAGGAGCTGGAAAAGGCATTGCAGGAACAGGAAATTCTCAAACAGGTTTCAGCAGCAGGTACTACAGGACAACAGGAACAATCATCTCAGGTGAATATTTCTAATTTGAATTCTGATGATTTGATTAAACAGATGGAGAGTTTGCAGCTAAAGGTCACAGAACTCCAAGAAACAAAATTACAATTAACAAAATTGGAGGGAAAATATGACACATCAAAAAGGACAGCTGCTGACAACCTCAGGGAAATAAAAAGATTGGAGAAAATGGTTGAAGCTTTGCAAAAAGATCTTTCACTGGAAAAGCCTCTGAACGAAATAAATGATATTCTTTGGGACAACATCATTAACTTAATAAGGGATATTTGGCCTTCCATCCAAGCTATTTTTGAGCAGAATGAGTTAGTCAAGATAGCCCAAGAGGAAATAAATAAAACTAGACATGAATTAAGGGGCAAGCCGGAGCATGCCCAGCAGATCATTCAATTTTTGAATTCCAGAACAAAACAACAGCTTGCATTGTTAGGAATTGATGACAGAACAGGGGTAGTTTTGGAAGCAAAGAGAGTTTTCACCAAGAGGACTTTCATGCAAAATCTAGAAAGAAAGTGTACTGACATTTTGGTCGACATCAACGTTTTCAGAGAGAAGTTTCAAGCTTTGCTGGACAGTGAATTGCCAAGTCCCATGCTCATAGAAGATCAAATAGTAGACTTGGAAACATATGAAAAAAGAATCAAAGCTCATGCTAAAAATACAGCTATAGGTTCCACTAGCTCATCAGAACCTGTATTACCAACCGGGAAAAGTATTTATGAAAAAGTGAGGAATCTATTTCATCTGGAGCATGAACTAAAGTATCTATTTCCGAACGAGCCCACTTTTTATAAACTTACTGAAGAAAATGAAACTTTAAGGAAACTCAGAAGAACAATGATACCAGATGATCAGTGGTGGAAGGAAATGCTGGAAATTTTGTAAAAAATGTTTTCAGGATAAAAGTTTATCTTTACTATTGAGTAAATGGTAAAAAAACAGAAATGCAGATGAAAGAGTATCAGATGAAAGATTAAAGAGTATCTGTGAGAAGAAAAAGTATTCAACAAGTCAAAGGAATACGCAAAGGACAGCACAGAGCCCTATTTAGAGCACTTATCCTTAGCACGTCCATGAAGAAAGGAACAGCACATCAGCCGTTACTCATTATTCTATTTTCGAGACTATGTGTCTCTTGTTTGTTGTAAATACGCTTTAAGTCAGCCTGAATTATTGGCTAGGATAGAGTAAGATTGTTAAGATTATTTTTGTATAAATAAGCCTTCAAAGAAAGTTTTGAGGGGTGGATTCTATTACTCTGCTGTAACATTGAGGTTTTCGGAATAAAAAGATTTTGGACAAATTTACTTGTGGCTTACTGGATGACGTTTTGAAGCACTGGACTTGTTGCAGGATTCATGTGTTGGACTTCAGTTCAATAATTTTTCCAACCCTTGTGTTTAAATTTTATATTAGTTTATACTATCATCATATCCGTTTCTGAATAGTTTACATAAAAGATTGA